>CM059425.1:130481738-130969786 GCA_030390025.1 Squalus acanthias | reverse complement strand
TGATCACCATCGCTACCCCCCATCCCAACACTGATCACCATCGCTACCCCCCACCCAACACTGATCACCATCGCTACCCCCCCACCCCAACACTGATCACCATCGCTCCCCCCACCCCAACACTGATCACCATCGCCACCCCCACCCCAACACTGATCACCATTGCTTCCCCCCCCACCCCAACACTGATCACCATCGCTACCCCCCACCCCAACACTGATCACCATCGCCACCCCCACCCCAACACTGATCACCATCGCTGTCCCCACCCCAACACTGATCACCATCGCTGTCCCCACCCCCACACTGATCACCATCGCTACCCCCCACCCCAACACTGATCACCATCGCTACCCCCCACCCCAACATTGATCACCATCGCTACCCCCCACCCCAACACTGATCACCATCGCCGCCCCCCACCCCAACACTGATCACCATCGCTACCCCCCCACCCCAACACTGATCACCATCGCTACCCCCCACCCCAACATTGATCACCATCGCTACCCCCACCCCAACACTGATCACCATCGCTACCCCCCACCCCAACACTGATCACCATCGCTACCCCCCACCCCAACATTGATCACCATCGCTACCCCCACCCCAACACTGATCACCATCGCTACCCCCCACCCCAACACTGATCACCATCGCTACCCCCCACCTCAACACTGATCACCATCGCTACCCCCCACCCCAACACTGATCACCATCGCCACCCCCCACCCCAACACTGATCACCATCGCCACCCCCCACCCCCACCCCACCGCCGATCGTCACCACTGCCAACAAAACACAGAACACTTTACGGTGCATCATGTCAGGCTCTGAGGGAAGCAATTAAACTTAGTGACTGAAGAGTGTTCCATTGTTTATCATGTCACATTCATTATTATTTTTTGAAGTGTCAGATCCATCGAATCACCTTTTTCTTTTCCTGCAGAATCTAATTTTCCTTGCTCAGATTTGTATTGTAACTAACTAAATTTCAATCACTCTAATTTCAGATTCGAAAGTGAATAAATGATGACAGGGAATATGTTAACAGGAAGTAATTCATGAGTCATTTATAAACATCTCACCCTTGACAGTGTATAATTATAAATAAACAGGTTCATAATTCACTGTTTATTTTTTATAACATCAATGCTTTCATTGTTTGTTCATGTATTTTAAACTATCCCATTTGAGTTTTACTGTTGCAGTGAGTATCTTTTTGTTACAGGTAACAAAATCAAATTAATAAATCACTCTTGAATACACATTGCATCAGGATGTGTACATCCATGCCAACAAAACCAAATATACCTTGTACTCTTGTACAATCAGAATATACGATTTCACAAAATATTATTAGTATGTAAATTCTTGCAACTTGAAATTTTTTTAACAGTTCATGTTTTAATGCTCATTAATGTGGGGGATAATACTGTGGGGACTGGAATATTTTTCCACTTTTGTCATCCGTGTTAGCATCAAGCACTCCTAGGTCAGATATAGCACAGGTCAGAACCAGCACAGAAACCTGACTGCCCCGGCAATGAGCCACGCACCCCGACCTGAGAACAGCAACCTCATTGCACCTGTGCGACTTTCCATTTCCCACACCAAACCATCCATGTGGCATCACTGAATGAGATTTGCATTTTACTCCAGCTCGTATCACATTGTGCTCTTACAGCCTGCAGGATGAAGAGATTTCAACCCATTTGTCTGGCTTGGGTTTCCATTGAGGCCCTTGGGAAGGAACAAAACTGCTGGCTCATTGCCCCACCGATAGACACACTCCTTTGAGTGGATAATTTTGCCAGAAAAGTAACTGCAAGTACAATATGGACCTCCTGTTTTGCACCGACACTGACTTTTCCAGTTTAACTTAACTGCTCTCCTCACATTCAAAAGCCTTCTTAAAAACTGTCACTGTGAGTTCTTTCAGCCAGCTCCCTGATTTCCTCCCTCTACCTGTTCAGTTCCTCTGCCACCCACCTTTCAGTAAAGCACGTTGGGCGGTTTGATTATATGAAAAGTGTTGCAAAGTTGCAAGTTGTTGTGATATTGCAATGACATTCTGAATACGCATGGTTTCAACTTTTATATTTTTCCTCCTTTGTTGCCTAACAAACTAGACAGGTCTATATTTAATTCCTCACAACATTTCACTTCATTACCGACTTTTGTTTATTGATGGCTACATAAGTAACTTGAATTGTTTTGTTTTATTCCCCCCCCCCCCCCTTACAATTTAATCTGCACAAGCCCACAGCAGAGATGTCTCTGTTTGTAGAATGGCTGGAGACAAGAGAAAGAATTGAGAAATGATGGATAGATTTGATTTTACCCTGTATGAAAATTCATATCTTGAAATGCAACATGCTCCAGATGTTCATACCTGGCTGGGGGGTCTTTTTCCCCTGGCTGGGGGGTCTAGAACGAGGGGTCACAGTCTCAGGATACGGGGTAGGACATTTAGGACTGAGATGAGGAGAAATTTCTTCACTCAGAGGTGGTGAACCTGTGGAATTCTCTACCACAGACAGCTGTGGAGGCCAAGTCACTGAATATATTTAAGAAGGAGATAGATAGATTTCTAGACACAAAAGGCATCAGGGGTATGGGGAGAGAGTGGGAATATGGTATTGAGATAGAGGATCAGCCATGATCACATTGAATAGCGGAGCAGGCTCAAAGGGCCGAATGGCCTACTCCTGCTCCTATCTTTCTATGTTTCTATGTTTCTATGGTTGAGCTTACTCTATAAACCATGAGTGAAATATCAAGTGTGAAAGACTGACAGTTTTATGTTGCTTTTCCATTACTATTAAAACAAGCTGTCAGGCACTTATCTTCAACACTTCTCTGAAGATTGTGTGTGTATATATATATATATATATATATATAGATATATATAGGGAGAGATTACTGTAATCAAAACAATTTGAATGTCACCAGCTGTAATTACTACTTGTAACATATACCTGAAATTATTTTCACTTGCTCAGCTCTAAATTAAGCATTATTTGCCACAGCCCTTTTCACTGGATTCAAACTAAATCAATTTTCTTTTAATGCAAAAATGACAGTGCTGAACAAAAGCAGAGCAATAAAAAGCCCGAGGTCTAAAGTTGGTTTTTTTAAACAGCATACTATAAACCGTCATTAGCTGAAATATTCAGCAAGAACTCGATAAAAGGCTGCTGCGGGGCATGGTACAACCACAGCATCATTCTCAGGGAGTAAGCACGATTACCTGTGTATAACACCTACCTTTCAGGACGATTTGTTTGCATGTACAAAGACAAGCTACTTTTGTCTAGCATCCAGAAAGCAACTGGCTTCTCTTGAAAACAAAAGTGGATCTTCAAGATAAAATATTCTCCAGAGTTATTACCCATCTAAATTCCTGTGAAGAATATAATGAATGAGCTGGTGATAAGAACATAAGGAAGCATACAACAAAAAAAGTTATTTAGTCCACCAAGCCTGTTGCAGTTCAGAGACTTTCCCAACTCTATTGGGATGCAATGCACAGTGTCTTTGGACAGATCTGTACAGATCTGTATCTCCTGTGACCCTAAACTTACACCATTATGCGATTAGATACCTTAGTACTGGTATAAGACTGCAAACTCACATTCTATTAACATCTCAGAGCCACGAAGTAATTCTGATGCAATTAATCTGTAAGTACAGGCAATCGACGGGTAGCTACCTCCACTTGACACCAATAGCTCTCTCTGGACAGATTTGTGTATTGCCTCATTTCCCTTCGCACAAGGGCAAAAATAATTCCTTTTAGAAAACCGCTCCCAGGGTTTAGTTTTAAATTCACATTATGTCAGTTTATATAAAATGGATATAATGAGATAATTTATGGTTTGATGCAGCACAGGGCTGTGGTTCCAAAACCTGTACAATCTGCTCTATCTTGGACTCCTGCCAACCTGTTTAATTTGAGGAAAAGTTCCTGACGCCCAAAGCTAAATCAAGCAAGGTTCCAAAATACCACCCGACATTATTCATCCCTGACCAGCTGCATTGCTTGACACACTTTTCTAAAATCCTAGCCGGTCAGGAGCCATCATGTTTCAACACCAAGAGCTTCTAAACATTCGAAAATTCTTAAAAATACAGCCCTGAAGAACCAAACTGTAGTGTAAGCAGGAAGGGCCCAGTTGCACTGACCCCACACACCAATTGGAGGGAGGGGAGGGATGGAGCTTTGTACATTTGTTCTCAAATACTTCCACAAAGTGAACACACCTCCTGTGTTTTGCTCTTTTTAATCAGTACAGATCATTTAATTTTAAAAATTATATAACAGTGTTACGCACTCTGAAATGTGCAACTATAATGTGGCTGGAACATAGAAAGCCTCATGCGGGACCAAATCTCAGAGATGATTCTGCTGAGGTTGCTAAAAGCCTATTATTGTCAGCGTTACATTGGCTGTTTGGGATTACCATGAGGAAAATCACAGCCGCAAAAAAAGCAGTCTATAAAGTGATTAGTGTCAGCAGAGAACACACCTGAGGCCTAGGACAGCAAGGCCCAAAAACTGGCATGCATTCCAAAATCTAGCCCATGAGCTTCTTTGATCCATCACTCAAAGCACCTGCCAGTTCTATTTAAGAACATAAGAGCATAAGAAGTAAGAGCAGGAGTAGGCCATACGGCCCCTCGAGCCTGCTCCGCCATTCAATCAGATCATGGCTGATCATCGACCTCAACTTCACTTTCCCACCTGATCTCCATATCCCTTGATTTCCCTAGAGTCCAAAAATCTATTTATCTCAGCCGTGAATATACTCAAAGACTCAGCATCCACAGCCCTCTGGGGCAGAAAATTCCAAAGATTCACAACCCTCTGAGTGAAGAAATTCTTCCTCATCTCAGTCTTAAATGGCCGGCCCCTTATCCTGAGACTATGCCCCCTAGTTCTAGACACTCCAGCCAGGGGAAACAGCCTCTCAGCATCTACCCTGTCAATCCCCCTCAGAATCATGTATGTTTCAATGAGATCACCTCTCATTCTTCTAAACTCCAGAGAGTATAGGCCCATTCTACACAATCTCTCATCATAGGACAGCCCTCTCATCCCAGGAATCAATCCAATGAACCTTTGTTGCACCACCTCCAAGGCAAGTATATCCTTCCTCAGATAAGGAGACCAAAACTGTACACATTACTCCAGGTGTGGTCTCACCAAGGCCCTGTACAATGGTAGCAAGACTTCCTTACTCTTATACTCCAACCCCCTTGCAATAAAGGCCACCATGCCATTTGCCTTCCTTATTGCTTGCTGTACCTGCATGCTTGCTTTCTGTGTTTCTTGCATTTGAACTTCAGCACCTTCAAGTTGTTTAACCGGAGGGGGCGAACAAGAACAAAGGGCAGCAGGTCTGCTCCTCCAGGCCCCACATCAATAAAAGACAAAATGGTTCGGTGGCCCTTTGGTAGTGAAGCCACTCGTGGTCACTTCAAAGCATACATAGGAACAGGAGGAGGCCATTCAGCCCCTCGAGCTTGTTCCACCATTCAATGAGATCATGGCGGAACAGGATACGCTCTGCTTGTGTGTACCTCAAAATTGCAATCCGCCCACTAGGCCAGGGGTGTCCAAGGTGCGGTGAATTCACCAAACTTCTTCGATCCGACCGGCAAAACTTCTGTTGGTTATCACTTTTGCGCTTGTGTGAAAAACCGACTTTGGCACCTCCTTGAGCAGCAAAGCAATCACAAGGGAAGTTGTATGATGAAGCTCGGTGAAACTTCTCCCCAACTCTCAAGTGTACATGGAGCAGGAGGAGGCCATTCAGCCCCTCGAACCTGTTCCGCCATTCAATTAGATCGTGGCTGATCTGCATCTCAACTACATCTACCTGTCTTCATTCCATATCTAAGAAAAATCTATCAAGTGCAGTTAATTTAAATTTAAATTTCACAACTCGCAGTTAAAAGTCTAAACTAACGTATTGCATGGATGATTCATCATTAGTCCAGCAACACATGTGCCATCATGTTCCCTGGAGCTTTCATTACCTGGCTTAACCCATTTTCAGATAATTTTCAACCCTCTTCTTAAATAGTGTTCTACAGAGAACCGATTTCGCAACATTTATGTGAACTGGCTTGATTTTGAAAGAAATTTGATATATTAAGATGTACATTCAAGTTATATCTCACAAACTATAATACAGTAATAATTATCAATGCACACAGTGCAGATATGGGTCTTTTCCTGCAGCAGAACATTTTATAATTGGGGTGTGGATGGCAATATTTCCTCTGGTTAGAGGGAGGACAGAATAAGGGGGCATAACCTTAAAATTAGAGCCAGGCCATTCAAGGGTGATGTCAGGAAGCACTTCTTCACACAAAGGGTAGTGGAAATCTGGAACTCTCTCCCCCAAAAAGCTGTTGAGGCTGGGGGGTCAAATTTCAAAACTGAGATTGATAGATTTTTGTTAGGCAAAGAGTATTAAGGGTTACAGAACCAAGGCGGGTAAATGGAGTTAAGATACAGATCAGCCATGATCCAATTGCATGACACAACAGGTTCGAGGGGCTGAATGGCCTACTCCTATTCCTATGTTCCTAATAGATTCTATCACAGCCCTACAGAAATAAAAACATAAAGCACACACAATGGCACGGGCCAGTTCTTAAAGGGGATGGTTAATCTTGCTTTCCATCCACATCCTGTTCATTGCAGCCTTGAATCTCGGCCTGGAGAGACTTGCACATCAAATGTGCTGGAAAGAACAATGGAGAGTACCAGGCAAAGAGCTCAGAGTGCAGCTCCCACAGTCTCTGCTAAATCGATACAAGGAATGGCAAATCAAAATGAACCTGCAAAGTGCTGCTCAGTACCCAAAACTCCTTCACACAACGTTGAATCTCTCCAGAAGTCTCTCCCTCTCTCTCTCAGAATGCGTAGTTCAAAAATGCCACCAACAATAAAAGACAGGAAGAGGCCCCCTTTAAATAGCGCCCCCCCCCCCAGCCCCACAGCGATTGATAGCGTTCCAGTCTTCTGGTCGTTGGAAGCGCCAGGCGGTAAGGCAGGGGGCGCCACTCAATTTCCGCTCCGGGGCGCCACAAGGGCGTTGCACCATGGAATGACGTCACAATCTGCGCTGGAAATATACAGCAGGCCAGTCACGATCTGACAGAAAAAGACAGGTTAAAGTTTTGGATAGGGCTGTTCATCAGAACTCAGGACTCAATTCTGATCAAGAAAACAGTAATCGAACTTTCTTTTTCAGAGGCTGCCTGGCCTGCTGTGTACTCCCAGTGTTTTCTGTTTTTACTTCAGATTTCCAGCGTTTGCAGTCTTTCCTTTTTATCAATCAATTGGTTTTTGGGGACGATTGTTATAGAAGCAAAAAGTCTTAGTAAGAACAGCCCATTTCCAACAATAAGCATTCCATTTAACCATTTACAGCTTAAACCAAACTAGGGAAGTGTTCTCAGTTAAAAGGCAGATTATGTTAGTGCAGTGACGTAGTGTATTGCGTGGTCCTCATATCTTTTAGTGCAGTGACACAGTGCACTGCATGGTCCCCTTACAATTCCCCATATGGAGTTTGACTTGCATCATTCTAGTATACCTTCTAACACCTAGTTCAAGGCAGCGCTGACTGAGACTTGGGAACAGTGTACCTGCTCACCCTGCCAGTAACAAGTATGGATGGACTTGTGTGCAAATTGAGAAAGTAAAGTTACACTTGTGCAGATATGTTAAAAAAAGGCTAGAACAGATTTGTTCTACCACAGTGATTAAAGAAAAAAAAGAGCATGCATTTATATAGTGCCTTTCACATCCTCAGGAATTCCCAAAGCACTTCGCAAGCCAATTAAGAACTTTTGAAGTGTAGTCATTGTTGCAATGTAGGAAAGCGGCCATTTATATTACAAAATGTTTACAATCATCTCAAACTCTAAGGGGGAAAAATTAGGTCGCGCCCCGTTTGGGGCGCAAATATCGTCTGGACGCAAATATTAGCGCCTGGCGCTAATTATCAGCACTGACTGGAAACTTCACTTTTACCGCCCCGGGAGGTGAGTGGAGCGCTAAATCAGGCGCTACACACCTGTCTTAAGGCGCAAAGGCCGAGCAGTGAGGCGCTAACTCAGCGCGCGAGCGCAGCGCAGCTGCTGCCAGTTAGCGAGGGAACACAGACACACTGGCGCCGGCCACTTCTTAAAGCGGGGGGGGCCAACTTGCTCCCCAGCCACACCCTGCTCATTGCAGCCTTGAATCTCGGCCTGGAGAGACCTGTGAATCCATTTTGCTGCCAAGGATGGAGAGGGTGAGAGAACGCGCTCATCGCTTCACCGAGCGGGCCTTGGATGCTCTGGTTGGCGCGGTGGAGCGCAGAAGATGTATGCTCTTCCCTGAGAGTGGCAGGAGGCCTTTGCCACGCGAGTTCAGAAGAGTGTGGAGGGAGGTGGCTCAGAGCGTCTCCTCCAGGAGCATGGTGCCCAGGACCCATACTCAATGCCGCAAAAAGTTCAACGACCTCACTCGGGTCGTCAGGGTGAGTGGCTTTTTCTCAATACCTCTCCATCCCTCCATCTCAACCTCACTCTATGGTCAGAGGGTCTTAAAACCCCAATGCACAACACTCATCCAACACCTATGGCCCTTTCATGAAACACACACACACATTCCACACTTTGCATACAGTAAGGGCTATTCACCTATGGGAGGCACATCAGGCAAGACCATGGCTGTATATTTACTCAGATGCTGTCCTTTTTCTTACAGGCCAAGCTGGCGCATAATCGGAGACAGCAGCAACGGACGGGTGGAGGGCGGCCTCAGCTGCAACCCCTCAGCGATCTTGAGGAGCGCGTCCACAGGATTGTGGCAAGCCGGGTGATCGGTCCCGTCGCCACTGGAGACGCCGACCCCGTTGTGGACAGCAATGGTAAGGTCATCACCTTTTTGTCCTCTGTCCTTCCACTTGTCCCTCACAACACCAGCCTTTGACACTTTCAATCCAACTTGCTAACTCGCTGCACTTATTCCTCCCTTACTGCCACCCTGTCCTCACGCTAAAGCCACTCTTGTACCTCCCTGCTTTCAGATGGTGATTCACCAGCTGAGGAGACGGGCCCTGAAGCTGCCACTGGGAGTGATGCTGCAGCTGAGGAGGAAGAGGAAGCTGGAGCATCAGTGCCACCCTCTCCCGAGGAAGCCCATGCCCACACTGGGAACACGCCTTCCCTGGAGGGGAGCAGGGGGGAAGGGTCTGATGAGGGTGAAGCTCCAGGACCCAGCGGGCTGCAGCAACGCCATGGGGGTGGGAAGAACGGGGGCCTTCTCCCCAGAGGGAGAGTATGCCAGACACTCCTACTGCAATGGACGCAGAGGAGGAGCGGCTGATCGCAGAAATGAACACCCAGGCGGTGGGCATGCACACTGAGCTCATGGGTGCAGTGGGAAGGGTGCCCGAATGCATTGAGTCACTGGCAAGGAGTGTGGAGCACTTCGCTGTAGCACAGGCGGATGCCACACTAACGCTTAGTGCTGCAATTCAGTCACTGGCTGCCGTGATCCCATCTCTGACTGCTCTCATGCAGACTCAAATTGAGGCCACGCGAGCACAGACTGCTGCCAACCTCGATGGTTCGTGCACATGTCCCCGGGGCTGTCACCGCGCCGCAGCAGGCCAGCAATCTGTTCTCCAGCAGATTACTCCGGATGCTGAAGTGCTGCCCCGTGGGAGTGCCAGTGTGTCGGGCGAGCAGGGAGTTGCTGTCCTCTCTCACGATGACAGCATTCCTGCTGCCAACACTGTCACTTCTCCACTGCACTTGCCACCGCCTGTAGGACAGACTGCTGCCGCCCATGCAGAGTTGGTGCAGTCTGCAGCCGGGCCCTCCAGGCCCAGAAGTGGTCGAGGCCGTCCTTCAGGGGCATCTGCAGTGTCAGGGTCTGACGAGCAGCAGCCTTCCACCAGCCTTGCTGCAGCCACTGAGGTCCCATTACGGAGGAGCAGTAGGGTTAGAAGGGGGGAAGTGCGCAAGGGAAGGAGATCACCCTCGAAGGGCAAAAAGTAGGAGGTGTGACAAAATGCTGGTCATTTTTTTATTAAAGGTCGAGGTTCATGGTCCAACTTTTGTTTAGTGTTTTGGACATTATCTCCAGGTTGTGAGAACCAGTTATGTTATTGACTGTTTTTTTGTGTTTATTTCTATGAGTTAATCATGAGGAATTGACACACACAGAGTTTGTAAAATAAATAAGTTTCTGTATTCAAAATATACATGGTTGGTGGTTGGAATTATTGGTGCCTTGGCCGGCTTAGGGGTTGCGTGCTGGGTTCATTAATGTTGTTAGCAATGGCAGGGGCCCTAGAAGCGGCTTGCTATTAGCCGTTGACGGACGGCCCTTGCAGTTTGACCATTGTGGGCCGCCCTCCCGCCTTGGTGCTGCTGATGATCATCCTCCTCGTCCTCTTCCTCCTCTTCCTCCTCCTCCTCTGGTGGTGCTCCAAGGCCTGGTGGCATTGGCTGGGTCCTGAGGATTGCCATGTTATGCAACATGCAGCACACGACTACGAAGTTCGATACTCGCTCAGGCGAGTACTGCAGGGCTCCTCCAGAATGGTCGAGACAGCGGAACCGTTGCTTCAGCACGCCGATTGTGCGCTCAATTATGTTCCTGGTAGCTTGATGGCTCTCATTGTACCGCAGCTCAGCAGGGGTGTTGGGCGTATGGAGCGGTGTCATCAGCCAGGTGCTCAATGCATACCCCTTGTCCCCGAGAAGCCAACCAACTGGCTGATGCGGTGCCTCGAAAAGTTCTGCCACAGTAGTCTGGCGCAGGATAAAAGCATCGTGGCAGCTGCCAGGATAGTGGGCATTGACAGCGAGTATCAGCTGTCTGTGGTCACAGACCAACTGAACATTCAAGGAATGGAACCCCTTTCTGTTCCGGAATTCCTCGGCATTCTCATGCGGAGCACGCAAAGCCACATGCGTGCAGTCAATGGCGCCCTGCACCATGGGGAAGCCCGCTACCCTCGCAAAGCCCAGAGCGCGGTCACGCTGCTTGTCTGGGGTCATGGGGAAAGAGATGAACTCTCGTCTCCTTTTAAAGAGGGCATTTGTGACCTGCCGGATGCAGCAATGCACCGCGAACTGGGAGATATTGGCGAGGTCCCCAGCAGCAGCTTGAAATGAGCCAGTAGCGTAAAAGTTGAGAGCCACTGTGACCTTCACTGCCACCGACAGAGACGTCCTGGACCTCAGTTGAGGCTGCAGATCTGGCTGCAGCAGGTGGCAGAGCTCAGTGACCACCTTCTTGCTGAATCGCAGCCTTCGCAAACACAGCTCCTCAGACATATGGATGTAGGAGAGCTGTTCACGATATACCCTGGGAGGGTAAGCTCTCCTGTACATACGCCTGTTGGCCCTCCTCCGTCTGGCCATCATTGCCACTCTCTCTCTGCATCTCTGTATCCTCCGATTCAGCTGGAGCAGGACGACGCCCCCAATCAGTGCAGCCCCCATATTCTCTTTGCAAGCAAAGTAATGAAGGACAGCAACTAAAGTACCAGCGAAGTTAGGATCAGTAGGCAAAACTACCTCACACAGCGTTGAGTCAATGCAGAAGTCTCTCTTTCTCTCTCTCCGAATCTCTCTCTCTCTCTCAGAACGAGTGGTGCAAAAATGTCGACCACAGAAAAAGACAGGAAGAGGCCCCCTTTAAATAGCGCCCCCCCCAGCCCCACAGCGATTGATAGCGTTCCAGTCTTCCGGTCGTTGGATGCGACAGGTGGTAAGGCAGGGGGCGCCACTCAATTTCCGCTCCGGGGCGCCACAAGGGCGTTGCACCATGGAATGACGTCACAATCTGCGCGCGCAGATGGTCGCAGCGGTAAGTTTTAGCGCCACCGCACAATCTCTAGTTAAGTTCCCGAGCGGCGCAAACATCGCTGCGCCCGGGCGTTAGCGGCTTTGCGCCCCATTAGCACCCTCTTAAGGCGCTAACGGGAGACGCAACCAACTGAATTTTTACCCCTAACATTCTAAATCAGTTTGTTTTGTTCCCCAAAGGATATGGTTGACTGACCAACTGTACATTCCCGCCAGTGTCGAATTCTGGCAGCTCACTTTAAGAGAAATGGAGCATGTTTCGAGAGGATTTGTGTTGCAATTTTTGAATTCCACACAGAAACTAAAGTGGATGTCAACACCCTTAGCACAGCACTCCACCAATGCTGGCAAAAACAGAAAGAAGACAAGGTAGAACAGGAAGTAGTAATTCTGATACCAAGCTTGATTTGGTTTTATGCTGCAATGGATGTTTGACTGAGATCAAGGCATCCTCCAGCCATCTTGTACTGTACAGTTTTAGAAATTGTGCTAAACTTAAATTGTAATTAGGAGAAAAAACATTTGACTAAAGTAAATAGGATGCTGGAAATGCAGAGAAGCCTGATGGCATATTGCTGTAGGAAATTAAGGAGAAACTTCTTTACCCAGAGAGTGCTGAAAATGTGGAACTCACTACCACAGGGAGTGGTTGAGGCGAATAGCAGAGATGCATTTAAGGGGAAGCTAGATAAGCATATGAGGAGAAAGGAATAGAAGGATATGCTGATACGGTGAGATAAAGTAGGGTGGGAGTAGACTCGTGTGGAGCATAAACACCAGCATGGGCCTGTTAGGCTGAATGGTCTGTTTCTGTGCTGTAAATACTATGTAATAACTTGTCATGAACTGGAAGGCCCTGAGTACACACCCAAGATTCCTAATAATGGTGACTTACTTTGAAAGGAGTCTAGCTACAATGACCTTTGGGTAATACCATCTCTGAAACTGTTCAATATTCAAATCTTAGGAAAATGTTGTGAATGTCATTGGTCATTGATAGACACATTGGGCTGGATTTTGTCTTGGGGTCGGGTTGGGGTCGTGTTAGCCACATTTCGTGTTTCCCCCCCGACTCCAGATTAATGTGGATGAATGATGCAATTTTCACTTAATTGGGTAATTGAGTTCCAGCATGTGGGAACCCATGAACCAATTAGTGGTTTCAGTCTGAAAGTCGCCTCTGATGATGTCATCATTGCAGGTCAGAGACTGACTGCCTGGCCTTTGCTGTGAGTGGACCTGGAAGCAAAATATATGAGTGAGAGAGAGAGAGAGAGAGACAATGCAGCAGCATCAGAGGCCATTTTCACACACAATCTACTACTACCTTCATCATATCTCCATTGTAATAGTGGACCTGCAGCTGATAGTCAGCTATCCACTTGTGCTCCCGCCAGGTTTCACTGGAATGTTTCACATCAGGCGTACTTCACATCGGAAAAGGGTTAAACTAGCTAAAACGTTTCAAAATGGCATTACAGAGCCAATTTAGAGTTGGTTAAGGGCTTTAATGGCCTCTCCCGCCTCTTGGAGGCGGGACGGAGTCGGGAACTCCGCGACCGATTTTGTCAAAATTGTGTGGAGGCGGGATGGGGTCGGGACCCCCGACCCCGCAAATTTAACCCCCCACACGCCTCCAAACCCGACTCCACAGGTCATTGAAAATCCAGCCCATTGTTCACAACAAATGCTGGGGAGCTGTGAATACAGCTGTGATGTACTGAACTTCCACACACCACATGGCACCATCTCTAATTTGAAAATGTGCTTTCGCCACTGGATAACTCCCTCCCCCAGAGTCTGATAGCTAGGAAATGTTGAATCCAATATAGTCACAGTTGCACTGTAATTATGCAGTTGTTACTTTCTGAAAAGCCAGTAAGCCAATCATTTGTGTGTTTATTTCCTTATATTAAGATTTAAGAGGTGGCCTATTGTAATAGATTTTCTTCAAACTTTATCTTCAAACTCAAAACCTGTATGACATCCTACTGGTGTCCATTCTGCAACATTAAAAGAGCAGTATGCCAGAATTAAATGGGGAGTTACTTCCTAACAAATGTTTAATTTGAAACAAAATAATCTAAATATTTTGGCTTAAAAAATGGTATTAAGTTCCTGACCTGTAGCTAAGCTTTCCATAAATTAAATTGTTATTTATCAGTCAGGTCAGAGAGAGGAGTTACCGTCATGGATGTATCACTTTTAATACATTTCCTTACAGTATGGAGAGAAAGGGGAAACTTTCAACCCGTCAGTCTGAGCTTGATTTGAACCCTGGGATTGAAGACACAACAGGCTAATACATTGTGCCACTTAACTCGTGAGTGTTTTACTGTATTATAAATACTTTATAGCACAACATCCCTCCAGAGCTGTAAGCTGTCTGAACCATTCTATTGATCCTGTAGGACATGATGGTCTCTAACCAAGGCTTGGTTGGTGTTAGCGGGTGTTACACCTGCATCTCTAACCCCAAGGACTGGTTCAGCCCTGTTCTGAAATGTTGGGAAAGTGTTGCTGTTGCCTTCCAAGATCAGAAATGGTTTTAATAAACACATCTTTTTTTTCCAAATGAATATGATCTGAAGTGGCTGGATCTGTTTTTAGTGCCCTAATTCTGAGCATCCAATCCTTCCCTTTTTTGAGCCAGGTCTCAGTTATCGCCACTACATCATACATCTAAGCGCTCAGTCACCCTGAAGTAGGACAGTTTTCATATCTCAATCTATTTCACTGGAAAATGCAAATTAATATTTATATAAATAAATAGTGAAAATTCTAGAGAAATTGATTAGTGTTATGTCAACAGCCATTTGACTAAAGTCTTTTGCATGTATATTCAACAATATATTTTGACAGCTGTATCAAAGTGAGATGCAAAGTAGTACCTGCTGAGTCATGTTTGCATGTTGCAAACCACAATGAATGACAGCTGGGCTGTGGGAAATGACCAGGAGGTTCATACACTTTTTGCATTAGTTGCAAATACAAACAGCTATTTTACATATATACTTTTTTTTAAACTTTTTTTTATAGACATGTAAAATTTCAAATCATCTAATTTCAACATTTTAAATTGACACTACCACCTTGGATGGAGGAGATAATGTGCAGGTTCAGTTCCTGTAACACCTTATTGCAAAAGTCCCGCTAGCATACCTCCAGGTTGCCCGTCGTGGCAAGTCACTAAAATTTTACGCTGTGGCTGTTTAACATATTTTTAATTCTGAGATATATATACTTATCAACTTGGCTTAGTGTGTACCACTCTTGCCTCTGAGTCAGAAGGTTGTGGCTTCAAGCCCAATTCCAGAACTTGAGCACAAAATCTAGGCTGCGATTTCAGTGTACTACTGAAGGAGTGGGGGGCATTTTGGAGATGCCGTCTTTTGGATGAAATGCTAAACCAAGGCCCCGTCTGCCCTCTCAGGTGAACATAAAAGGTCCCATGGCACTATTTGAAGAAGAGCAGTGGAGTTGGCCAATATTTATCCCTCTATCAAGACCGCCAAAAAAAACAGATTAACTGATCATTGATCTCATTGTTGTTTGTGGGACCTTGCAGTGCGCAAATTGGCTGCCGTGCTTGCCTACAAAACAACATTGACTACACTTCAAAAGTAATTCATTGCTGTGAAGCGCTTTGGGACATCCTGAGGATGTAATGGTGCTATATAAGTGCAAGTTCTTTCTTGTTTCTCATCAACACCATGCATGTCAATGCTGTGAAATGAAACAGATTTCTACTTGTTATCCAGTGTCAACGTCAAACATACTAGATCAGGGATAAGATAGGTCAGATGCAGAGAAAACCTTTCTTTACTCTGTTGCAGAAATGTATCTTAACCTCAACCTTGAAAGAGCACTCCATACTCTACCACTTCAACATTTCCATTTCCTACATCCTTTAAGTGAGATTTCCAATTTATGTTGAATAGGAACAGGAGGAGGCCATTCAGCCCCTTGAGCCTGATCCGCATTCAATCAGATCATGGCCGATCTACATCTTAACTCCATCTACCCACCTTGGTTCCGTATCCCTTAATACCCTTGCCCAACAAAAATCTATCGATCTCAGTTTTTAAATTTTTAAATTTTTCTAGATTTCCACTCCCCTTTGTGTGAAGAAGTGCTTCCTGACATCACCCCTGAATGGCCTAGCTTTAATTTTAAGGTTATGCCTCCTTGTTCTGGATTCCACGCCAGAATAAAGTTTCTCTCTATCTACCCTATCAACTCCTTTAATCATCTTAAACACCTCAATTAGATCACCCCTTAATCTTAACATGCACAATGTTAGGAACATAGGAACAGAAGTAGGCCATGCAGCCCCTTGATCCTGTTTCGCCCTTCAATGAGATGTTGTGCTATGGAGCCACAGCAATAGGGTTGGGTTGAATCTGTCCAAACATACTTCACATAGTTGGATTTTTACAACCAGAACTTTCAGAGGAAACATGGGGTATGAATTGGTTATGACCCTTTTCGGGCAGAGACGGTGCACGCCCCAACCGGGAGGCCCGAGGCTTGGTCTAAATTGGGCCTGGCCGGCACCAACCTTCCGGTAAGTCCCGGGAGGGGTTGGGGGGGGGCAGGTGAGGGTGAAGAGGAGAAGGGCCAGGAGGGGACCAATCGCAGGCCGGCGGTGGGAGTGGTGTGACTCCTGCTCCTCCTGGCTCCACGGCAAATTTAAAAAGAACAATTGCTTGCCTTCTTGGTGGTGGCCGCTTGCTGGGCCACATCCATGTCTGGGAAACCCGAGCAGAGCAGGGCAGACGCCTGGGCAGCTCAATTTGGCAGAGGGTTCCTAAACAGGCATTAGGCCCCTCATTAACATAAGAAAGGGGCCATCCAGTGACGCCTGAAAAATAGTCCGCCTCGATATCTTTCAGGTGTCTTTGGGGTGCAAAATGTTGTCCCCCGAAATTGTCCCTCATTGTGCCCGTAAAATGGGTGCAACAAGGTTCAATTTCTACCACCCGCCCCCCATCACTCTAGGGTGGACTCCAGGTCATAGAGTCAAAAGGACAGTGTAACCTACTGTGGCATCCAATTCCTGAAATTGACTGAAATGCACTGTTTTCCCCTCCTATTTCCAACTGTCTTATAGTCGGAGGGCTGGCCTTTAACAGCGACATAATAGCAGGGTGAAAAAACTCACTATGGCGATGGCAGAATTTATGGCAAAAAATTCTCGGCTGATATCAATAAATCTAAAACAACACCCACTTTATGACAGACGTCAGCTTTATGCAATCCCTTCTGACAGTTGCATGAAATAAATTTATGGAGCATGGAAAGGTTACTGACATACATTTGAATTTTGTACCTTCCTCGTAAAAAAATTTGGCTGATTGCTGATGGTAAAGTTGCAATATAATCGATACTGTTGCTCACTGAGACAAGTCAGTTCTTTAAACAGTGATAATCCATGCAAATATGCAATGATATTTTGTATTCATATGTCAAATGTATGAAATATACACAAAGGCCCTGCATTTCCACAAGGATTGTTCCAATCTGTCTGTCTGCACTGCCTAGAAACTGTGTGCTTCGAGCTGGAACTCGAGCTGTTGTGAGTAAAGGAGCAGTCTACTTATTGCTGCCCTTCCTGTCCAAAATATAGAGAATATGTTATGGCCAGGTCAGTGAGGCTGATTTATAATTCCACTGGTCATAAGTAATAAATCACAACATCAAGAATGATTTGTTTGTGCAATATTTTCCAGTTTGCATATTTTATTATATAATAATGGTGTGATAATACAATGAAACAGTAATTTCTTAAATGAAAATGGTAGTGTGTGTGTGTCCTTAACAGAGGCATATAATGAGGAAATTATACAGAAGGTACAGATTGTGGAGGTTATTTGCAAATTAGTTTTAATCTGTCCTCTCTGTTTATGTATTTAACCAAAGCATGGACATTACGAATCGAACAGCTTGACAATGTGAACATCCTTAAAGCAACACTGATAATATAGCGAACGTTACGTTTGGTGTTGGGCATGTGAAATAGTGAAACAGTTTAGCTGTTTCTTGAAATCCTGAGGTCACTACACTGATATCAGAGCAGCTAATGTGTTATTAGTGAGACATTTTGGGCAGTGATATATCAGTATTAAATATACTGACACAAAAAGAAAATACTGCAGATGCTGGAAATCTGAAATAAAAACAGAAAATGCTGGAAATACTCAGCAGGTCAGGCAGCATCTGTGAAGAGAGAAAGAGAGTTAACGTTTCAGGTCGATGACCTTTCGTCAGAACTGGAAAAAAGCAGGAAATGGAACAGATTTTTAAGCAAGTGTAGTGGCTGGGAAATGGGGGAGGGGATGAAAGAACAAAAGGGAAGGTTTCTCTCTTCACAGATGCTGCCTGACCTGCTGAGTATTTCCAGCATTTTCTGTTTTTATATTAAATATACTGACGGTTATTTTCTGGTATTCAAGTGCTGCTTGCCTTTTGGTGAATGCAATGATTGCATCACACTCATCAATCCTTCACTGAGGGTGCCGTGAGGTGTCAAATGAAGGGGTAAGCTGGCTGTCGACATTTAAAGGGCGCAGGGAGTTTCTATAGTAAGTAGCTGAGCCCTACAAAACAAGGATATCTCAGCAGCAATCCTCGCTGTCTTCTAAATTAACTAACAAATGCAGTTATTGTCAGGGTCTCTGTGAATGAGAGGGTAACTGGCCAGTTGTTCAATGTTTCTTTTGATCTTGTGTGAGGAATCGAGAGAGAGAGAGAGAGAGAGAGAGAGATAGGCGGCAGAATTTAAAATGTGTTCAAAACAACTGCAAATTAAATCTAATTCGAAAGTGCAACATAAAAAGTGGAGCATCAGGAACATTTGCAGGCTTTGCATTTCATTTTATCGATACTGGACATTTAGATGGTATTATCAGGGAGATGAGTCACACTGCTACTGGAACAAAAACAGAAAATGTGGAAATACACAACAGGTCCGTCAGCAGATGAGAAGAGAAAGGAGGGGTTGACATTTCGCATGTTAGCCTTTTGTCATTACTGGGTTATCATTCTTGGTTCAGTATGCTTGAAACTCAACTTCAGTTCTTGGGTGTACAACTTTATTTATAATTCATTGTGTATAAGGGCCTGAAATTCCTCAAATTCACTTGCCACAGCCGTCTAATAACTCATTATTTGTCTACAGTGAGGAAATCGACAGACATTCGTGCCTCACCCATATTCATTTAACAAAAGCAGCGCATATTTGATCAGTTCTATTAAAAAAAACAGCAGTCATGCCAGAATTGTCAAACCTGATGAAAAGGACTGAAACACAAATCCTGGCGTTGAATGGTACCTATTGAATGAATAGCATAAGATGTGTCAGCCGTGGCTCACATCTCTCACCACTGAGTCAGAAGGTCGTGGGTTCAAATCCCCATTCCAGGGATTTGAGCATGCAATCTGAGCCTGACACCCAGTGCAATATGCAAATCATGCTCCCACACCAGTTGTGTGAGCCCAATTACAATTTACAAATGGATGGAGTATGTGCCTTGTACTCAGTGGTGAGCAGCCTAACCAGGAAAAGTGTCTCTGAATTGTAATCACTGTTGTAATGTAGGAAACAGGGCAGCCAATTTGCACACAGCAAGATCCTACAAACAGCAATGTGATAATGAGCAGACAATCTGTTTTAGTGATGTTGGTTGAGGGATAAATATTGGCAGGACACCAGGGAGAACTCCTCCTGCTCTTCTTCAAAATAGTGCCATGGGATCTTTTACCTCCACCTGAGAGAGCAGACGTTCCCTCGGTTTAACATCTCAGCCGAAAGCCAGCCCCTCCGACAGTGCAGCACTCCCTCAGTACTGCACTGGGAGTGTCAGCTTAGATTTTGTGCTCAAGTCTCTGGAGGGGCACTTGATAACACAACCTTCTGACTCAGAGGTGAGAGCGCTACCCACTGAGCCACAGCTGGCACACATAAGGGTGAAACAAAGTGTCAGGTATGGGAGACAAGACAAAGAGCTAGGAGAGGAAATATAGTGGGTGAGAGGAAGAAAAAGGATGAGGTGTGCTCTAAAGTGAGTAACTAAGTGATGTGATCACATAATGCGATAACGTTTATTAAATGTAGGATTATCAATGTCCATTACATGATACACAAACCATATTTTTGAAGTATGATAAATATGCAATTAAGTTTTTTTTGTACATGGTGAATCACAATGTAAATATTTCACAGGTTGTGATTAGTGTATTCTTGTTGAAATAAAATTACCAAGATGCAAGATAATTCTTGAAAAGTCAACGGCAGATAACTGAGAGAAAATGTGAATGATGTTAATCATTGAGCTGTGTCACAATTGTATTGTAATTAGTGTTTGACAAATCCTAATTGACACTGTCATTTTAAAGCTTTCATCATTCAGTCAGATTGGGGTTGAGACTTTACATTTTTCAATGGATTGGGATTTGAGCAAAGAGTTTGAATTAGGGTTTGATACCAGATAGTGGCCATTGTTCTCAACTAGTTCCACATGCACTCAGTCTGAATGTATGTTTTTCGATTATAAACATAGGGGGCGAAATTCGGTTACGCATCCTTTGGGGGCGCTAACTGAATTATTCCTGGAGATTTAGCGCCCGGCACAGAAGTACCACCCCGGCTGCTAAATTCGGCTTACCGCCCCGGCGAGGAAGCGGAGCGTTATCTCGGGCAATCCACTTCCTCTCGGGCGGTGTCGGGGACACAAAGCACGGTAGCGCCGCGTAGCACTGACACGTTTGAGCGCCCTCCACTTCCGTTAAAAAAAAAAGACGTTGCGGGTCGCGGCCACACTTCCCTTTAATTAGCGCCCCGCGAGCGGATGTCGACCCGGCTCGCAACCCACGAGGCTGGCGCTGACACCGCTCACGGCAGCCTCGCAGGGGCACAGCCAAATATTTGCTGCGGGGCAGTAAGGGGCCGCGGCGGGGCACTAAGGGGTTTCGGTGCACAGCGATGACATCATTGTTGGCGGTTAAGCGGCCCAGGGCGCTACCAGCGGCAGCGCAGCGCTATTGGCTAGCGCCTCAGTAGCGCCCCACTGAATTTCTCGGGGGGCATTGCCCCCGCCTGGGCGATAAGCCCTTTGAGCCCTGTTAGCACCTCCTGGAGGCGCTAACGGCAGGTGCAAAGGAGCCGAATTTCGCAGCCATAATCTGTTATGAAATGCAATTTTCTTTATTACTTTTTTTTCAGTTTTCTCTCACTAACCTTCCCCTCTGAAAGGTTATGTTGCAATATGATTTCACAGGTGGCAAATCCTTGCAGGTAGCTTGCTCATGTGAACTGGGACAGTGAGGGGGCGATTTTGCCAGCCCTGGGGAGGCAGGTTTGGAGGCGAGACTGCCGGGAAAATGGCAGAATCTGGGGGCGGGTGCCCATCCCGCCCCCAACCCGCCTCCGTGCCATCTTCCCAGGAGACGGGTAGCTGACCCGCACCGGGTCCCATCTCCTGGAGGCAGGAAGGGGATTACAGCCACTTAACTGCTGTTAACAGGTAGTTAACAGGCAGTTAAGAGGATTATCCCCATTTTTCCACCAGAGGCGCAGGCTTTCTGACGTTGGGAAACCCCGCCAGGGTCACTGAGGCGAGCGGGAGTCGGAGGGGTGCAAAAGTGTGCTGTGGTGGTAAGTGATGGGTGCAAGTGTGGAGAGGTAAGTATGTGAGGTTAGTGGAAAGTGATAGAAAATGTTTACTTACCTTTGTTTCTTCCTGCAGGCTTCAACCGTTGGAGATGCGGAGACTCTCGCATCTCACCGGCAGAGATGACAGATGGCTGCTGCATTCTCCGATGCAACAGCCATCTGATTTCTGCTCACAAAAGAGGTTTGATGAGTCTTGAATACAAGAACTCATCAAACAACAGAAAATTTCAGTGTTTGATAACTTCACAGAGCTGTCAAACGATGACAATTCATCTGTCAAAAATTTTTGACAGATGAAACGTCATACGCTGATGTTCTCTGTAACCGGCTTCCCCTTAATTGGCCTGCTAAGCCCGCTGGGCAGACTTAACAAGGTCAATCAAGGGAAAATAGCATGGGTTGGCCACAAGTCGATGGAGGTGGGACTAAAACCTGACAAGTGGGAGTCCCGCCTCCAAAAGTTCCCCATTGACAAAATCCAGCCAGTGTCAGCAGGCTATTCCCCCGGCCAGGGGGAGAGAGGGTCGTCACAGGTCATATTAGTATTCGGCAAACTTGTTTTGTCAATTCTTTCTGTTACAGAAATGCATTTATACAGAACTCCTTATGTGCACAAGTATGTTTCAAAGCGCTTTATAACAAGGAGGAAAAGGATACAGTGAACACCAAGCATGGGGAGAGGGGAAAATGGAAGTTGCTGGAAGGGGGCACAGCGCAGATTCACCAGAATGGCTTAAAGGGTTAAATTATGAGGACAGTTTGTGTAAACTTGGTTTATATTGCCTTGAGTTTAGAAGGTTGGGGGTGATCTGATCGAAGTATTCAGAATGATTAAGGAATTCGGTGGGGTAGATATAGAGAAACTCCTGCGATTCTCGGTCCCGCCCCTGGCCTCGACTCCCAATCCCGGACCCAGCCCCCGGTCCCACTTACCTGCGACGCGAGCAGCGGCCCAATCTTGTACTCCTCTTCACCGACTGGGTCCCATTGCCACACCAGCACCATTATAATGAGGCTAATATCTGGGAAGTCTCGGGCCTCACCATTCAGGTGCAGGGAATGTCCCCCACCGCACGTCCAAAAGTGGGCATGCCTGAATTTTTGGGCCTTTGTCTCCTCTTTCCAATACAGCTAGACTTTGCAGTATGTCCTCTATTGATGCTGTCCTCTGTGTTTTATAGCAACATGTCTATCTTGCTGGCTGCCGCAATCCTCGTCTCTTGATACTCCTGGAAAATAAGTATATTGGTTGAACTTTGAAAAGTACAGGTCTTATAAAATGCGTTATAAAATGTGCAAGCTATACCACATGCTGTACTGACTTCAATAATGACTTGTCTGGTCTGATGTTCAGACTGAATGGTTAACCTCCTTCCCAACTATTTTTGTATAGCATTTGTAGAACAAGGGCTCTCCCAGTGGCTCAAAGGTAAGTCACACTTCTGCAACTTTTGCGAGGAATTCTCCCAATCGTCTACTCTGACTTTGGCAGAAGATCGGCAGAAATCCCTGGAGAAACTTTGTAATTTAACGTTTACGCTGTATCCCCCGGGGTGTTTCTGCCAATCTTCTGCCAGAGTTACAGCAGTAGATCGGGAAGCCCCCCCACGTGAAAATTCTACCCAATAGTTTCTGAGCCAGACAGCTCGGGGAGATTTCAGCTTCAATCTAAGTTGTGTTAGCTACTTTTAGCCTGGATGTACTAGGGCACTACAATTGACCACAGCACCCCGTGGTTATGGAAGGGAAAATCGACCAATTTCTGATTGCTATATAGTGACCCCCTGTGCAGATTCCAGGTACGAGGAGTCTCCGACTTGACTGTGATGCCCTCCAGTGTTGGATAGCCTGCCAAGACTCTCACACGAATAAATGCTGCATTGGCATCATATAGAAGGTAAGTGGCTCTATAGATGACACTCGGCCCATGTGACCTGCTGGACTAGTTTTGTTCGCCTGAGGGGGTCGGAGAGGAATTTTACAGAGTCATTTTTTCCTTATTGGCCCTGGGTTTTTCTCTGGTTTTTGCCACCTTCAGGAGATTACATGGTTGCGGGGGTTGGTGGGGAGGGCGCGAGGAGGGTGGAAGTGTTTTGTCATGATGCTCCAGCCATTATGGTGTATGGGGCAAGCTTGATGGACCAGCTAGTCTTTTCCGACCCATCAATTTTGTGTTTGTATCTGATGCATATTCCTCTACAGCAAACTTAATGTATCAAAAAAATTTATTTGCATAGTAGTGGGTGGGTAATGTCACAAGAATAATGTGTGGTTAGTCATCAAGTACAGAGGAGAGCTACTTAAGTGCCTGATGACAGGATTATTTTCTAGTGAGAATAAATGTTGTTTGTATGTCTCATGAAAAAAATCCCAGTTAAGATCACTGGATAAATTCACATCCTGAGATCATTTGATTGACAGGAGACAATCCCATCCTTTAGCACAGTTATCTGCCTTTATTATTCACTTGCTAATCCCTTAAGGCATACAATCTGAGTGGGTGTTTTTACATATTTTTGTCTGATTTTCTCACATTATTTCTCTAAAGGATCTTTGTTGCGAGCAGGTAGCAAGCAATCTATTTTATCCAGGAGGGTCGGATGACCTGATCTATGAAAATACCTGTTCCCAGTGTTGGCAGGAGGTGCGTATATAGGAAGTGAGGTTGAAGGAGCATCCCACCAAGGTATGCCAAATATGAAGTGTCCCACCGTAGCAACCTTGAGAGGTGCAGCATTCTGCTATGGTAGCCATCAGATTGATAGCACAGCAGTTCAAAGATGTGGTGTCCCACCATGACAATTCTGAGATGACAGCCATCATTGCAGCAAAGAATTGGAGCCTCTCACTATGGTGTGTCAAATATGGTATGTCGCACCATAAGTTGAAATGGGCTGTTCTATTATGACAACCCTGATATAATCCATTGCACCATGCAACATTACATTATATCAGACCAAAGATAGGGCATTCCACCATGGCAATCCTGAAATGGACCAGTCCACCACAGCAATCATGAGAGAGGACTTTCCCCCATGGTAATCCTGAGAAAGAGCATCCAGCTTATGAAATATCTTAACAGGAATGTTGCACAGTGGCAACCTTTAGATAGAGGGACCATTCCACCATTACAATCCTAAAATCCTTCATGATAACAGGCTCAATCTAGAAGTTCAGCTAAGAACTTCTGAAACTTACAATCGACAGTGACGTTCAGCTATTTATTAAGTGACAAGCAACTGTTGACTGGCTGCTGTGCCATTGGACAGTCCACCATGATCAATTTTTATAAAAATATATAAATTTTACAATTTTTAACAGTGTTTGTTATGCACAAGATTTGCATGATGTTAAAATAGAGAAAATTGAAAAATTCGGGCTTTTGTTCCTTGGAAACTTAGGTACACAGGAACAGGAGGAGGCCATTCAGCCCCTCCAGCCTGTTCCGCCATTCAATTAGACCATGGTTGATCTGTATCTCAACTCCATCTACCTGCCTTGGTTGGTTCTGTAACGCTTAATATCCTTGCCTAACAAAATTCTATCACTCTCAGTTTTGAACCCCAGCCTCAACAGCTTTTTGGGGGAGGGAGTTCCAGATTTCCACCACCCTTTGTGTGAAGAAGTGCTTCCTGACATCACCCCTGAATGGCCCAGCTCTAATTTTAAGCTTATGCCTCCTTGTTCTGGACTCTCCCACCAGAGGAAATAGTTTCTCTCTATCTACCCCATCAAATCCTTTACTCCTCTTAAACACCCTACTTAGATCCAATGTTCCCTTCAGCACTCTGCAACTCCAATGCAGCCGGCTCATGGCTTTTAAATAGGAAAAACGGCGCATGCGTGGTATTTTGAATGGGCTGCACAGCCCCTTAAAGGGGCCGCACACCAAAAAAAATGAAAGGGAATATTGCTTAGATCACCCCTTAATCTTCTATACTCAAGGGAATGCAATCCTAGTCTATGCAAGCTGTCTTCATAATTTAACCCTTTTAGCCTCGGTTAAATTATGTATATAGGATTATGTACTGAGTATATAACTTAATATATACTTCACAGAGCACTGTGCAATCTCATAGTTCTTGTCATTTCTCATTTGTTACATCAATCCCCGATAGCACAAAAATAATAAAAAGTTATTGGAGAAAAATAATAAAAACTGAATTGCAAATTATGATGAATAAAGGCAAGAATATTCACTTTGCCTAGAGAGGAGAGTGATTAATACAAAGTTCACAACGAAAGTTAAACAAGTAAAGGCTGCCAACTGCACCACCCATGCAATCCCGTGCACAAAAAGAAATAAAACATGCATTAGCATGGAGTGTGCGGCAACTGTCTCTACACACAGTAGCAAGGCTATGATACCATTGAAATGTTTATGTTGCTAAGGCGCCTTGATGTCAAGAAACAGACAACCAGCCTCACACCTCGTTATCAGTAGCTGCTGATTGTAGGGCATGGGTGTTTATGTTTGTCTGACAATTGAGCCTAACCAACAAAAATGTACATATCCAATTACTGTGTTATGGTAATAATTTCCTATAGGGGGTTTCCTTGCAACATAATGGCCCAGAAATTAATGTGCCCCTATATTTGGGCATACGGGTGGGTGGGGGGAGTGGGCGTTGTGCAGGGTACATTCTCTGCACAAGAATGGTGAGGCCCGAGGCTCCCCAGATATTGGGCCTCGGACCTTATTATAATGGAGCCGGCGCAGCGCAACCAATCACTGGTGAAGAGTAGTGAAAAATCTCTCATCGGGTCGGGGTCAAGGGGTTCAGGTGGGGGTCGGAGCCGCGGATCATGGAGCTGGAGATCAGGGGGTCAGGGCCGGAGATCATGGCGGTCAGGGTCGGGGATCACGGGGATCGAGGTCGGGGATCACGGGGGCTGGGGATCACAAGGGTCGGGGATCGAGGTCGGGGATCACGGGGGCTGGGGCCGGTTTTAGTCTTATTTTATTTATATCTTCCAGCATAAATCTAGCTCTAGTTCTAAATGTAGAGATAGAATTTCTGCAGAGGATCATCTGATCCTCTGCCATAACGTCAGTGGAAACCCTAGAGAAGCAGCATAAATGGCCATTTACACCTTTACCCCAAGATTTCACCTTGTCCAGAACAGTAGAACTAGAGGACCTGACCTGAGATTGAAGGGGTGAATTCAGAATTAACCTGGGGAAATATTTCAGTGAGCGAGTGGTCAATCCATGGAACAGACGTCCTAGGGAGATGGTGAAAGCAGTTGATATCGCAAATTAGATAACGCTCAATTCAGAAAATAACATTTTGGGATACAGTATATTATTAATTTAAGACATGACGTGTGGTGAGTGTAGCATGCTTGGGAGGAAAAAGTGACTTTGGACCTATGGTTCCCAAAGCTCTCCACCACCGGGAGTTTCCTCATGTCTGGGTCTGTTGTAGACTAATTGATAGAGATTGATTGCTGTGATTAGTCAACCAACTCCATTATCATTGTATCACATGACTACCAGGATGGTAGAAGGTGAACTAGATGGACCCTGGTCTTTTTTCATTTAGCAATCCCCGTGTTTGCACCAATCTTCTACTGAAGATATGATGGATGATCGGCAGAACCTCTGCAGAAATTCCACCCCTTAGTCTGCTACTTTCAAAATGTAGTTAATAATTTATTTTTTGTTTTCCATATTTTCTCTGGTCTTTTCAGAACTTTTGTCAAAATTTTTGTTTCAAAATGTCATAATTGTTGTTTCACTTCTCATGACTCACAATTCCACCAGAAATTATAAACTGGTATTTTTTACTCATCCATTTCAATCTCCAGCATCTGTACTCAAGGTTAAAGGCTAAAAAGTCCAATGTTTTAGTTCTGGATGTAGTTTTAATTTCAGACGTAGTCTTGCACTTTTATCTCAAATTTTACTTTCATATGTGTTTCAGTCCATAAGAAATTGAGTTCTAATTTGGTTTAGTTGACAAAAATGTAGTCAACAATTATTTTCTCCGATAGCAAAATACTGCGGATGCTGGAAATCTGAAATAACAACAGAAAACGCTGGAAAAACTCAGCAGGCCAGGCAGCATCCGTGGAGAGAGAAAGAGAGTTAACGTTTCAGGTCGATGACCTTTCTCCCCCCATTTAGTTGAAAGACTTACATTTATATAGCACCTTTCATGTCCTCAGGACATCCCAAAGTGCTTTACAGCCAATTAGGCACTTTTGAAGTGTAGCTGCTGTTGTAATGTAGGAAACGTGGCAGCCAAAATTGCACACAGCAAGCTCCCACAAACAGCAATGTGATAATGACCAGATAATCTGTTTTTGTTATGTTGATTGAGGGATAAATATTGGCCAGGACACCAGGGATAACTTCTTCATTGAAATAGTGCCATGGGATCTTATTATGTCCACCTGAGAGGACAGACAGTTTAACATCTCATTCAAAAGACAGCACAGCACTCCCTCAGTACTGCACTGGGAGTGTCAGCCTAGATTTTCATGCTTAAGTTTTATGGAGTGAAATTTGAACCCACAACCTTCTGACTCAGAGGCAAGAGTGCTACCTACTGAGCCACGGTTGACTGAAAAAAAACACTGCTCTGTTTTTAAGTAGGTGAGCAGAGTAATCATGCTGTGTGCCCATGTAAAGACCTGCAGTTTAATAATATAATCCTTTTATTTGAATTTATTTGAACCACATAACCTCACTCCAAATAGCATCTCTTCACTTTAGCCCAGCACCGACAATATAAAGGAGAGAAAATAAGATTCAAAAGAAAGTGGAATGAGGCTGCAAAAGAAAAATGAAGACAACTTATGCAGAGAAAAGACCTGAATCTAAAAGATCTAAGAGAAAAGAAAA
Source organism: Squalus acanthias (assembly GCA_030390025.1). Lineage (NCBI taxonomy): Eukaryota > Metazoa > Chordata > Chondrichthyes > Squaliformes > Squalidae > Squalus > Squalus acanthias. The sequence goes on along the minus strand of CM059425.1, from coordinate 130,941,367 downwards.
ACTCTGAGAAAAAAGCACAGGAACCCCACCCTAAACTATAGTCCAAGAGTCCCTCAGTGCATCAACAAAATGATGGATGTTGTACAAACTGCTTTACAAATTATTCCAACTGCAAAGGAACAAAATGGCCCTGTATTTTCCGATGCCTACGGTTGTGTACGGGCTGTGTACACACCCGTAGGGACATCGGAAATGCCAGTTTCAGGCATGCGAAGCGCATGCGCTGAAAACCGGCATTTCCGATCTGTCAAGAATGCTCTTGACAGATCGGACGCCTGCCCTAGAGAAGGGCCTCTGCGGGGGGAGAGTTCCGCTTTCTGCAGAACCTCCGCCCGCTGAAATCCCTTAGAAATCTTACGCCTGGTAAAAACAGCATAAGAGTTGAAAAAAGTAAAAAAGAAAATTTTCACTCATTTATCATTTAAAAATACTTTTAAAAAAGGTAAGTTTATTTTTAGTCCTGTAAAAAACATTATTTTTTTCAAAAAATTAAAGTTTTGTTTAAAATATTTAATTTATTGTCATTTTAACTGATTTTAAAAATGTGATGATTTTTTAAAATGTATTTAATGTTTTACTGTGTTTTTGGGGTGATCTCCATTCATATATTTGACAGGTCTATCTGTCAAAAGTATGAAGGGAGATTCCCTTCTCCTATTGGCTGGCCTGGCCCACGTGATCTCAGGGATGCTTGCGAACTGCATGCGCCCCTGGGATACATGGGCCCTGCGCATTTCGACTTTTGAGTGGTCCAGGAGCGGAAGTGTCCGGACCTCGGGAGCCCTCAGGTAAGTTCGTAGATTTTTTTCCAATAGGAGGCATCCACACGCGAGAAGCCTATCGGATATTACGGGCCTATGTCATTGTTTCGCAGTGTACACATTGGCTGGGTGAATCATTGCTGTTTTACACAAAGTGTGGCATCTGAAGTATAATAAATCGCAAAATGTCTCCTTATGTGGGTCGGTGTCAAATTTTGTTTGATAATCGCTCCTGTGAAGTGCCAATGCAAGTTGTTGTTGTTATATCATATTAATATGGTTATTAATAGATTTGGTTCAGTATTCTGGAAAATGAAATTCCACATGCCATAGAAAATGTGCAACTTTTTTCAATTTTGTTTTGGAAGGGTAATGTTTAGGATAATAGTTTCTTGGCTTTATTCATTATGTTAAAATAAACACAAATAATGCAATAGCTACCCAGGCATTGCTAAAATAAGACTGGAAAGTGTATTTTAGTACAGTTTTGGTCATGTATTATATTGTTGTGGGTATATGTCACAACCTATATATTATTTAGAACAAAATATATTTAGAAAATAGGAATTACACTGCTCTGACAAAATGCTTTTTTCCTTTTATCATCAAGTCCTTATTTTACAATTTCTATTTTTTTTTATTCGTTCACAGGATGTGGACATCACTGGCAAGGCCGGCATTTATTGCCCATCCCTAATTGCCCCTGAGAGGGTGGTGGTGAGCTGCCTTCTTGAACCACAGAGGGCAGTTAAGAGTCAACCACATTGCTGTGGGTCTGGAGTCACATGTCGGCCAGACCAGGTAAGGACGGCAGATTTCCACCCCTAAAGAAGAGTAGTGAACCAGATGGGTTTTTACAACAAGTAGTTTTATGGTTGCCATTACTGATACCAGCTTTTTAATTCCACATTTATTTTAATTAACTGAATTTAAATTCCCCAGCTGCTATTGTGGGATTTGAGCTCATAGTTTCTAGATCATTAGTCCAGGCTTCTGGATTAGCTAGTCCAATAACATAAACACAATGCTATCATACAATACACAATGGGGGAAAAATTAGGTCGGGGCGCAAATATCATCTGGACGCAAATATTAGCGCCTGGCGCTAATTATCGGCACTGACTGGAAACTTCACTTTTACCGCCCCGGGAGGTGAGTGGGGCGTTAAATCAGGCGCTGCACACCTGTCTTAAGGCGCAAAGGCCGAGCAGTGAGGCGCTAACTCAGAGCGCGAGCGCAGCGCAGCTGCTGCCAGTTAGCGAGGGAACACAGACACACTGGCGCCGGCCACTTCTTAAAGCGGGGGGGGCCAACTTGCTCCCCAGCCACACCCTGCTCATTGCAGCCTTGAATCTCGGCCTGGAGAGACCTGTGAATCCATTTTTCTGCCAAGGATGGAGAGGGTGAGAGAACGAGCTCATCGCTTCACCGAGCGGGCCTTGGATGCTCTGGTTGGCGCGGTGGAGCGCAGAAGATGTATGCTCTTCCCTGAGAGTGGCAGGAGGCCTTTGCCACGCGAGTTCAGAAGAGTGTGGAGGGAGGTGGCTCAGAGCGTCTCCTCCAGGAGCATGGTGCCCAGGACCCATACTCAATGCCGCAAAAAGTTCAACGACCTCACTCGCGTCGTCAGGGTGAGTGGCTTTTTCTCAATACCTCTCCATCCCTCCATCTCAACCTCACTCTATGGCCAGAGGGTCTTAAAACCCCAATGCACAACACTCATCCAACACCTATGGCCCTTTCATGAAACACACACACACATTCCACACTTTGCATACAGTAAGGGCTATTCACCTATGGGAGGCACATCAGGCAAGACCATGGCTGCATACAGTAAGGGCTATTCACCTATGGGAGGCACATCAGGCAAGACCATGGCTGTATATTTACTCAGATGCTGTCCTTTTTCTTACAGGCCAAGCTGGCGCATAATCGGAGACAGCAGCAACGGACGGGTGGAGGGCGGCCTCAGCTGCAACCCCTCAGCGATCTTGAGGAGCGCGTCCACAGGATTGTGGCAAGCCGGGTGATCGGTCCTGTCGCCACTGGAGACGCCGACCCCGTTCTGGACAGCAATGGTAAGGTCATCACCTTTTTGTCCTCTGTCCTTCCACTTGTCCCTCACAACACCAGCCTTTGACACTTTCAATCCAACTTGCTAACTCGCTGCACTTATTCCTCCCTTACTGCCACCCTGTCCTCACGCTAAAGCCACTCTTGTACCTCCCTGCTTTCAGATGGTGATTCACCAGCTGAGGAGACGGGCCCTGAAGCTGCCAGTGGGAGTGAAGCTGCAGCCGAGGAGGAAGAGGAAGCCGGAGCATCAGTGCCACCCTCTCCCGAGGAAGCCCATGCCTACACTGGGAACACGCCTTCCCTGGAGGGGAGCAGGGGGGAAGGGTCTGATGAGGGTGAAGCTCCAGGACCCAGCGGGCTGCAGCAACGCCATGGGGGTGGGAAGAATGGGGGCCTTCTCCCCAGAGGGAGAGTATGCCAGACACTCCTACTGCAATGGACGCAGAGGAGGAGCGGCTGATCGCAGAAATGAACACCCAGGCGGTGGGCATGCACACTGAGCTCATGGGTGCAGTGGGAAGGGTGCCCGAATGCATTGAGTCACTGGCAAGGAGTGTGGAGCACTTCGCTGTAGCACAGGCGGATGCCACACTAACGCTTAGTGCTGCAATTCAGTCACTGGCTGCCGTGATCCCATCTCTGACTGCTCTCATGCAGACTCAGATTGAGGCCACGCGAGCACAGACTGCTGCCAACCTCGATGGTTCGTGCACATGTCCCCGGGGCTGTCACCGCGCCGCAGCAGGCCAGCAATCTGTTCTCCAGCAGATTACTCCGGATGCTGAAGTGCTGCCCCGTGGGAGTGCCAGTGTGTCGGGCGAGCAGGGAGTTGCTGTCCTCTCTCACGATGACAGCATTCCTGCTGCCAACACTGTCACTTCTCCACTGCACTTGCCACCGCCTGTAGGACAGACTGCTGCCGCCCATGCAGAGTTGGTGCAGTCTGCAGCCGGGCCCTCCAGGCCCAGAACTGGTCGAGGCCGTCCTTCAGGGGCATCTGCAGTGTCAGGGTCTGACGAGCAGCAGCCTTCCACCAGCCTTGCTGCAGCCACTGAGGTCCCATTACGGAGGAGCAGTAGGGTTAGAAGGGGGGAAGTGCGCAAGGGAAGGAGATCACCCTCGAAGGGCAAAAAGTAGGAGGTGTGACAAAATGCTGGTCATTTTTTTATTAAAGGTCGAGGTTCATGGTCCAACTTTTGTTTAGTGTTTTGGACATTATCTCCAGGTTGTGAGAACCAGTTATGTTGTTGACTGTTTTTTTGTGTTTATTTCTATGAGTTTGTCATGAGGAATTGACACACACAGAGTTTGTAAAATAAATAAGTTTCTGTATTCAAAATATACATGGTTGGTGGTTGGAATTATTGGTGCCTTGGCCGGCTTAGGGGTTGCGTGCTGGGTTCATTGATGTTGTTAGCAATGGCAGGGGCCCTAGAAGCGGCTTGCTATTAGCCGTTGACGGACGGCCCTTGCAGTTTGACCATTGTGGGCCGCCCTCCCGCCTTGGTGCTGCTGATGATCATCCTCCTCGTCCTCTTCCTCCTCTTCCTCCTCCTCCTCTAGTGGTGCTCCAAGGCCTGGTGGCATTGGCTGGGTCCTGAGGATTGCCATGTTATGCAACATGCAGCACACGACTACGAAGTTCGATACTCGCTCAGGCAAGTACTGCAGGGCTCCTCCAGAATGGTCGAGACAGCGGAACCGTTGCTTCAGCACGCCGATTGTGCGCTCAATTATGTTCCTGGTAGCTTGATGGCTCTCATTGTACCGCAGCTCAGCAGGGGTGTTGGGCGTACGGAGCAGTGTCATCAGCCAGGTGCTCAATGGATACCCCTTGTCCCCGAGAAGCCAACCAACTGGCTGATGCGGTGCCTCAAAAAGTTCTGCCACAGTAGTCTGGCGCAGGATAAAAGCATCGTGGCAGCTGCCAGGATAGTGGGCATTGACAGCGAGTATCAGCTGTCTGTGGTCACAGACCAACTGAACATTCAAGGAATGGAACCCCTTTCTGTTCCGGAATTCCTCGGCATTCTCATGCGGAGCACGCAAAGCCACATGCGTGCAGTCAATGGCGCCCTGCACCATGGGGAAGCCCGCTACCCTCGCAAAGCCCAGAGCGCGGTCACGCTGCTTGTCTGGGGTCATGGGGAAAGAGATGAACTCTCGTCTCCTTTAAAAGAGGGTATTTGTGACCTGCCGGATGCAGCAATGCACCGCGAACTGGGAGATATTGGCGAGGTCCCCAGCAGCAGCTTGAAATGAGCCAGTAGCGTAAAAGTTGAGAGCCACTGTGACCTTCACTGCCACCGACAGAGACGTCCTGGACCTCAGTTGAGGCTGCAGATCTGGCTGCAGCAGGTGGCAGAGCTCAGTGACCACCTCCTTGCTGAATCGCAGCCTTCGCAAACACAGCTCCTCAGACATATGGATGTAGGAGAGCTGTTCACGATATACCCTGGGAGGGTAAGCTCTCCTGTACATACGCCTGTTGGCCCTCCTCCGTCTGGCCATCATTGCCACTCTCTCTCTGCGTCTCTGTATCCTCCGATTCAGCTGGAGCAGGACGACGCCCCCAATCAGTGCAGCCCCCATATTCTCTTTGCAAGCAAAGTAATGAAGGACAGCAACTAAAGTACTAGCGAAGTTAGGATCAATAGGCAAAACTACCTCACAAAGCGTTGAGTCAATGCAGAAGTCTCTCTTTCTCTCTCTCCGAATCTCTCTCTCTCTCTCAGAACGAGTGGTGCAAAAATGTCGACCACAGAAAAAGACAGGAAGAGGCCCCCTTTAAATAGCGCCCCCCCCAGCCCCACAGCGATTGATAGCGTTCCAGTCTTCCGGTCGTTGGATGCGCCAGGCGGTAAGGCAGGGGGCGCCACTCAATTTCCGCTCCGGGGCGCCACAAGGGCGTTGCACCATGGAATGACGTCACAATCTGCGCGCGCAGGTGGTCGCAGCGGTAAGTTTTAGCGCCGCCGCACAATCTCTAGTTAAGTTCCCGAGCGGCGCAAACATCGCTGCGCCCGGGCGTTAGCGGCTTTGCGCCCCATTAGCGCCCTCTTAAGGCGCTAACGGGAGGCGCAACCAACTGAATTTTTACCCCAATGAGTTTCTGCTTTGGGTGCAATCGGTGATCCGGGCACAAATTGCACCCAAAATTGCACTAGTTTTGAGAAGTTTTTTTTTCTCTTGAGTTTCCACTCAAACTCATTTGCATATCACTGAATGCAAAATCTGCCATGAACCAGCGCAATCGGGCAGCGTTTAAAATGGATTTTTAAAAAATATTCCTTGATATATTTAAGAGTAGTAACTTGGTGCAGTTTGATTAATACAGATGCAAATGGTTTATCATAAATAAAATAAACATTTTAATCAGTATCCAGTCCACCACCTATGAGTAACCTGATTTTAAATAACTGAAAATAACTTTAAAAAATATATAGAATAATTTTCTAGTTATGTTGGTGTACAGTAGTCAGCTTCTTAGTAAATTAAAAAATTTATTGTATTAATATGCTTTTAAAACGTAGCTATTAGTGTCCTTGCACCTAAAACAAAACTTAATTTTTGGAGCCTCTTCGAAGGCCCATAAACGGGCACAATTAAAGGAAACCCCTAATGGTAATTAATTCGATCGGGGGGATGTGGCCAGTTTGGTGGGCGGGGCCGGCTTCCAGCTCGATGTTTTTTACACTAGTACAAAAATATATCGTTGAGTATATTCAAGACAGAGATCGATAGATTTTTGAATACTGAAGGAATCAGTGGATAGTGTGAGAAAGTGGAGTTGAGGTTGAAGATTGGCCATGATCTCATTGAATGGCGGAGCAGGCTCAAAGGGCCGAATAGCCTACTCCTGCTCCTATTTCTTAAGTTCTTATGTTCTTAAAAGATCGCGGAAATCCTCTCTCTTTCCCCCTTCACTACCCACCCCCGCAACCATTTTTGTCTTTATTTTATTGATACTACTTCAGTGCTCCTCTGAACTTCCCTATCTTGTTTCTTCTAAGCTGCAAATAAGCTATTTTACATGCTCCCTGTCCTCCCTAAAGTGCTATTGTGTTGAAATGGGTCTTCAACTTTAATTATTCTTTCCCAGAACCTCAAAACTGTGGCACTTTGTCTTACCTTCCTCTTACAGTCTTCAGCTTGCTTTTCAGTCCCAAAATTGTTTTTGGAGCCTCCACACGTTTGTGACATATGAATTGTTTTGTTTAATGTTTAAATATCTTTGTACTACATTTCTTTCATGTATTTGTATCTGAAAGAGAACTCAAAAGCAAAAAAATGCTTTTTCTGGAAGAACAATATTATTATTCCAGTTTGAAGGAAGCTTCTGAATTTCAGATAGTTTATTTAAGCAGCGCAATTTTTTCATAGAATCATAGAAATTTACGATTTATGGCACAGAAGGAGGCCATTCGGCCCATTGTGTCTGCGCCGGCCAAAAAAGAGCTATCCAGCCTAATCCCACTTTCCAGCTCTTGGTCCGTAGCCTTGTAGGTTACGGCACTTCAAGTGCATATCCAAGTACTTTTTAAATGCAATGAGGGTTTCTGCTTCTACCACCCTTTCAGGCAGGGAGTTCCAGACCCCCACCACCCTCTGTGTGAAAGATTTTCTCCTCAACTCCCCTCTAAACCTCCTACCAATTACTTTAAATCTATGCCGCCTGGTTATTGACCTCACGGCTATGGCTTTTGTTACACTAAGTACTATTGCACGTATATTTGGGAAAGAAGGAATGATATAAATTGGGTTGGGAGTAGTGTTATTCTGTCACTTCTGAAGACAAACAGGATCATGTGGAAGCGTGGGATAGAACCAGTAACCAAAGCAATGTAAAGGAAGGCTAACTCCACGCACTACCAAACTAACCTCAAAATCAGGGCAAGTGTAAATACTGAAGGATAGAGGGTTCACCCATGAGAGTAATCTAAAACACAACAGACTACAATATTTAGAGACAAGAGGGTAAAAAGACACAAAAATGTAACAGCCCCTCCTGAGTACCATAAGGAAGGCAAAGAGAGAAGCATTTTGTAGAAATATTTTTCAGATGTTAGTTCAAGGATATATACATTTTGAAAGCTGAGAATGGGAATTTCATTTAACAGAGAGTTAAAGAGTTAAATGGAACACAATTACTGAAAATTATTCTCAACGCCTAATATATTGGTTGTATAATTCGGGTTCTTGAATGCTTGACCGGTTAAATTCGTTTTATGATTTGAATTTGCAAAGTCTTTTAGATTATAAGTTTGCACAAAAGGTTCTTCTAATTAAATTAAAGAAAATGTATTTGTGACAATCATGCTAATTTGCATTTAGTTGCAATTGGATGGTTTTTTTGTTGAATTAATGCTATAATTACAACTGCGGAACAGAATGAAATGTGAGAGTTTGCAACAGCGATAACGCTGAAGATACCTAATGTGAACTCTGGTCTGGTCCGATGCTCATGGGCTGCTTTGTGTTTGTTGTCATGGTTGTAAATCAATACAACACTGGTTAACTCAAACATTCTTCATACAAATACATCCCGTAAGAGTGTTATGTGAATAAACTTCCCAAGTCCTGGATAAACAAGAAGCATGTTTATCTAAACTGTTTTAGCGAAAGATGTGTCGCATCCTGAATGGAAACAGCAATAAAATAGGCTTCAATTTTTTTTTATTATTAAATGTTGCTTTGGAAAGACAGCATTGTTTAAAAGGCAAATTAAAGACAGCGTTGTTTAAAAGATTCTGATGAATAATTACAATAATATTTGATTTCCCGCTCAAATTTAATGCTGATAATCGAAGGTTTAACATCCTAGTTCCTACAGGGGGTATTTACACTGCAAGCTCAGCTTTGGCCCCAAACAACTCCACCTGCATACCGACCCTAAACTGAGAGTCCCAGAAGGGAAGTGGTAGGGTCACACTTCGGTATGACACTGAAATAGAGATCGAGTGCAAGCCAAGTTTGCAAATTACACAGAGGGCCCTGTGTAATTTGCAAACTTGGCCCTAGTAAACCCACCAGACCTGCATTTAAATGTTGAGAGCAGAGATTGACCCACTCCCGCTCTAAATATTTAAAATGTCAACCTTTTGGGAGCTCTATCATAAATAGGACAGTTGAAGTCCCGGCCAGGCAAGAGCCAAGCAGTGTAAGCAGGGGCTGCTTGTCCTTAATGTGGGGCTTGGTTGTGTCTAGAAGATTTATAAACTGGGCTGCAGGTAACTGCGGTTACCGGCCTCAGACTGGGATCTGCAATGTGAACGCCCCATAAAGTCCCCAACTCGAATCAATGCTGAATTGAATAGATTCTGGTGCAAAGACGTCTATACATTCATCACGGGTTTCATCTAAACGCTGTTAATTAAATGATCTATTTTAGTTAATGACGTTTTCGATGTTTACTGTGAGAGCGGATTCCACATTGAAACACTAAACCTGTACACTCAATTTTCGAAAAGGATATTCTGGTCTTTGCCCTTGCAGGTGAAAGCGGTGATCATTTTATTGTGTCAATTGCACACTTCAACTGGCAGATAAACTTCTTTCTAATAAGATCATTCGTTGTCGAATGTGTTGAGGTTTAAAGCGAACGCCTACTCAATCGGATCGGGATGGTCATGTTTATTTTCAACCTGATTAAAGCTTAAAATAAAATGTGTCCAAGTGATCTGGTTTATATGTGGATTTACAGTGCGAGCTACAACTCTTAACTGAATTCAGACATGTCTTCAAATGTGCAGAGTGCCGAGATAGAAAGAAAACGCGAATACGACAAACAGCATATGAGTGTCTGTGAGGGAAAGGTGGGTTAATATTGTGGGTAGAGCTGTTCAACGCAACTCGTGTGAATTCAGGTCTAACATTACAATACTAACCAACTGGAAATGATCCACTGTGCAATGAGTGAAAACACACCAAAGAACATTCTTGAAGTCGTTCTACTTTCTTAAAACTGATGTGGATTTGAATAAACGTTCAGTCCAGGTTAATCGCTGAAGTATCTGGTGTTGGGGCTGTTATAGAAACAGGTTTTTCTCCGGTCGTTAATCTTCCTTCCAAATAAAGACGTTTATATCACACCTTAAAGACAATTAAGAACGAATCAATCCTAAAATGTTAACGATGCAGATACCTTAGAAAACAACCAGAACATGTTGCAACAACACAACAGGTAGATGGCCATCAAGATATCAAACACGGGGGCTTTAGGAAACCCGTAAAAGGTTTGCTTTTGGAGAAAGTTTTGATTTGTTATTCTGACTGTATTACCAGTGTTTAAGCAAGTTTAGTTATAATATTAGCTGCTATGAACGCGTCTGATTTCTCTCCAATATCTCTGCAGTGGTAACAAAACGCGGTGTTGTGGATTTAAATTCCATTATACAAAAATATTTAATACACAATCTGTATTAAATTAACTATATATTGTTGGTTAAATGAATCCCGCATATTGTCTAACATGTTGTAGTTTTAAAAGTTTTGATGTAATGATACAGGAAAATGAATAATAAATGTTTAATGAAATATAACGATATTTTTCAGATATTGGTTTAAATGTTAACTTAATATTGAGCTACTGTCTGAGATTTTTTATTTACAATGTAGAGAAATCCTGCTGCAATTTAAAACGAACCTTGCGGCTCAGATTACAGTTTTAAATTATACATTCAACGCGGATTTTTTAAAATCTGATGTAGATCGTTTTCTTGTGGTTAGCAATGAAACTTGTCCTTCTTTAAAAGCCTGATCCTCCCCTACAGATCCGTCCTTGGCGGACCCACTCTATCTCTGCAATCTCGGAGCCCTGGGTCTCCTCCAGACCTCCAGCTCTGGGCTTGTGTGTCTCCAGACCTCTCCCCGCCACTGGCGGCAGATCCTTGACTCTCCATAAACCCCTGGTCTCTCCACTCATTTCCCGCTCTCCATCTCGAAAAACCTTCTCCAATCTTGCCTTTTCCACCAAGCCTGGGGGTCACCCTTTCTAACCTCCCTCTTCCTAGCTTGAAGGCTCCCTTATCTACCTCTATCCGAAAGGGCCTCGGCGCGTTTTCTTTAAACTTAAAAAGAGCGTTATATAAATGCGAATTGGCATTATTGCTGTTGTTTAGGCCAGTGTTACATGCTTTAAAGTGATGCGTGTTGCTGAGGTGACTACGCCCGTGTGTGTGTGTGTTCCCTTTCTACATATAAAATATATATTTCTTTAGCAATGTGTAGCGTGAATTCCATTTCATTCCATGGTTTATAAAAAATTATGACCTACCTGGAAATGAAACCGTGCAAAGAGCGGTTAGTAATCGCATCCTGCACTGAAAACTCTACAGATTAAAATAAGATCAGAATCATTTTCTATCTCCTTCTCCAGAAAATCACGTTCCCTGGGCTATGCTGAATATGCAGGTGGTCGGGATTAAGTGTATTTGCAGTGAAGACCGGTAAAACCAGGTAAAAGAGAGAGGGGGGGGGGGGTGAATGTGCTGGCGTGTGCAGCTGTGGGATGCGCTTCACCTGCCAAAGCCCAAAAGAGATCTTGAAGTGCACAAACACCGGCTTAGAGTGACCAGCCAGACTGCGTTACTGCGGAGAAAGGTTCCAATTCCTCTCTCGCCACTTTACTGAGTAAATAGGGATATTTCTAGTAGGGCTTGGTGAAATGAAAACTATACGTTAATTTTAAAAATGTGAAAATCTGATTTTGGTGTTGTCCAAAAACTATTTGCTCCTTGTCTTCTTCCCCAAGTCGTGCCTCATGTTCGTCTTTCATCTCTCGTGTAAGTTCCTTTTTTCGGAGTCGCTTGGCCGTTCACTGTTGATTTTTTCATCTTTTATTCTGATGCACAAAACGGATGAGTTTGGAATTGTTTTCACAGATTCCATGTTTCTTGGTGATCTTCTCATTGTGCGACGCTGAACAAAATCTGGGAGCCTCTATACATTTCACAGCTGTAAGGTCAACGCTCTGTATTGGTGATTTTTTTAAATAGGTTTTTAATACAATATCCATCCAGCTCATTATTATAAAGATCGCCTCTCCCTCACTGATCCAGGATTCCTGGCACTGCATGACTCCTTCTGGGTCTTGTGGTTCATTTTGTCGGGTGAGCATTTACCCAGTTAGTTTATGAATGTCAGTAAAACTCACCACTTGTTAATGGTGAAGTTATATATACACTTATTCATGATTAATATCACCTTGCCGCGGAAGTAGTGAAGTAAGGAAAAATTCCAACGTTTTATTTGAAATGAAAATAGAATATGCCACAAACACTGAGCATCTGGAAAGAGACAAAGCGAGATTAATATTTTGAGTGCATAATCCTCGTCACACTTTATTTAACTCAATCCTTTCAAATTCAAACAAATCGAAACGTGCATTTACAATCTTAACTGTTGGAATAATAGTGAGACCATTTAAATAGTGAGAGCTATTCTTAAACTCGCCGAGGTTTAAAAGTTGCAATTTGGTTAAATAACATTTTGCATCGAATGCTTTTTCAGTGGGAATAATGCAATGTTTAACACGCTTTACATCTAGGATTGTGATTACAGGCCGATTTGATTGTTTACAGGGGGCGTGTTTAATGGTTTAAGACAGCCCGTGTTCAAACCGAATGACTGAACTGTCCCCGTTTACCGAAGTCCTTATTTTTAAACGCATTTATTTTATCCATTCTGAAAAATAAATTCGAAATGAACCCGAAACACTCTTAGGAGCAATAAATAGAAGTTTTCTTTCCTAAGACATCATAGAATCTTACAGCACAGAAGGAGGCCATTCGGCCCATCATGACTGTGCCGGCTCTTTGAAAGAGCTATTCAATTAGTCCCACTCTCCCAGTCTTCCCCCCTTAGCCCTGCAAATGTTTTTTTCCCCTTTATATGTAGCATATCGGGGAAATTCTGTACCTGTTAAAAAGGTTGTTACCTCTAGACTTGACTATTCCAACGCACTCCTGGCTGGCCTCCCACGTTTTACCCTACCTAAACTTGAGGTCATCCAAAACTCGGCTGCCCCTGTCCTAACTCGCACCAAGCCTTGTCACTCATCACCCCTGTGCTCACTGACCTACATTGACTCCTGGTCCAGGAACACCTCGATTTCAAAATTTTCATCCTTGTTTTCAAATCCCTCCATGGCCTCGCCCCTCCCTATCTCTGTAATTTCCTCCAGCCCCACAACACCCCCCCCCCCCCCCCCCCCCCACCGCCCTCTTGAGCATCCCTGACTATAATCGTTCAACAATCGGTGGCGGTGCCTTCAGCTGCCTGGGCCCTAAGCTCTGGAACTCCTTCCCTAAACCTCTCCGCCTCGCTACCTTTCTCTCCTCCTTTAAGACGCTCCTTAAAACCTACCTCTTTGGCCAAGCTTTTGGTCACCTGCCCTTATTTCTTATGTGGCTCGGTGTCAATTTTTTGTCTTATAATACTCCTGCGAAGGGCCTTGGGACATTTTACTACGTTAAAGGCGCTATATAAATACAAGTTGTTGTTGTTGTTGCTGATACTAAATACACTCGGAGTGTTGTCGGGATCTGGAATGCTCTACCAGAAAAGGTGGTGGAAGCTGATTCCATAAATAATTTTAAAACAGAGTTAGCTAGGCACTGGAGGATGAGCAACCTACAGGGTTACCGACAACAAGGGGGGGGGAGGGGGAGACTAACTGGATAGCTCTTTCAAAGAGCCAGCACAGGCACGACGGGCCGAATGGCCTCCTTCTGTGCGGTAAGTTTCTATGAATTGTATGAATTATTTGGACAGAAGGCCCAGAACAAGTTGGACTACACTGTAAACCCAACTTGTCATAACCATATGCCAGTTATAAGATCCGGTGGGGCAATTGGAGATTATCTTGCCGGAATGTTCTTTCTTTGTGGTGTAAGATTTATGTTAAACACCCCGATCTGTAAACTCCACAACACGTTCCTCGACTCGGGCTATGTTGATAGGTGTGCTTATTGAGATGACGAGACCTGTCCTGCAGTGGGAGTGACTGGTGCTTGGAATTAAGGCTTCAGATCGCACACGTCACGAACACAGCAGAACAGCACCTGGCTGCGAAGGAGGCAAGGTGTTGGAGGTGCATTGTGCTGCTGCCCGCGGGAGAGCCCTGGCTTTATTCCTGTCCTGTTTCAATGTGATTGGCTTGGTGTTGTAGGAATGACCGCCGAGAGCCAGCAATCGCCCTCCGAAGCCTCCTGTGTGGTCAATAGTAACCAGCTGGTGCTGAAAGTGGAGAAGGAGTCCCTCGCTTTCACTGCGAACTCCGCGCCCTGCCATGGGGAGCTTCCTCGGGGAAGGAGGCGTAAGCGGCCGGTCCAATGCGGCAAACCACCCTACAGCTACATCGCGCTCATCACCATGGCCATCGCCAACTCCCCGGACAGAAAGCTCACCTTGGGCGGCATCTACAGGTTCATCATAGAACGATTCCCCTTCTACCGGGAGAACTCCAAGAAATGGCAGAACTCCATCAGGCACAATCTCACCCTCAATGATTGTTTCATTAAGATTCCCCGAGAGCCAGGGCGCCCGGGAAAGGGCAATTACTGGGCACTGGATCCAGCGGCCGACGACATGTTCCAGAGTGGCAGCTTCTTGAGAAGGAGAAAGAGGTTCAAGAGATCGGATATTACCACTCATCCTGCCTACATGCACGAATCCAGCGTCTTCAGTCCAGTGCAAGTAAGCAGACCGTACACCCGACCAATGTACGCCAATATGACCATCAGTTCCAACTATCCTCAACAGCTTTCTCCCCATCCCGCTGCCCATTACCCGCCATCGCCCTCCGCCTTCAACAATAGCCAGCCAAGGATGTTTAGTTTCAGCAAAATGAAAGAGCACTACGGTGGCCTGGGTTCAGGGACAGACTTGGCCCAGCAGTCCCCGAGCACCTTTCCTTCAGATCTGAGTCCTGGTTATACCAACCTTGGAGGGACCGCTTACCAGACTCAAGCCGGCAACGGAGCAATGCTTTCTAAGTCCTCTAACGCCGTGCCCTGTGTCTACACAGGGTCTAATCCACATCTCCCTACGAACCAATATAATTACTATTTAGGCAATAGCCAAATGTATGGCGCCTCTAGCCGCTTGCCCATTCCTCCCTCCTCCGTAAGCAACGACTCCATGGACCCCTTTGGAAGAATCTCTCCTGGCCAGTTCCCGCCTCTACGACATTATAACAGCAGCGGACAGATCAATAGTACAAGTCACATCAGACACCCATCTTATGGTGGAAATCTGCAAGGGTTTGTACATACCGCTTAAAAATGCAAAAACTTCCTAGTGAGCCCGACATTAACAGGGTTAGACTGAACCTAAATGCATAGGCGTTACAATGAAATCAATTTGGGATTATTTGCTCGTTCCTTGTGCCAAATGTTTACATAGTATATGTTGATGTTAATATGCACATTGCAGCGCAGTTTAAATATTTGTAATATTTTATGTACAGTTCTGACATTTTAAGCTTTATTTTTTCTAAAGAAAACTATTTAGCAGTATTGTCTCTTCATTGGTATTGAAGATGGCGCGTTTCTGTTATTTCTGCTCACCAGCTGGGGCAGATTTCCACGATGCCTTTGAGATTGGAGTAGTTGCCCGGTGCTCGTGTGCATATATTGTCGTCACTGAGATCGCAGTGTGTTGCTTTTTTAACCATGAGACGTTCAAAGGTTTCCACACTCAATATCTGACCAGCTTGCACATATTAGACAATATACTCGTAAAGATGGAGACAAAAATCAGAAGAAAACGATTTAAAACATTGATATCAAGAAAGCAGGATTTGTGGTGTCACCCGATTCTCTTACATCAACTCATCTCCAAATACATCAGTTTGACTTCAACAAATTAACACACCAGTTGAAAGTATTTGTGTTATGCAATTAATTATTGGAACACTCTGCACAAAGGTTGGAAGTAAATCTCGACATTTTTATATAACCAAATTATATTTCGGTTCTTCAGACTGTTGCAGACTGTTCAGTACTGTAGATTAGTCATAAATGTGTAGAGATTTTTTCCCCATCTCTGGTGTCTGTGCTTGGGGAAGTTCGTTGTGTTTTGAAACGATTGTATAAGAATCTGTTTTCCCAAAAGCGAGATGTGTTCGTTTTCATATGACTGCATTTGGGAAAGGTCCGACCAACCGCGTTATGATGCTGTGTCCCAAGGAGTGCACGATCAAAAGAGATTAAATCCATCACTATTTGGAGATAACATTTTTTAACTTTGCTTAGTAAATAAAACAAAATTTCAATGAGCCACTCGGAACTGTGTAAATGCAATGATTGGGGGGGGGGGGGGGAGAGCGCTGGTTTTCTGGGACTGTTTGAGGGCTTGTGAAGATTTCATAGTATATTGGTTTCAAATCTGTCAGTTCGGCTTTATCTGAAGTACTTCTGGAGTCACTGAATCTCAGAGTCTGAGTACAATACAACTATCAACCCCAGCCATCGACTAGCTTGTGTAAAGAAAAACTCCATAATCCGATGTCATGTCGCTGGTTAAGACACTTGGGATGTAAATTGGATATTTTACCACGTTATTAATGAAACATACCAGGGATACATCGCGTGAGATAAGATATGCATTGCGTTTATTACGTCGTCTACAGTTTCTTTTATACAGGATAATGCATAGGCAGGAGTGCGCATCCTGCAGTACACAGTCCGCAGGATATTGCACGAAAAAGAAAGACTCGCATTTATGTAGCGCTGCTTCACAACCAATGAAATACTTTTTAAGTGTAGTCACTGTTGCAATGTAGGAAACGCGTCAGCCAATTTGCGCACAGCAAGCTCCCACAAACAGAGATTTAATGACAACAGAAAATGCTGGAAAAACTCAGCAGGCCAGGCAACATCCGTGGAGAGAGAAACAGAGTTAACGTTTCAGGTCGAAACCCTTCGTCAGAACTGAGAAAAAAGCAGGAAATGAAACAGATAAAAAAGCAAGGGGGAGGCTGTGGGGAGGAATAAAAGAACAAAAAGGGTGGTCTATGATAAGTAGAGACATTAAGAGATGCTCAAGGCAAGACGAGATGGTAATGGGACAGGTTAAGAAACAAAAGGTGGCTAGAAGTGTGAAGTGTGAAATGCTGGCAGAATGAGAGACAGCTGCCGTGGGGGGAGAGAGAGAGAAAAAAAAGGGAAAAGGCACAAACCAAAAGGGTGAATAAAATGTGTATATATATATATATATGTGTGGTAGGGGCCGAGGTTATGATCTGAAATTGTTGACTCGATATTGAGTCCGGAAGGCTGTAAAGTGCCTAATCGGAAGATGAGGTGCTGTTCCTCGAGCTTACGTGGAACAATGCACGAGGCCGAGGACGGTGAGGTCTGAGTGGGCGTGGAGAGGTGAATAAAATGACAAGTGACCGGAAGCTCGGGGTCACCCTTACGGACTGAACGGAGGTATTCCGCAAAGCGGTCACCCAATCTGCGTTTGGTCTCCCCAATGTAGAGGAGACCACATCGTGAGCAGCAAATACAGTATACTAGATTGCAAGAAGTACAAGTAAATCGCTGTTTCACCTGGAAGGGTTGTTTGGGGCCCTGGAGAGTGGGAAGGGGGGATGTATAAGGGCAGGTGTTGCATCTCCTGCGCTTGCACGGGAAGGTGCCGGGCGAGGGGGAAGGGGTGCTGGGGGTGATAGAGGAGTGGACTAGGGTGTCTCGGAGGGAGCGGTCCCTACGGAATGCTGAAAGGGGAGGTGAGGGGAAGATACGTTTGGTGGTGGGATCACGTTGGAGGTGACGGAAATGGCGGAGGATGATCCGTTGAGTGTGGAGGCTGGTGGGGTGAAAGGTGAGGACAAGGGGAACTCTATCGTGGTTCCGGGTGGGAGGGGCCGGGGTGAGGGCAGAAGTGCGGGAGATAGAACGGACATGGTCGAGGGCCGTGTCGACCACGGTAGAGGGGAATCCTTGGTTGAGGAAAAAGGAAGACATGTCGGAAGCACCGGTATGGAAGGTGGCATCGTCGGAGCAGATGCAGCGGAGACAGAGAAACTGGGAGAAGGGAATAGAGTCCTTACAGGAGGCGGGGTGGGAGGATTTGTAGTCCAGGTAGCTGTGGGAGTCAGTGGGCTTGTAATGAATGTTGGTCAATAACCTATCCCCAGAGATGGAGACGGAGAAGTCGAGGAAGGGAAGAGTCGGAGATGGACCATGAGGGAAGGGTGGAAATTGGAGGCAAAGTGAATGAAATTGTCTAGTTCAGGGCGAGAGCAGGAAACGGCACCGATACAGTCGTCAATGTACCGGAAAAAGAGGTGAGGGAGGGGACCCAAGTAGGATTTAATGACATTGGTTGAGGGATAAATATTGACCAGGACACGGGGAGAACTCCCTTGCTCTTCTTCAAAATAGTGCCACGGGATCTTTTACATCCACCTGAGAGGGCAGACGGGGCATCGCTTTACCACAGCCCTCCCTCAGTACTGCACTGGAGTGTCAGTCTAAATGTGCTCAATTCTCTTGAGTGGGAGCTTAAACACAGGACCTTCTGACTCAGAGGCGAGAGAGCTACCCACTGAGCCATGGCTGAATAACGTATAGAATAACATGCAATCTGCATGTGTTACAGATGAGAACATGTAGCATGGATTATGTTACAAGGTAGTAACACGTCAAAAGGTTGAGGTTAGATTCGGTTTTTTTGCACCACCTTAACCCCAAAGTGTTACGGCCTTAGATTGGGAACATACTCTAAAGTGTGTTCATTCTGTGGAATACATTGAAATGTGCCGATATTTGACCTCTTCAGTATTTACCATTTTCCGTTTCTGCCTGGGAGCGTGTTGAGGGTCAGTGATGCCCAGATATAAAAGGTGACCAGATTGTGCATTGTCGTGTATGTAACATACTACAACTGTAGACTACAGGGTGCACACTCCTGCCCATACATTATGCTCTCTAAAATACACTGCATATCATGACATATCTTGTGTACAATCGGTATCAGGATTTATTGATTGAAACAGGGAATATTGGATTGGGTAGACAAAGGGCCTACTTATGGTCAAGTAGTTATATATATATTTTTAAAACTTACTAAGGTGCACATGTGGAGAACTGTTTTAGCCAAAATCTCGTTCTGATTGAATATCAGAATACAGAAATGTAAACGTCATAACTCTCAAGTGATTTTAATATCCGGAATATTTCTCTCAGGTGAATTTCTGTGTTTTAACATTTTGTGAACGAAAATGGCTCAGAGGGTGATTCGAAGTACCGCAATCGGACCTCAAACTGACGGGAATATACAGTTTGAATGACAGAAATGTGGTCAGTTCCTGTAAAGTGAATGCATCTGACACGTTGTCAGAAATATTCACTTAACTGAAGTGCAATAAGATATTACTGTTGCACAATGTCTTGCCTACTTTTAATTGTAATTTAAAAAAATCCTGAACCCAGATTGTTTTATAATGTTATTTTAATTTCCCTTACTCCGGTACAACAGTAGAAAGGATAAAGGGTCTATAACTATAAGAAACTGTAAGTTCTTGATACACCAAGGTAAGACCGGTAACATTGCAAGCTGGATAAAAGAACTGTTCATAAAGCGAAAGGTATCCAGTTAACAAGATATGAGGGATTTTCAGTTTCTGTTTAGTTATCAGTTATTCCGATAATTTACTATATTGTACAATGAGTTAAAAACGGAAGCAAGGTTTTAACTTTCACTGATATAACAGGTTTCTGATCTTAGTGGGTTAGAGGGCACTTTGGTTACATGAAAAATCTGCATTTTCAATAAATTCGGGTTATTGTGATTTTAATCAAGTATTGAAGACTTTTTTTTGTAAAATTCACAGGGATTGGGTTCCAAGATTTGCTTTCACTTTATGCGAACACTCTAAGAATATGTGCTCGTGTTTATGACTTGACTTCAATTCATGACACTGGTAACAGGGACCGCAATGTTCCCAATGACGGGAGCGATTGTCAACCGGAGAGTGTTAGTTTTAAAGAATATTTCGCTGAATCCGGAAAGTGAATTTTTACAAACAAGCGCACAAAGGGACTGCAGTTTGTGCTTCTGGTCGAAGAACATGTTATACTTTCCGTTTTATAGTGTTAGATACCAAAATATGTTCGTTTTTATGTCAAATTCGTATTACCCTGTGCGTAGAGGAATTTGGCAACTTACTAAAAAGGACAATTTACAAAATTCAGTTCTGTGCTAGCAGAGTATTCAGTCTAACACCAAAAATGACTGGACAGCAGAACTCCAGAAGTTTCGCGGGCTGTTGCAGCGATAAAGAAGGAATTGCTGGAATCAGACTGTATTTATCCGTGTAACGATTTCTAAACTGCTATTGACAAGATCCCTGTACACAATCTCCAGGCTGGCAATCCACAAGCTCACCACTACTGCTGCTGACACCATTGTGTGTAACCACACTTACACACAATGGTGTCAGCTCAGCTGGTAGCCTCTGGGTTCTGGGAAAATTGACACTGAACGCCACTTGAACTGGTAATAAAAAGCAGAACATGCTGGGAAAACGCTCAGCAGGTCAGGCAGCATCTGTGGAGAGAGAGAGAGAGAAACAGAGTTAACATTTCAGGTCGATGACCTTTCACCAGAACTGGAAGATGTTTGAGATTATAAGTTTTTAAGCAAGTGTAGAGCCAGGGAAGTGGGAGTGTGGGGTGCGGTGAGAGAGGAGCGGGAAAAGAACAAAAGGGAACTGTCTGTGAACTGGTAGTCCAGGCTGACACTTTACTACAGAACTGGAGGAGTGCAGCGCTGTAGGAGACGGACCTCCCAGTCGGGAAACACTTCAGCAGTCAAGGACATTCAGCCTCGGATCTGCGGGTTAGCGTTCTCCAAGGCGGCCTTCGAGACACACGACAACGCAAAATCATCGAGCAGAAACTGATAGCCAAGTTTCGCACCCATGAGGACGGCCTCAATAGGGATATCGGGTTCATGTCACGCTACAGAACGTGACTCGACATCGTTGTCTGTCTTTCCAGTTTTTAAAAAAAAACACAAAAAAAACAAACCCCCCCCAAAAAACAACAAAAAAACAAGCAGACAGCAGGATTTGACACCTTGGACCTCCTGTGACACATCTCATTGTCTTGGCTGTGCTCTTGGTGTGTCTTTGATGTAAGGACACCTTCCCTGAAAGATTGTATCTCTGCAGTTTCTGTGTTTAAATACTGTGAAATATTGTAGATTCACTCATTGTAACTTACCTCTTAAATAAGGTCATGATGCGGAGATGCCGGTGTTGGACTGGGGTGGACAAAACCGTACCTGACGAAGGAGCAGAGCTCCGAAAGCTCGTAATTTCAAATAAAACTGTTGGACTATAACCTGGTGTTGTGCGACTTCTCACTTAAATAAGGTGTCAAAGGAGGGTTTGCCTATTCCGATGTTTCAAGTGGATGTTAAAGATTCCACAACACTATTGAAGTAAAAGAAAAAAGTTGCATTTATATAGCGCCTTTCACGACCTCAGGACGTCCTAAAGCCAATGAAGTACTTTTTGAAGTGTAGTCACTGTTGTAATGTTGGAAACACGGCAATAATTATGCACAGCAAGCTCCCACAAACAGCAATGCGATCATGACCAGATCATCTGTTTTTTAGTGATGTTGATTGAGGGATAAATATTGGCCAGGACACCGGGGATAACTCCCCTACTCTTCTTCAAAATGGGATCTTTTACACCCACCTGAGAGAGCAGAAGGGGCCTTGGTTTAACGTCTCATCTGAAAGACAGCACCTCTGACAGTGCAACATTCCCTCAGCACCACACTGGTGTGTCAGCCTAGATTTTTGTGACCAAGTCTCAGGAGTGGGACTTGAACCCACAACCATTCTGACTCAGAAGTGAGAGTGCTACCCACAGAGCTATGGACGTTTCCTATATTACAACAGTGACTCCACTTCAAAAGTACTTCATTGGCTGTAAAGCCCTTTGAGACATCCGGTGGTCATGAAAGGCGCTATATAAATGCAAGTCTTTCTTTGTATCCAGGCCAATTCCTCCGTCAATGAATACTAACAAAACCAGATTAACTGGTCATTCAGGTCTATGTGGGACATGGCAATTATCATGTGCAGCATAGAGTCATATCATTTTACAACACAGAAGGAGGCCATTCAGCCCATTTTGCCTCTTTGAAAGAGCTATCCAATTAGTCCCCACTCCCCCTGCTTTTTCCCCATAGCCCTGCAATTTTTTCCTCTTCAAATATTTATCCAATTTCCTTTTGAAAGTTACTATTGAATCTGCTTCCACCACCCTTTCAGGCAGCGCATTCCAGATCATGACAACTCGTTGCATAAAAAAAATTCTCCTCATCTCACCTCTGGTTCTTTTGCCAATCACCTTAAATCTTTACCTTTAGTTACCGAACCTTCTGCCACTGGAAACAGTTTCTCTTTATTTACTCTATCAAATCCCTTCATGATTTTGAACACCTCTATCAAATCTCCTCTTAACCTTCTCTTCTATAAGGTGAACAATCCCAGCTTCTCTAGTCTCTCCACATAACTGAGTTCCCTCATTCCTGGTACCATTGTAGTAACTCTCTTCTGCACCCTCTCCAAGGCCCTGATATCCTTCCTAATGTGTGGTGCCCAGAATTGAGCACAATACTCCAGCTGAGGCCTAACCAGTGATTTATAAAGGTTTAGCATAACTTCCTTGCTTTCGTACTCTATGCCTCTATTTATAAAGCCAAGGATCCCATATGCTTTTTTATCAGCCTTTTCAACTTGTCCGACCACCTTCAATGATTTCTGTATGTAAACTTCCAGGTCTCCCTGCTCCTCTGCAATCCCTTTAAAATTGTACCATTTAGTTTATATTGCCTCTCTTCATTCTTCCTTCCAAAATGCATCACTTCACACTTCTCTGAGTTAAATTTCAACTGCCATGTGTCTGCCCATTTCACCAAGTCTGCTACTATCCTCCTCACTGTTTATTACTTTTCCAAGTTTCGTGTCATCTGCAAACTTGGAAATGATGCCCTGTATACCCAAGTCCAAGTCATATATCAACAAGCATCTTGAGATATATTTTAATGGGATATGGTGTTGTATAAATGTATTTCTGTATAATTACATCAAATTTTAACCCTGGTTCATGCCATATTTTTCTAATATTTTCTTTAATTTGTTTTTAACTATTTTTATTGAACTGGAGGAAAAGACTGATTGAAAATTGTGGCAATTTGGAGAGTTTTTTCCCCCGCAAGTTTGTGAAAAGAGATTCATATTTTGGAAAGGGATTATGTAATACACATCTGCGGCAGTGCTTACTGTATCAGGGTAGCTCATGGATATGTGGAGTGAGGCATGTGCTTTTAAAGTTGTACCTGTTTGTGAAGAACTCCACACAGTGCTTTGTGACAGGAACTTGTAACTGTACCAAGTGTTTTAAAGTAGTTTCCCGCATGGGTGCGATTGTTGAGATAATTCTGTCCTCAGAGTCCATGGGAGACTGATATAACCGGTAACAAGTCAGGGGAATAGAGCTTTGGTTCTGGGACCTGCTCAGTCACCTCAATATATCCCGATGTTTGTAGAGTTCAATGGGGCTAAGAGGCAAACAACAACAACTTGCATTTATATAGCGCCTTTAACTTAGTAAAAATTCGTACGGTACTTCACAGGAGAGTTATCAGACAAAATTTGACACCGAGCCACATAAGGAAATATTAGCATAGGGCTTGGTCAAAGAGGTAGGTTTTAAGGAGCATCTTAAAGGAGGAGAGAGAGGTAGAGAGGCGGAGAGGTTTAGTGAGGGAATTCCAGAGGTTAGGGCCTTGGCTGCTGAAGGCATGGCTGCCAATGGTGGGGCAAAGGAAATTGAGGATGCACAAGAGACCAGAATTGGAGGAGCGCAGAGATCTCGTAGGGTATTGGAGGTTACAGAGATAAGGAAGGGCGAGGCCATGGAGGGATTTGAAAACAAGGATGCATTAAGAGAGAGAGTGATAAATGAGATAGAAAGAAAAAGTAAAATAAAAAAATGTATTTACATTTTTGTAAAAAAAACTCCAAAAATAATTAAAAGCTGAAGGAATGAGACTCCACACTCATAAAAGTTAATTATCAGTGCCAGAAAGGTTGTTTGGCAGTAATTAAGACTTATCATGTCATTAAAAAATGTACTTACCCTCACTTTTTCTGGTGAGTTTAGTCCATATATGGTCTCCTTCTGTGCTGCATCATTCTATGATTCTAAGATTCTTTAGTGAGACGAGTTCCCATTGTTGTGTAGTGTGCACGAACTTTAGGAGTGAGGGACTGCAAACGTGAACTTTTATTTCTGCCTGAATGTATCCCAACTATTACAATCAAGTTGACAGAGAATTAATTGGGTTTCTATTGTCATTTTAATAAATCTTGTATTTTTATGGTGATAAACAATTTTGTAAAAGTTACTTGGGCGGTCGGATGGTTTGTGACTACCTTCCTAAGTTGCTGGTTATGTTCTCGCATTGTGTATCAATTAATAATTGTGTCTCAAACACAATCCAGTTGTCCTTCATAAATCTTTAGGCATGAGTGCAGCTGAACAATCTCCCTGGAGGGACAGAGAAGATTGTTTATTAGTTGCTTGCATTTAAAGGTAATACACACAGGCCTTTCAGGCAATAGAAACCCAAAGGTTAAACCTAAGACTCGGTGAGTCTGTTCTGCACAGATTCACAAAAGGAGGCCAACTGGAATCAGCAGAGAAAGTTATCCCCAGACATTACATTTTGCACATTGTAGGGGTCGGAACAGAGCAACAATGGCAGGGATTAGTGCCACACAGAGCATAGGAAGAAATGGGGAGTTTACCCTAGCAAAAAACTGCCTTCAGCCGTGGCTCAGTGGGTAGCACTCTCACCTCTGACTCATAAGGGCATGGATTCAAGCCCCACTCCCAAGACTTGAGCACAAAATCTAAGTGACTAAACTTCAAAAAAACTACGTCATTGGCTGTAAAGTGCTTTGGGATGTCCTGAGGTTGTGAAAGGTGCTATGTTGTGAAAGGTGCTATATAAATGCAAGTTCTTTCTAAGATCAGCCATGGTCTTATTGAATGGCGGAGCTTGAGGGGCCATCTGGCCTACTCCTGCTAATATTTCCTATGCTCTTAAAAAGTGTGGCAACAGTAAAAGAAAGAACTTGCATTTATACCATGACCTCAGGATGTCCCAAAGCGTTTTACAACCAATTAAATACTTTTGAACAGTAGTCACTGCTGTAATGGAGAAAACTGATAGGAAACTTGTACTGAAATAGTTTGGCTAGGGTGTTGACTAGTTCTGGTGTACAAATCTTCAGCCACTACAGCTAAAATGTTATCAGGTCCCATAGCCTTTGCTGTGTCCAGTGTACTCCCGGATGTGACTTTTTATGAGATTCAATCAGCGTTTGAATCTAGGTTGCATGAAAATGCCCACAAGAATCAGAATGGCAACAGAATAAAAATGTTAGATTTGCAATTTAAGTAACCTGCAATTTATCTGATGGGCAATGTTCTTTTTGCTTAAAAAAAAAATCAGAAAAAGAAAGACTTACATTTATATAGCACCTTTCACAACCTCTGGATGTCCCAAAACGTTTTACATCCAATGGAGTACTTTTGTACTGTAGTCACTGTTGTAATGTAGGAAACACGGCAGCCAAATTGCACACAGCAAGATCCCACAAACAGCAATGTGATAATGATCAGATAATCAGTTTTTTTAAGTGATATTGAATGAGGGAAAAATAATGGCCAGGACACCAGGGATAACTCCGCTGCTCTTCTTTGAAATAGTGCCATGGGATCTTTTACGTCCACATGAGAAAGCAGTGTAGCTTCCAAAAGCTCTTATAATAATTTGTCCGTGACTACACAAACCACTCTGGGTACAGGTATATTGTGTATCAGTAAAACAGGTTTATTAAGCATTAAACACCCAGTACAAAGAAGTAATACTTAACAAGGAGATAATCACAGTCTTGTTCGTTTGAGCCTCGGCGTTCCTTCCGAGCGACTGTGGCGCTGTCTCTTTCTTCTCTTGCTGTTTTCTCTCGATTGAAGCTCGCTTCTCTGGTTTCTTGCTGTGTTCTGTCGACTGAAGCTTCTTCAACTCTGGTTCGTGCTGCCTCCAGTGTTCAAAATCCGTATCTTTATACACCTTTTTTCCCTCTTCCTACGTGACTTCCTGGTACTTGTTTTATGACCTTGTTGATCCCACTAGATCTCGCTTTGTGCATATCAAAGGGCCCTTTTAACTTTAGATATTCTCTTTCCAAAAACCATTTCCCAAGATGTTGTCTAAACAATTTGTCCATTTTATAGTGTTATCACTGAGGGGTGCTTCTCTTATCTCTCTCTCTTCTCCAACTCTTATCTCTTTTCTATCACATTACCAAATACCACCTCCCTGATAGTCTCCATAAACTTAGCATTACTTTCCATTACTTCAGTAATTGCAAACAGAGCGAGTTTCAGTCAGGTTAGCACAATTTCCCATCCTGATTTTCTCTCAGCCATTCACCATTTTATACAGGTTTTTAGGCTTTTAACATACAATTTCACATATTATAGTTATACAAAAATGTTTTACTAAATCATACAAATACACCCTATCCTACAGCAGACGGGGCTTTGGTTTAACGTCTCATCTGAAAGACGGCACCTCTGACAGTGCAGCGCTCCCTCAGCACTGCACTGGGAGTGTCAGCCTAGATTTTTGTGCTCAAGTCTCTTGAACCCACAACCTTCTGACTCAGAGGCAGGAGTGCTACCCACTGAGTCATGCGAATGTATTAAGCAGCCATTTGCAGACAGCAGCAATAGTATTTTCTAGGCTACAGTTACAATTAAGAGTAAAAGTCCACATTAAGTAGTTTGTTTTTCAGATCACGCTGGACATGCTATTAATAAGAATATAGTGCTTATGTGGTTGAATGTGAGAACTATTCTCTGCCTAGTCACTCAATAATTCTTTCTGTACACTTGAGTGGTCTGTCTAAAGTAATATACTGAACAGGATTTTATAAATTAGGGAGCCCATGTATTATCAGTGCAGAAAAAATGCCATCACCTCATCTTACACCTGGTAATAGCATCAAGTTTTCAATCAACATCACTAAAACATGATCTGGTCATTATCTCATTGCTGCTTGTGGGACCTTGCTGTGTGCAGATTGGCTGCTGCGTTTCCTACATTACAACAGGGACTACACATCAAACGTACTTCATTGGCTGTGAAGCACTTTGAGACATCCTGAGGTCATGAAAGGCACTGCATAAATGCAAGTCTATCTTTTATATCTCAGAAATAAAATAAGTTCTCTCTGCGTTGTACTGACAGTGTTCCTGAGCCATAAACTCAGAGCTGAACCAGTGTGACATTGACATTTGCCCAAGCCTTTGCCTTATGTTCTAAAGGGCAAAAGAAATGATCAAAATTACTACCAGTCAATAATCCATTAAAGCATAATCGTGTACTGTGGATTTTTCTTTTCCACTGGAGCTAGATTGTGATCCCCAACTCTACTTTACACATGATTATATAAGCTTGCAGTGGTGCTGCCTAATGGCTCAGTGTGTAAATGCACTGCAGGGTGCATTCCAGAGTCAGACAGAGCAAAAAGGTCCCAGGCTCCATTCTAGCTTTGTGTTGAGGTAGCCAACCTTAGCACTGGTGATAGTAGGGGTGCCGCTATTGACCTCAGCACCTCTGGGCCAGGGCTGAGAGAAATTAGTCAGGGTTCCAAATTGTAATTGATATCCAATGACCCCTGCTGGACCCCTGCATATTCGGATGTCAGAAGAGGATCAGTTTAGGCTTGGTTGTAAATAGTCTGCCAATATTCACTGTTCAATCTCACACAAAAAGAACTTGCATTTCTATCGCACCTTTCACAACCTCAGGATGTTAGAGAAGGATCCCAGATTACACTGTTTTATTGTGCCAAAACAAACTGGTTTATTTTGCACCCTATGAGACTGTCACAGTTTCCATAGACTCGTTGTCCTTTTCACACTCCTGACTTGTGAAAAAAAGAAAAAAAATTGCATTTCTGTCAATCCCGCCTTCAGGATGCCCCAAAATGCTTCACCTCCAATGAATTACCTTGGAAGTGTAGTCACTGTTGTTATGTCAGCGAATGGGGCAGCCAATGTGCGCACAGCAAGATCCCACAAACAGCAACATGTTTTTGTGCGTTCTCAACACATAATCATTTGACTTGACTGTAGAATACGGGGATCAACAAAAAAAAACTACCTATTGTTCTGAAATTGTTCTGAAAAGCAAGAAGCCTTAAACAAACTGAAAGAAATAAACTGTAACCGAAGTTCATGGTCTAGACAGTGACCTTCAGCAGAGGCAAAGGGAAAACAAAATTTTTCTCCAGTGTATCAGTACCTTGTGTACCAAGAGAAAATCTTCACACAGTATGCATAACACATAGAAGAGCTACTTACATAGATACTCTCTGACCAGAAGTTTGAAAGTTAATAAAATGATTCAGGGGTGATGTCAGGAAGGGCTTCTTCGCACAAAGGGCAGTGGAAATCTGGAACTCTCTCCACCAAAAAGCTGTTGCGGCTGGGAGTCAATTGAAAATTTCAAAACTGAGATTGATAGATTTTTGTTAGGCAAGGGTATTAAGGGTTACGGAACTAAGGCAGGTAGATGGAGTTAAGATACAGATCAGCCATGATCTAATTGAATGGTAGAACAGGCTTGAGGGGCTGAATGACCTCCTCCTGTTCCTATGATATTTTTTGTTTGATGCTGCTGATTAATGTGCGATATTGGTTTTTGATTAAATTAAAATTTAAAAGCACAGGATGATGTTTGAATCTATTTATAGCATTGTCAATGGCTCTCTTCAAAGTATAAAGAACATTGAAATGAGTAAATAACTAATTTTGATCAATTGTGCGGGGAAATAAAAACCCACACCAGCTGGAGTAATAATTCAACACATACTTATAGAAGCATTAAGTTCTCAGAGATTCTGAGCTTGAAAGGTTAAAGATTTCATCCATCTCTATGTTTTCTTAATGCTCTCATTTTATTGTGAGGTGCATATATTTCTTAGCACATTCTTTCTTATCAGCTGTGGCTCAGTGGGTAGCGCTCTCGCCTCTGAGTCAGAAGTTTGTGGGCTTGAGTCCCACTCCAGAGACTTGAGCACAAAAATCTAGGCTGACATTCCAGTGCAGTGCTGAGGGAATGCTGCACTGTCAGAGGTGCCATCTTTCGGATGAGACGTTAAACCGAGGCCCCGTCTGCTCTCTCAGGTGGCTGTGAAAGATCCCATGGTACTATTTCGAAGAAGAGCAGGGGAGTTATCCCCGGTATCCTAGCCAATATTTATCCCTCAATCAACATAACAAGAACTGATAATCTGGTCATTATCACATTGCTGTTTGTGGGAGATTGCTGTGCGCAAATTGGCTGCCGCATTTCCTACATTACAACAGTGACTATACTTCAAAAGCACTTAATTGGCTGTAAAGCGCTTTGAGTCATCCGGTGGTCATGAAAGGTGCTATATAAATGCAAGTCTTTCTTTATGTATTGCACTATTTATCTGCAGACTGTTGAGAAACAGGTGATATAAGTTAATGTAAAATGTCTTTAAAATCCACGCCTAAATCATTAAAAGAGATATGATTCATTACATCTTTGTTTACAATAAGACTGTTGTAATATCACATTAGATAACATTACCTGAGGGAATTGCTAAATAGAAACCGAGTTAATTACTTAAACACAACCACTTTCTTGCCTGCACTTGTTGAGCTGTTTGTAGAGCTAGAGGTAAATGTTAGATTACAACATTAAGTAATATTGAAAGACCACTTGTTTTAGAAAGAAAGGGCTTAGTTTACTAAGTCGTGATCACTTATTGTAACTTATTCAAGGAGATGCTGTAATATTTAAACTGAACCTTTCCCCACTATCTTTGATTGTGAATTACTTTGAAAGAACACCACATGAATCTACCTCAGTAGATATGCCTATCAGTTAGTGCATCTTGGCACTTAATAGCTGTTTTGTGTGACTCCCATTACAATAATTATCTTGCAGACACTTAATGCAGAATTCGAATATGACTTTTAAAAATTTTGTTCAAAACACCGATGTTTGCAAAATTCGGTGTCACTCACTTTTATATTGGGCCGGATTTTCCGACCCCCACGGGTGAGTACGAGGTGTGTACGTGCCCGTAGGGGCCTCGCAAGTGCTGGTTTCAGGCATGTGAAGCGCATGCGCTAAAACCCGGCACTTGCGATCTGTCAAGAATCCTCTTGACAGATCATCCGCCTGCCCGGGAGAAGGGCCTCCGCGGGCAGAGAGTTCCGCTTTCTGCACAACTTCCTCCCGCTGAAAGCCTTTAAAAATGTTATGCCTGGTAAAAGCAAGCGTAAGGCCTGCTTTTACCAGCATAAGAGTTTAAAAAAATATAATGTTTTCACTCAGTTATAATTTAAAAATACTTTAAAAAAGGTAAGTTTATTTTTAGCCCCGTAAAAAACTTTAATTAATTTTTTCAAAAAATTAAATTTTTGTTTAAAATATTTATTTTAATGTAATTTTAACTAATTTTAAATACGTGATTTAAAAAAAATATTTAATTTTTAACTGTATTTTGTAAGTGACCCCCATTCATACTTTTGACAGATCTATGCGGCGAGACCTGTCAAAAGTGTGAAGGGGGATTCCCTTCTTTGATTGGTTCCCCATGGCCCACATGATCCCAGGGACGCTTGCGAACCGCCTGCGTCCCTGGGATACCTGGGCCTCTGCGCATGTCCTAACGCGCTTCACAGGAGTGTAATCAGACAAATTTTGACACTGAGCCACATAAGGAGATATTAGGACAGATGATCAAAAGCTTGGTCAAAGAGGTAGGTTTTAAAGAGCGTCTTAAAGAAGAGAGAGGTAGAGAGGTTTAGGGAGGGAATTCCAGAGCTTAGGGCCTCCGCAGCTGAAGACACTTCTGTCAATGGTGGAGCGATGGACATCAGGATGTGCAAGAGGCCAGAATTGGAGGAGCGCAGAAGGTTGTGGGGCTGGAGGAGGTTGTAGAGATAGGCAAGCAAATAGCTATTTAATTCAGTCAGCACTTCTTAAGGGCTGGTTTGGCTCCTTCAATGTCCTGTGTGTTACTCAGACTGACTGTAACTGACTTGCGGCGATCTCCGCTCACTCTGATGAGAGGAATCTCCGCTACGCTGTCTCTGCGCCGTCGGCTGTTTTCCGGAACGGTGCTGAGCAAAGGCTCGTACGACAGTTTCCTGGTCCTCCTCCTTCTCAGTAGCAAAGCATCCAGCTTATCCTTGATCTCGCCGTCTACTGCCAGCCTTTTCCCGGAGGGCACTTTCTTCCTGGGCGCTGGTCTGGCTTTGGAACGGTGAGCTGGGGTGATCTGGACCTGGAGAACTTGGTACAAGCTGCTCAACTGATGCCTCCAGTCACTGGTCCGAGTGACAGGGATGCGCTCACGTTGCGTCGTCTTCGCCACATCGGCTAGTTTGAGTTCCCGGACCGAACCTTCCGCAGATACTTTGTGTGTGTTGGTGGTGGGACCGTCCCTTTGATCGCTGGTAAGTGGGATCTGAGCGCTTTGTCCCACTGGCGTAGTCCGCCTGGAGTCCGGCCGACCTCGAATTTGGTGCAGTTCTTCTCTCTTCCCCCAGAGCTTCTCGGGGAATGTCTTGTACGGCAGCTTTGTGATTGTTGGGTTGTCGTATTCCCTGGACCCACGGCCGTCCAAGACGATTCCCACTGCTTCGCTGTCCTACGGTAGACCTTATTTTTGACACTCTCTGAAGCTTTGCCCAGAGATCGAAGAGTGTCTGCACACCTGGTGCGTCCTAAACGACAGGCTTGTAAGAGGGGTGTGAACCCGCGGTGGTCGGGTCTGTCCACCTCCAATCCATATCTCTGCAAAGTCAATACTAGCGTTTCAGTTATAGTGGCATTGCCCGATGTAGCGGCGTACCAAAGCGCCGTGCGGCGGTATTTATCCGATCGATTGAGATCGTAATCCAGGGCATTGAGGAAGAGTTTGACCATATCCGCTCTTTCATAAACCACGGCATATATTAAAGCATTGCGCCCCATTTGGTCAGAGGTCCCAACCTTCGCCCCATGAGCAAGAAGCATCCTTGCCACCGCAAGAGCCCAATACTGGGCATCATGTAGGCAGCAGATCATAAGAGGGGTCCTCCCTTCTTCATCTCGAACACTCACACTGCCCCCAGATTCAACAATTCTCCTCGTCGCAACCAAATCTCTTTTAGTTAAAGCTCGATGGAGATCCATTTGTGTTTTTTTAAACCATTACCAAGGATGCAAGAATAGCAAGTTTATTCTCCCTTTCTTACTCCCCGTCATGCAGCGGAGAATTTGGTTTTTTTTCAATGGAAGGTGGGACACACACAATGCAGAAATTCCAGTGATCCTCGCGTTTAACCATAACCCGATCCGCGTCTTAAATACTCGTGAGAAGTCGCACAACACCAGGTTAATACTCGTGGCTGCTTGGGAGGGGAGGAGCACTTTCGTTCTCAGTACACAGGTCACCCTCCCCGCAAAAGATATTTATTAAACCGCCCAACAAAGAAAAATGTCTAATGCCACAGTCACAACGCTTTAAAATAGAGATGTTACTGGGAAATGTGAATTTCCGCTAGAATGCATCATGTGTTCGCTAGTGACAAACCCCCAAAAAGCTGCTTAATACTTGAGTATGTAAGGTTAGAGTTAAGCTTAAACGTCAGTATGAACTATGTCGCTGCTATATATAAAGAACTTGCATTTATATAGCGCCTTTCACAACCTCAGGATGTCCCAAAGGTTTTACAGCCAATGAAGTACTTTTGAAATGTAGTCACTGTTGTAATGTACAAAACACAGCAGCCAAATTGTGCACAGCAAGCCCCCACAAACAGCACTGTGATAATGACCATGGCCCTGAATTTCCGATCGGAGGCTTCCTACGAGCGGATGCCTCCGATCGGGAAAAAAAAATCTACAAACCTACCTGCTGGTTCTGTAGATCCGGAGGCTTGCGATCCTGGACCTCTCCTATTGGAAATGCGCAGAGGCCCACGTATCCCAGGGGCGCATGCGGTTTGCAAGCGCCCCTGGGATCACGTGGGCCAGGCGAACCAATCAAAGAAGGGAATCCCCCTTCATACTTTTGACAGGCCTGCAAGGACAGAACTGTCAAAAGTATGAATGGGATCACATTTAAAAACACACTAAAACATTAAATAAATATTTTTTTTAATACATAATTAAAATTACATTTAATTTAATATTTAAAAAAATTAATTTTTTGGAAAACGTTTTTACAGGGCTAAAAATAAACTTACCTTTTGAAGAGTATTTTAAATTTATAACTGAGTTATCAAATTTAATTTTTCTATTTTTCAACACTCAAGATGGTAAAAGCAGGCTTTACGCCTGCTTTTACCAGGCGCAAGAATTCTATGGCCTTTCAGCTGGCGGAATTTGTGCAAAAAGCGCAACTCTCCACCCGCAGAGACACCTTTCCCGGGCAGGCGGATGATCTGTCAAGAGAATTCTTGACAGTTCACAAATGCCGGTTTTCAGCGCATGCGCTTCGCATGCCTGAAACCGGCACTTGTGTGGCCCCTACGGGTGCGTACACACCTCGTACGCACCCATGAGGGTCGGAAAATCCAGCCCCATATATTCTGCATTTTTAGTGATGTTGGTAGAGGGATCAATATTGGCCAGGACACCAGGGAGAACTCCCCCTGCTCTTTTTTGAAATAGTGGCCGTGGGATCTTATGTCCCCGAGGACAGACAGGGCCTTGGTTTTAATATCTCACCCGAAAGACGGCACCTCCCCCAGTGCAGCGGAGTACTGTAGTTGTAAATGTTATATAGTTGGAGTTTTAGTTGCCATGGACAATGCTGATAACTGGAGTTACAAGAAACTTAACAGACTAATGAGGGTAGCATCTAACAGTGTTACCTGATCTTGCAAAATACAGTAAACATGTTCAACTAATCTTTATGAATGTTTCATAATCACTTGTGTTTAAAACTTATTGCACATTGATAATTTTAGAAAACATTATGGGCCAGAATTTGCAGTCGGAGGCGTACCTCCAGTTCTGACGAAAGGTTATCGATCTGAAATGTTAACTTTCTCCAGAGATGGTGCCCGACCTGCTGAGTATTGCCAGCATTTTCTGTTTTTATTTCAGATTTCCAGTATCCGCAGTATTTTGCTTTTGTATTAGGGGGGGAACATTGTTAGCACTGTTGAGCTCTGGAGCTGGCGGTCACAATGGATCATATTAGACATTACAAATTACTTGATTACTCAGGCAGGCAGGATCTAATTACACATCCCAGACAAGCTGTTGGGTGTGTCTTGACCAATCAGAAATCTGGTCTTACCCTCCAAGGGGACCAATCAGAACTTTGGGGTTATAAATAGTTACAGCCTTTAGGCAACATAAAATACCCTATGCCACTGTTTGAAGAGCAGTGGAGTTCGACAAGTGTCCTGGCCAACATTTATCCTTCGACCACCACCACAACCAACACCAACAAAAAATGAACTGATCATTTAGCTCATTACTGTTTGGATGCCACATTTGCTTGATTAACAAGTGAATACACTTCAAAAGTGACTAATTGGCTGTAAATCACTTCAGGACATCTGAGGCAATATAAATGCAAGCTTTCTTTTAGTATTTTTTTTCCATCACTAACGCACACACTGTTCATGAAAAAAATACACAAAGACTCCAGGTTTAAAAAAATATATAAATTTTACCCGGTTAGGGACTTGGAAATATTTCCTCTAGCTTTTCTTTAAATAATTTTGAAAAACTTTAGAACAGAAACTACTAGAAGATTCCAGCAGTACAGCCAACTGAACAGGACTGATGCATCCTGGGACATTAGATACACTGCACATGCTCAGTCTGCACGACCTGAGAGGCGGCGGCCTTCAGTTAAAGCTAAACCTTTAACGAGAACATTAAAAGACAAACAACAATTTGATGGAATAATTTAATGTTTTGAGAAATATACAATTTTTGTTTAAATCCTTATTGGACGTTAGAAATTTCAATTATTGAGCAAAAAAACAGTATTTTTCTTTCCAGAAAGCCTTTTGCACGATTTGAGAAAACTCAGTGGCAGTTGTTCCCATCTTGGCGAGAAGGAAACTCACGACAAAATCCAAGGAATTGGGGGTCGAATTTGCCATGAAAATCCCAGATAATGGTAGAAACAGCAAGGTTATGGGGAAAACCCCCACAGAAACTTTATCCATTGGACTTTTTAGCTAAAGTGCAGTAAGTATAATTCACAGTATATCTGAAGAAATAAACACAATATTGTTGTAATGGCTTGGAATTAAATTTACTGGTAAATGTTAGACATCCTGGAGAGATGTATGTTGGACATCTTGGAGAGTTAAGAGTTTAACAGTCGAACTTCTTTGTTAAACAGGTGACATTGAAGTGTCGTAAAAGGAATGCATTATCAGGCTTTCCGATATAAACAGGATGACACTGAAGTGTCGTGAGGAGAAAGCATGGCTTGTCTTCTTATATGTAAAGTGCTTGTGTAAGGAAATAAGTGTGGGGTAATAAAACAGGGGCAGCGAGTCCTTTTGCTAAAGATAACAGTAGGTAAAGGAAGTTTTGTTTAAGGGAAATGGTTCTGAGGTAAACAATTGCAAACTGTTTACATAGATAGCCTGTTTTGGGAAATAGATACGTCATTTTGACATTTTCCTTTGATATAGTTAAAATATGGTGTATAAAGGATCATAGTTTTCAATAGTATCTCAGAGTGTACTCGAAAGATACAGAAACCGGTAAAGTCACTCTCTGTATACAGTTAAAGGCCGATCACCTTTCTGTGCATCAGTAAAGTCTATTCCGAATACTCCACTACAAAGTCTCATGCTTACTCAAAATGTGTTGTTGTGAACCAGTATGAGAAAGGAGGTTGCTTAACAATAAAGATTTACAAACCAACCTTCAAACTCTTGTGCTAAAAGTGTCCAGGGCCAAAGGACGAATAAAGATTAAAATCACAACAGTGTATATGGGTAGTCAAGACTAAGTATTGTCTTCAGATGAAGGAGGGTTAGAGGACAGGCAATAATTGGACCAGACATAATGAACAGACATAATTCAGTTTCCATTTTGAAGTCATAGTCCTTATTTTTATTTTTCCATTACAAATTTCTAAGTCCGCATTTAGAATGGGAACTGCCCATGTAAATTTGTCACATCAATGCAGCACCACTAGTGATGAAGGTAACAACATGACAAGTTTACATAGGCATTTCTATTATAAAATGAGGACAGAGGGACACAATGGAAAAAGTCAAAAGGAAATGCACACAGATATAAAATCCACACCCTTACAAGATTAATTTTTAGTAGCATTGTTGCTGATCATAGGGAGATTGCACTTTTCGCAAAATTACAAACTTATGTTAACAATGTTCTAAAACTCTGTATCGAGAATTTATATTCTGATAGTTCCAATCTAAGCCTTCTCTTTCACTGGTTTTATCCTCAAGATTTCAGCAAAGTCATCTCCAAACCAGGAGGTGATGTGTGCAGTGTCCACAGTGAAGTAAAACAGCATGTCCTGGCACTGTTTTCTACGATATATGGATCTTGGATCAGCTGATAGCACAGCCAAAATGGCAGACTTTGCTTCCTCTACAGACTGGAAATACTTCAGTGATGCTTTGCCTGGATCTGTAAACAGACAGTTGATTAGGCTTTAGCTCTTAAATCTGTCAAAAAATTTAATTCTAAAATTATACAACAGCTATTATAAAATGTAACTTTAGCATTCAACAAATGCCACAAAAGCTGCGAGATCAAGGTTCCCAATACCATTCAAAAATAATCCGAATTCTGATTTGCAAATTTTGTTCAGTTTCAATAAAAAGAATTTGAAAGAAATCAAAACATAATTCTCACAAAAAGTTACACCCTGTGTATTTGGAATTAGTTCTGCTTGAACAAACTTGCCCAGTTAAGTAATCCTGTCACTGGTACAATAATTGGAAGACAATAAATAGTCTTGCAGTTCCCTTAATTGAAGATTATGGTAGTTGCTCTGAAGGCAGCTAGCAAAGGAATTATTTTTGATTAGTTATTTCAAATGTTTTGCTTTATACAAAATTTTAATCTGAATGGGAACAGCAGCAATATGATAGCACATATTATGGTACATCTCATAAACAGTCCCTTAACTAGCATGACATTATCATAGATCTACATTGTTTTAAGATCATTCTGGAGAGAAGACAGAGAGAGGGGACACTTTTGAAGTGTAGTCACTGTTGTAATGTAGGGAAATGCAGCAGCCATTTTGTACGCAGCAAGCTCCCACAAACAGCAACATGATAATCCGTTTTAGTGATGGTGGTTGAGGAATAAATATTGGCCAGAACACCGCTGCTGTCCTTCAAAATAGTGGCCATAGGATCTTTTACAATCTTTTTGGATTATCTCTGGAGTGAGACTTGAACCCACAATCTTCTGACTCAGTGGCAAGGGTGCTACCCACTGAGCCAAGGCTGACACGGAGAAGAAAACAAAAACAAATCTACTAGCTATGGCTTCTCATCACCATTAATCCTGGTGGATGCCTCTGCTGAATTTGTAGTGGCATAAAAACATGCCTTTGGCCACCCAGAACTGCCTTGCATCCTCCACCAACTTGTTTCCCTGCATTTTTGTGATTGTAACATCAATCTTGGAATAAAATTGGAATTTAAATAAAAATTCAGCCTGAAACTGCAAGGGAACTTAATTAACAGTTGATTAACCATGTTGGGTTAACGACCATTTCTGCTAACGTTAGACTCAGTTACTCAGCAATCCCAAATTATGTAATCAACACTATTTAAAATAAGATCATAAAGTAACAGAAAATCTAATGAAAAAGATTGGTCATCACAATTTTTTGTATCTTTTATATTGTAAGTAGGTCCGGACGGTGAGACAGTAATTTTACACATTGAGAGCAGACATATAAATGTTGAGAAAACTGTTTCAACAGAGGGTGAAATGCTTGCAGAAAAGAAAGGCTTCAATGCAGAGCCCAAGGAAGTGAGCATTGTTGCAAAGCTAGATTCACCCCTCCCCATCCATCCCGGGAGCAATTTAAGTACAGGTTGAGCGTCCAAAAGCCGGAGTTCTGGAATCCGGGACGATTGGTGGCAGGGTCGTCCGGAATCCGTATCTCCGGATTTTGGACGCTCAACCGGTACTTCAAAAAGCCATTAACTTTTGTTGTCTTTTTTTGAAAAATCCTATGAAAAATGCGAGTGATGCAATAAAACTTTAGTGTTGTGTTTTATCCTCCTTAATCTGCACAGCCCCACTAAGTTTCCACCAGGCTGCGGCCACGGCACCACGCTGCCCTGGTGGCCGAGTGCAGGCCATCGGATGCTCTGCAGAGCTCGCAGCGTCCCTCCCCTTTAACAGAAGGGGCGGGGCGGAGAAACGCGTCAGCGCTACGCGGAGTGGCCCAGGCATTTCCAGACTCGGAACGTGTTTCTGATGTCCGAAGTCCGGAAACACCAGAGCCCAGGTTGCGATATTTCCAGACTTCGGACATCAGAAACACATTCCGAAGTCCAGAAAAACACGAAAACCAGCTCGGCCTCGGTCCCGAGGTTGCCGGATTCAGGACGCTCAACCTGTAGTACAATTTTAAAGGCAGTCCAGGAACAGAGAGGCCTGGGGGGTGAATGTACACAAATTTTTGAAGGTGGCAGGACAAGTTGAGATGACTGTTAAAAAAGCATATGGGATCCTTGGCTTTAATAATAGAGGAATAGAGTACAAAAGCAAGGAAGTTATGCTAAACCTTTATAAAACACTGGTTAGGTCTCAGTTGGAGTATTGTGGCTAATTCTGGGCACCACACTTTAGGAAGGCCTTAGAGAGGGTGCAGAAGAGATTTACTAGAATGGTACCAGGGATGAGGGACTTCAGTTACTTGGAGAGACTGGAGAAACTGGGGTTGTTTTCCTTAGAGAAGATTAAGAGGAGATTTGATAGAGGTGTTCAAAATCACAAAGGGTTTTGATAGAGTAAATAAGGAGAAACTGTTTCCAGTGGCAGAAGGGTCAGTAACCAGAGGTCACAGATTTAAGGTAATTGGCAAAAGAACCAGAGGGGAGATGAGAATTTTTTTTATGCAGCGAGTATTATGATCTGGAATGCGCTGCCTGAAAGGGCGGTGGTAGCAGTTTCAATAGTAATTTTCAAAAGGGAACTGGATAAATACTTGGAGAAAACATTTACAGGGCTATGGGGAAAGAGAGAGGAGTGGGACCAATTATATAGCTCTTTCAAAGAGCCGGCACAGGCATGATGGGTCGAATGGTCTCCTTATGTGCTACTACTATGATACTTTAGTTTCACGATTCGGTAGGTGGTAGATTAGAATGCAGAGATCTGGATTCTGGCTGCCGGTTCCATTATCATTAATACAAGCAGTGCAACACCATTCATACCTGTCCCGCCTGGAGCTTGAAATTGCTCCAGATCCAGTTCTGCATGAGGAGTGAATCGAACCTCTAAGGAAGTTACAGGTGATTGTTTTATCCAAGTCGCAATAGTACTGTTAGGCGAGTGGTTCCGAGGTATGTTAACAGCATCAACTTTCTTTGGCCATTTATTCTGGCGGAATGTGGCCGTACCTGACTTCTCAGACTCGAAGCAAATAACTTTGTCTTGTTCAGTTATTTGGTTTACAGTATCGCTGTGAATCAGCTGGCAATTGATTTTCTCCACAGCTAAGAGTATGCTTTCATGAGGCGCATCATTCTTTCCAGCAAGTTGATCAACTTTCTCACTTTTTAGCTCACGCACACAACACTTCTCTTGGTCTGTGGCTTCGCTCAGAACGCATGCTGAAATTGTCCCTCCAACTTGTACGGGGGACTGGTCTTCTCCATTGAGAAGATCACCATCTATCTTTCTGAATGGGTGTGTACTATCTTTGGGTGGGTGTTGCACCCAATCAGTAAAACAATCGGCTGCTGTCTCTGACGCCACCTTTATGCGGGCTGGTTTCTTATCCTCACTCTCCGCAGTTACTGCCACAGTGATTGGAATGGCTACACCTTGGCACTGTTCATCTGGCACAATAATCTCTTGATGCGATTGACTGTTATTTCTGTTACTTGGTGGGATAACCTTAGGTGTATCATAATCTGGAATATATGGCTTAATGTCCAGTACTGGCGTTCCTTGTATCATGTCAATTCCCAAAAGATAAACGGTGTCACCTTAAAGAGGTTAGGGAAATAAATTACACACAAAAAAACATCTTGCACATTCAATGTTACATATTAAATTTACCATGATTATCAACATTTCTAAAATTCAAAGATAGATAACCAATAGATTCAATCTTTGATGAATACAATTATAATATAAATATTAAAATAAAGATTACAAACAAGCTTCAGGGGTGAACCAGGCTGTGCAAAACCATGGCAAACTAAGACAAGAACTCAAGAATTAGGAGCAGGAGTAGACCATACGGCCCCTCGAGCCTGCTCTGCCATTCAATAAGATCATGGCTAATCTTCGACTTCAACTCCACTTTCCTGCCCAATCACCATATCCCTCGATTCCCCCAAAGTCCAAAGATCTATCTATCTCAGCATTGAACAGTCAACGACTCAGCATCCACAGCCCTTTCAGGTAGAGAATTCCAAAGATTCACAACCCTCAGTGAAGAAATTCCTCCTCATCTGTCTTAAATGGCCGACCCCTTCTCCTGAGACTATGCCCCCTAGTTCTAGGCACTCCAGCCAGGAGAAACAGCCTCTCAGCACCTACCCTGTCAATCCCCTCAGAATCTCATATGTTTCAAATTGTTCGACCCCAAGCTGAGCTTTAAACCCTACATTCCATCTTTTATCAAGAACACCTATTTCCACCTGCAGAACATAACCTCAACCCCTCCAATGCTGAAACACTTATCCATTCTTTTGTCACTGCTAGACTCGATTATTCCAATGCCCTCCTTTCTGGCCTGCCATCCTCCACAAACCCCAACTATTCCAAAATGCAGTCCCCACCACCTCCGTATTCTGTCCCACATGCCCATGACCCCCATTTTTGCTGATCCATATGATCTCACTATGCTCCAATACATTAAAATTAATATTGAAATAACCAACACAATCTCGCAACCTAATCCAGCCTATACCTCCTGCAAGCCCACGGTCCTCTTTTTGTGGCTTTTTGGTTAAGCCCCCCTCCCTTCACACCACTGCTGGAAGCACCTTGGCCTCACTCTCTGGAACTCCCTCTCTAAATTCCTCCTGTTCTCTCCAGCTTTCTGACCAGACTTTTGGTACCCCTATTAACTGCACCTTCCATGGTTCACTGTCCGCTTTCCTGTCTACTTCTATTTGTGAAGCACCGTGGGACATGTTTTATGTTAAGGATGCGATATAAATGCTACTGTTATATAATTTGATCCTGGGGAATCAGATGGTTCTCATAAAATCACTTGTGCATTAACACCAGCAGGACTTCTTAATCACATTACATCTTTGCAACCTGTTCCCATCTTTGCAGTCTGCAACCAGCTGCCCACTGTTTTCTATACAACTCAAATGCCAGGTAGTTATTGAAGAAGCATAAATATATTTTAAAATTATTTTGAGATACAGTATCCTTTTCTCACAATAAAAAGGTAAGAGAAAACATACTGTACATGCACCATTATGGTCATCGGCAATGTACACACAAGATTTATAGAATTGTTTTTCCAGATTCCTTCATTGATAATTTTTCAATTCACGCACCCACTGCGGCGTTTAACCTGTCGGAGGGGATATTGGGCTCACAGTCCTTGCAATTTTCTGCCCTTTCATTTTCAGGAGTGAAAATTGCAGATGGTCATACTGGATATGTGCTCCCATTGGGCAAAGTTTCACTGCCAGAGACTATGAAGCTGTAATACTGCCTTTTTTGTTCAAATGAATTCCAACTTCATACATAAAAATACCTGGATTCCTACAAGGACCTCTACTTTTCCTGTTTTGATCAAAGTTGCCTTTTATCCCCCCTACAGAACATTTTGAAGCAGTTTACCTTCAATCTTCTCCAGCTTTGCCAGTGTTAAACCTATTGCATTGGGACGATGAGGACTTCTTGTAGAAAAGACTCCAGTTTTTAGTCCATTCAGTCGAGGTGGTTTGACTTTAGCTTTATAGCTCTGATGTCCATTCTTGTGAAAAACAAAGATAATCCTGCATAAATCAATTGTTATACATTTAAAATTTGGAAATTTGATTACTTCAATAAAAATGACCTTTAAGCACAAGGCTAAAGAGTAAGGTTATCTTGGTTTACAGAGGAGACTTAAGAAAAGTACGGAACTAGATCCTACAGCCCCTGCAGAGCTAAAAAAAAAGCTTGTAGTTGCTGATGGTACAATATGCAATGAGTCATGCATGATATTTGCAGCTAACTATGGAATGAGGATTAATTCAACATTCTAGTTTTATTCAAATGTGGCTATCAGAGCAGTTTACAACTAACATATTGCCACCATTAACACTGAACTTTAAAAAAATAATCAAATCAGGAACTTGCAGACAGAACCCAACAGCCATAGTGCTGGTTTCAGAGAAGTTTTACAATTGTGGAGAAAATGTTTCTAAATTTCCTCAAGAAGCCATATTAGCTCAGCAGAGCAAACCTGTACCTTGTGCCGCAAAAGAGTTTTTTGGATCTTAGAGTTAGAGTCTATAATGATCTATTAGAGTTTTTTGAGGTTGTAACTAGCAGAATAGATAAGGGGGAACACCAGTGGATGTGGTGTATTTGGATTTTCAGAAGGCATTCGATAAGGTGCCACACAAGAGGTTATTAAACAAAACTAGGGCTCATGGGATTGGGGGTCATATACTAGCATGGATTGAGGATTAGTTAACGGACAGAAAACAGAGAGTAGGAATAAACGGGTAATTTTTGGGTTGGCAGGCTGTAACTAGTGGGGTACCCCAAGGATCAGTGCTTGGGGCTCAGCTATTCACAATCTACATCAATGATTTGGATGAGGGGACCAAATGTAATATATCTAAGTTTGCTGATGATACAAAGCTGGGTGGGAATGTAAGTTGTGAGGAGGATGCAAGGAGGTTTCAAGGGGATATAGACAGGCTAAATGAGTGGGCAAGAACATGGCAAATTGAATATAATGTGGACAAATGTGAAGTTCTCCACTTTGGTAGGAAAAATAGAAAAGTAGAGTATTTTTTAAATGGTGAAATGTTGGGAAATGTTGGTGTTCAGAGGGACCTGGGTGTCCTTGTACACGAAT
Source organism: Squalus acanthias (assembly GCA_030390025.1). Classification (NCBI taxonomy): domain Eukaryota; kingdom Metazoa; phylum Chordata; class Chondrichthyes; order Squaliformes; family Squalidae; genus Squalus; species Squalus acanthias. The sequence continues at coordinate 130,898,129 of CM059425.1, read as the reverse complement.
CACTGAAAGTTAACATGCAGGTAAAGTTGGCCTTTATTACAAGAGGATTTGAGTACAAGAGTAAAGATGTCTTACTGCAATTATATAGGACCCTGGTGAGACCACACCTGGAGTATTGTGTACAGTTTTGGTCTCCTTATCTAAGGAAGGATATACTTGCTGTAGAGGGAGTGCAACGAAGGTTCATCAGTCTGGTTCCTGGGGTGGGGGGATTGTCCTATGAGGAGAGATTGAGTAGACTAGGCCTATATTCTCTAGAGTTTAGAAGAATAAGAGGGGATCTCATTGAAACATACAAAATTCTTACAGGGCTTGACAGGGTAGATGCAGGGAGGATGTTTCCCCTGGCTGGGGAGTCTAGAACTAGGGGGTCACAGTCTCAGAATAAGGGGTCGGCCATTTAGGACTGAGATGAGGAGAAATTTCTTCACTCAGAGGGTGGTGAATCTTTGGAATTCTCTAACCCAGAGGGCTGTGGAGGCTCAGTCGTTGAGTATATTTAAGACACAGATTGATAGATTTTTGAATATTGAGGGAATCAAGGGATATGGGGATAGTGCAGGAAAGTGGAGATGAAGTAGAAGATCAGCCATGATCTTAATGAATAGCGGAGCAGGCTCGAAGGGCCAAATGGCCTACTCCTGCTCCTATTTCTTATGTTCTTAAAACACAGGTCTTGCCCAATACTTTGGACATACAAGATAAAAATGTATATTCACAATTACCAATATCACAGGGATGCAAGGGATGGTTTTGCGAGGCTCCGCTGCGAGCATGGAGCCTTGCTAGATGAGCGTGAGAGTCAGAGACAGTACCACAGTATAATGATTCTCTGACTCACCGCTAGCAAGGCTCCATGCCAAAACAGCCTCAAAGAATTACCCTTATTCTCTTTACTCCCAGGATAAATTCAGTACTCCTAGCAGGGAGCCATACTAAAAAGGAATGCTAGTCAGTGATAGGGCTACAACACCATAGTGCCAATTCTCTAACCCAGGCCTTCTTTGAGCATGGTCCTCCACTGGGAGTGCTGGAGCACTAAATTTATACATAATTCTAGTTTTCTTTTCCCATGCTTTCAGTATTTTAATATCCAAATCTATAATTGCACCAGCTTTATAAATCAACCATGATTTTAAACAAAGGTTATTACCGTTCATGGTAGAATAGCCTAGCTGCTTGTAGTCTTGATTACAAACAATACTCCTAGCAAAGTTAGGGAAGAGATAAGACTAATTTAAGCAAAAAGGAAAAAATGAGAGCTTAGTTTATTTCCTACAGCATTACTCACCAAAATCTAGGGTTACTGATACACAAATCGCTAAAGTAGCAACGCAGGTTAATAAGGCCATAAAAAAAGCAAACCAAGCACTGGGGTTCATTTCTAGAGGGATTCAATTGAAAAGCAGAGAAGTTAGGTTAAACTTATATAGAACCTTGGTTAGACTACACTTGGAGTACTGTGCAGAGTTTTCTGATCTCCATATTATAAAAAGGATGTGGAGGCATTAGGTGCAAAAAATATCAACAAGGATGATACCAGAACTGAGGGGATATACTTATCAGGAAAGACTGAACAAGCTGGGGTGCTTTTCTCTAGAATAGAGAAGGCTGAGGGGTGACTTGATAGAGGTCTTTAAGATAAGGAAAGGGTTTGATAAGGTGGACTGAGAGAAGATGTTTCCATTTGTGGAGGAGTCCAAAACCAGAGGTCATAAATATAAGATAGTCACTAATAAATCCAATAGGGAATTCAGGAGAAACTTCTTTACCCAAATGTGGAATGTGGAACTCGCTACCTCATGGAGTAGTTGAGGCGACTAGCATAGAAGCATTTAAGGGGAAGCTAGATAAGGAAATGAGGCAGAAAGGAATAGAAGGATATGCTGATAGGGTTAGATGAAGAGAGGTGGGAGGAGGCTCTTCTGGAGCATAAACAGCAGTATAGACAAGTTGGGCCAAATAGCCTGTTTCTGTGCTGTAGACTCAATGTAATTATGTAAAACATTTAAAAAAACCGAAATGGACTACTTCACAGCATACAACTTTGTGTACACCCCGTAAATTGATCATCCACTGCAGTTACACAAACAAATAAATGCACTGCTCACCCACCCCAGTAGTGTAAATAAAGAAATCTATTTCTCTCCACTAATCCACCGGCATAAATAAATCTGTGCCCCTCAACCGTTCATTAAATAATAAATCTGTGTCCTCACGCACCCACTTACATGAATAAGTGCTTGCCCTTCACCCACCCCAATACATAATTAAATAAGTCTGTGCCCACTCACCCGACCACGCCATGCTTTCTCAAATCATCTATTATAGTGGTTATGGTACTGAACTAGCAACCCAGAAGGAGCGAGTTCAAATCCCATCATTACAAGTTGTAAAACAGAATTTGCTAAATCTGGTGATTTATAAACTAGCACAAGTAAAAGTGGCCATGGATGCTGAATTTTCATAAAAACCCCAACAAGGCTCACTAAAGTCCTTCAGGGAAGGGATCCTACCACCCCTACCAGCAGTGGCCTACATAATTCTAGTGCACATTATGTGGTTGACTCTTAACGCCCCTCTATGTGGCCTAGCAAGCCACTCAGTTGTACTAACAATCACTATGATGCACAATAGAAGGCAGCCCACCAACACCTTCTCAGGGCAACTAGGATGAGCACTAAATGTAGCCTTGCCAGCACTGTCCACCAAATAAAAATTCTTTGTACTGATGCAGGGGTTGAGAGAAAGGATCAGGAAACAAAAATAAAGCAGGAGGGAGTCAAATCCTGGGATGAGAGTGTTGTCTTGTGAGGAGAGATTGAGCCTATACTCTCTGGAGTTTAGAAGAATGAGAGATGATCTTGAAACATACAAGATTCTGAGGGGGATTGACAGGGTAGATGCTGAGAGGCTGTTTCCCCTGGCTGGAGAGTCTAGAACTAGCGGGCATAGTCTCAGGATAAGGGGTCAGCCATTTAAGATGGAGATGAGGAGGAATTTCTTCATTCAGAGGGTTGTGAATCTTTGGAATTCTCTACCCCAAAGGGCTGTGGATGCTCAGTTGTTGAGTATATTCAAGACCGAGATAGATTTTTGGACTCATGGGGAAATCAAGGGATATGGGGATAATGCGGGAAGGTGGAGTTGAGGTCGAAGATCAGCCATGATCTTACTGAATGGCGGAGCAGGCTCGAGGGGCTGTATGGCCTACTCCTGCTCTTAATTCTTGTTATGTTAAATTGGTTGTTGCTAAGATTTTAGTGCTCAAGTAGTTTCCACAGGCCAATCAGGTTGCCAAAAAGTGAGACTGACAGTGGGGTCTGCTAGCAAGCTCATCGGACAACACTCACAGCCAATTACCCAGCTGTCACCAAATGTCATAGCGCTCACATACTTTTAGACCCCTTTATCACAAAGTAACCAATTGGTCCACCTAAATAGTTTACAACATCGGTTCTGAAGAGAAATTGGAAGTTGATTTTAATTCAAGTTAGAATTACTTTAGAATTGAATTGCAGAAAGACTGAAATTGTGCAGCACTGAACTTTTAATTAGATTAGTCACAAAAGTTAAATAATGCAGGTCACAAACACACACTTTCTACATTTAAAGCCAACCTACCAGACATGTGAAAACTGATCCAAGCCCATGAGTGAATGTTCCGCATTGGTAAAAATAGTCTTGCTAATTTTTAGTCGTGCACGAGACAAACTACAAATAGTTGGTTGTCGAGGCGTGCCATTTTTGGCAGAGAAGCAGGACTCGATGTATCCAATGGGTACAGTTTGAATGTTTCCTTTAAAAATATATGCATGTAATTTTTTAAGTTTCAGTTCATACAATACAGACAAGAAATTACAGTAGAGCTACATTACCTAATCAGCGGGCCAAGGGGAAAATGTTAGATATATAAGCAGACTTGAAATATAAAGTTATGTTATTAAGCAGACTTGCATATAATAAAACTATATACTGTTATAAATCAGTAAACACGCATACATACAGGAGATTTGATTACCAGAGTTGCATATAATTTATCACTGTCTGTATTTTACAAGTACAATTACTGTTAACCAATTGCTAAGATACACTGCACTTGCTGTTGGCAAGTGAAGTTTCACCAAATGGAACATTTTTCCACTTCTGCGACTCAATACTCCTAGGTCAGCTTTGGCACAATCTTTTGCTCAGTAAAACTGCCTCTGCTTGGACCAACAATGTGCTTTCATCCGAGCCTGAAAAGAATACCTCCTACTTTCAATTTTCTTTGCTTTCTATACGAGCTATTCTTGTGGTCTTTCTAAAAGAGATTTTAAATTAACTTGTCACTTAAGTGTTGAATTTTGCACTTTGGACTCATGCTCACAAGAAGCTAGATTAAAGTCCTCTCCCAATTTTCATTTCATAACTCTTTCATCTAGGATCTTTACATGCAGTAGAGGCCAACCTGCACCCACCAGACTGGCTTCACAACTTAGTTCTGAGGTCAAAGGACAGTATGCCAACTCAGAACACCACATTAGTCCTCCCCACTCTCTCCAGTAATTCGTACTGATACCAAACATGGCCCTCACAGCTCTGAATCTCATTCTAAGGAGTCATTACTTTAGCAATCAAATTTAATTTACCTACATGAACGACAACTTCAATCTAGTCTGCTCCTGGACTACAGCGTTCAAAAAACACAAGGAAACCAGATCAAATAAAAAACAGTTCGATCACAGACCCAAAGTAGAACCCAAAATAAATTGAACAGTTTTTCTTGTTTTCAGGTATTACCACTTCCATTGATTAGCCATTGCATGCGGTTTGAAGATATTGGCCCGTATTTTGTGACCCCTACGGGTGCGTACGAGGTGTGACCGTAAGGGCCACGCAAGTTTCGGGTTTAGGCATGCATAGCGCATGCGCGAAAACCTGAAACTTGCAATCGGTCAAGAATTCTCTGGACAGATGATCCGCATCTCTGGGAAAAGGGCCTCCGCGGGCAAAGTGTTGCGCTATTTGCCCAACTTCCGCCCGCTGAATGCCCGTGAAATTCTTACGTCTGGTAAAAGCAGGCAAGGCCTGCTTTTACCAGCATAAGAGTTTAAAAAAATAGAAAAATTAAATGTTATCATTCATTTATACATTAAAAGCCCAGTCCAATAAGGTAAGTTTATTTTTAGCCCCGCTAAAACATATTTTTTTTTAAACAAAAAATTAAATTTTTGTTTTAACTTTAATTAAATGGCATTTTAATTAATTTTAAATAGGTAATTTAAAAAAAAAATTCTTCATGTGTTTGTGTATTTTTTAAGTGATCCCTATTCATACTTATGGGAATTCCATACATACGGAATCCCCATAAGTATGAATGGGGATTCCCTTCTTTTATTGGTTGGGCTGGCCCACGTGATCCCAGGGGCGCTTGCGAACCGCCTGCGCCCCTGGGATATGTGGGACTCTACCCGGAGAGGCCCAGCAGCACAATTCTCCGTACCTCCCAGGCCACCAGGTAAATTTGTAGATTTTTTGCTGGTCGGAGGCATCCGCCCGCGGGAAGCCTCCGACCACAAATTTTGGGCCAATCTTTTAATCTCAAAGACTGATTGTCAGTTACTTATTGAGCAAATCAGATCATTCCTTAACAGGCAACATAATAATACATGTACCAACTGTTCCTGGCAAACACCTTGATTAATTTCAATTAGAATAGTAACATAGAAGAGGCAACGTAAACCCACGAGAATTTCATACCTTTCTCCAAAGATAGAGACACTTGATCATCTTGATTTCTGATGGGTACATAATCCTGGGTGGGCTCCTTTTTCAAACCATTCAGAAGGGAGTGTAGGTCCTCAATAGATTTCTTGTGTACATGGACAGCTTTGTTGACTTGCTGCCTAACATTGTATATGTAAAATTACAGATCAGCAATGCTTTTTTCCTCTGCCCTCATTAAAAAATATATGGAGATACAAGACATTTCAGAGCAGCTCCATCTATGCAATGGGGCCCAGAACTTTGAAGCAACCTGGGAACTACCCATCCCTGAAAATCAATTGGATACTCTGTATAACCAGCAGGGCACTAGTAAACAGGTATTTTTATGGTAGTGTAATTTTCACTGCATAATGTAGGAGTACTTCAAACAAAAGTAATCCCCCTTCAACAGATCTATCTACATAGCTTTAAAAAATCCTTTGGATTCCACATATTAACCTTTCTGCAGACATCTTGGAATAATCATATTGATTATGTGACATATTTCTAGAATACTGCTACATGCTTTATAACTAACTTGCATTTATATAACACCTTTAACATAGAAAAAGGCAAGGAGTCATCAGACAAAAATAGACGCTGAACCAATAAAGATATTAGAAAGGGTGACCAAAAGTTTGGTCAAAGAGGTGGGTTTTAAGGACGGGCTTAAAAAGAGAGGGAGGTGCAGGGATTTTAGGGAGGGAATTCCAGAGTGTAGGGCCTAAGCAGCTGAAGGCATGACCACCAACAGTGGGGCTAAGGGAGGGGGTGATGGACAAGGAGACAAGAGTTGGAGGAACACAGTTCTTGAAGGGTTGTAGGGCTAGAGTTTGTTGGAGAGACAGGGAGGGGCGAGGCCACAAAGGGATTTAAACACAAAGAGGAACCTTTTAAATTGAGGGGTCCCTGGGTGACCAGAGGCCAATGTACTTCATAGAGGTTAGAACAAATGACTTTGTACAGAACCACTGGAGCAGCACCTAGAAGTACTATCAAAAGGGAATGAGGTAAAAGAAAAGAAACACTTGCATTTATATAGTGCCTTTCACAACCTCAGTGTCCCAACGCACTTTACAGCCACTGAATTACTTTTGTTCTGTAGGAAATGAGACAGCCAATTTGCACATAGCAAGGTCCCACAAACAACAATCAGATAATGACCAGATAATCTGCTTTAGTGATGTTGGTTGAGGAATAATTATTGGCCAGGGTAGAACTCCTGAGCTCTTCTTCGAAATAGTGGCATGGGATCTTTTACGTCCACCTGAGGGCAGACAGGGCCTCAGTTTAACATCGTATCCGAAAGACGGTAGTCAGTAGAAAGAGAGTAATATTAAAAGTATGGGGAGTGAAAAGAGTGGGGTTAGACTGGGTGACATGGAGAAAAACACCAGCGCAGACTTGATGGGCCAAACAGACTGTGCTGTATTATTCTGCAAATCCAAGATAAATTGCCTGGATTTCTCTGTCCCATAAATAAATCCCATTCTGTAAACTGAGCGCTCTTGTACACGTCTGACCCGGCTACTTCTATTCCAATGTGACAGCCGTGGCTCAGTTGTAGCACTCTCACCTCGGAGTTAGAAGGTTGTGGGTTTAAGTCCCACTCCAGGGACTTGAGCACAAAAATCTAGGCTGACATTCCCAGTGCAGTGCCGAGGGAGTGCTGCACTGTCGGAGGTACCGTCTTTCGGATGAGACGCGAGACCGAGGCCCCGCCTGCCTTTTCAGGTGGATGTAAAAGATCCCATGGCACTATTTCGAAGAAGAGCAAAGGAGTTATCCCCAGTGTCCTGGCCAATATTTATCCCTTAATCAAAATCACTAAAAACAGATGATCTGGTAATTATCACATTGCTGTTGGTGGGATCTCGCTGTGCACAAATTGGCTGCCGCGTTTCCTCCATTACAACAGTGACTACACTTCAAAAATACTTCATTGGCTGTAAAGCGCTTTGGGACGTCCGGAGGTGGGTGAAAGGCGCTGTATAAATGCAAGTTCTTTTTCTTCCACGGGGATTCAGACAGGTGAATGAAGCCACTGTAGGCCTCAGGAGCGGGCGGGAGGAGGAGATGAGAGAGTGTGGCGCTGCCGTGTTGTGGCCCTCGGCCCTCACCAGCCCGCCGTTACCTCAGGTTCTTGAGCTCGGCCCTCAGCGCGCGGCCCTGTCCCAGCAGCTGCTCGCGCTCCGCCCTCGCGCCGGGACAGCCGTTGATTCCCGGCTTGAATCCCCGCTCCGGTCCATCCATTGTCCCAAGACCAACGGCCCTGCGCGCGAGCGCTCGGCACCACGTGACCCACTCACACCACGTGACCCGCTGGGCCCTGATTCCCTGGGAGGGATCCAGTTGCCACGGCAAATGCTGGGCGCCTATCTTTTTGGCTTGTTTTTTGGAGTGAAGTTGCTGGAGTAGCGGTCACATTTATACAGCAGGTAACTGTATGCAAAAAACAGAGTGGGGGTGCTATTTGTGTCTAATCTAGTCTATTCGTTCTCCCACCTTCCACCCTCCAGAAACTTGTGCCCATCCAAAACTCAGCTGCTCCTGTCCTAACTCGACCAAGTCCCGTTCACCCATCACCCCTGTGCTGCTGCTTGCTGACCTACATTGGCTCCCGGTCCGGCAACGCCTCGATTTTAAAATTTAAATCTCTCCATGGCCTCGCCTTTCCCTATCTCTAAACTTCTCCAGCCCTACAACCCTCCAACCCACCCTTTTCTTTCATCACTCCACCATTGGCGGACATGCCTTCAGCTGCCTGGGCCCTAAGCTCTGGAATTCCCTCCTTAAACCTCTCTAAGAAAGAAAGAAATACTTGCATTTATATAGCACCTTTCACGACCGGACATCTCAAAGCACTTTACAGCCACTTTTTGAAGTGTTGTAATGTGGGAAACGCAGCAGCCAATTTGCATACAGCAAGCTCCCACAAACAGCAATGTGATAATGACCAGATAATCTGTTTTTGTTATGTGGCTTGAGGGATAAATATTGGCCAGGACACCAGGGATAACTCCCCTAACTCTTCTTTGAAATGGGATCTTTTACACCCACCTGAGAGAGCAGAAGGGGCCTTGGTTTAACATCTGTTCTTTGAAATAGTGCCTTGGGATCTTTTACATCCACCTGAGAGAGCAGATGGTTTAATATCTCATCTGAAAGACAGCATCTCTGACAGTGCAGCACTCCCTCAGCACTGCACTGGAGTGTCAGCCAAGCTTTATGTACTCAAGTCCCTGGAGTGGGACTTGAACCCACAACCTTCTGACTCAGAGGCAAGTGTGCTACCAACTGAGGCACAGCTCTACTTCTTCTTTAAGATGCTCCTTAAAACCAACCTCTTTGACCAAACTTTTGGTCACCTGACCTAATATCTCCTTATGCGACTTGGTGTCAAATTTTATTTGATAATCACTCCTGTGAAACGCCTTGGGACGTTTTATTACATTAAAGGTGCTATATAAATGCAAGTAGTTGTTGTTGAGGCGAATGCGAGCAGTAAAGCACAGTTTTTAAAGAAAAATCAAGGGCTACACAGAGCCTGGTAAGTTTATCCAGTGAACAGCTGAGTCACACACGCCAGGAAGGTCCTAGGTTCAATCCTGGGACTGGGCTGAGCTGAGTTGGCTGATCTTAGCTGAGGGGCAGTAGGGATGACAATTGTTTTTATTTCCTCAGGATTGCACTGAAGTGTCAGCCTAGATTATGTGTTCAAGTCTCTGGAGTGAACATTGGGTGAGAGAGGATTTAGTTCAACTGTGATGCCCCTTGTGGTTCAAAATCCTGCTGACACTAAGAAAAGATTACACAGTCTATCTGTTCAGTCCCAATCACGCACTTCTTCATATATCAATCTAATTCACCCGTAAACTTTTCTGCACTATCTACTTCCCGGTTCTATCTGTTCACCACCCTCTGCATGATATAGTTAAATCTGAGCTATCTGTGCACCTTTCCTAAACTTGAAAGCTTGCCCCCACCCCCGGTTCCAGGGTATGTGGCAATCTCAAACATATTATTGGGGAATCAATTTATCTGTTCGCTTAAGGACCTTGAATAATAGTACCCCCTCCCCAATGCTCCTAAATGCCACGACTGCACACTTCATGTCCCGCACCAGCCCTCACACTTTTCCTGGTTCTCTCTCATGCTTCGTAACCACCCAGACCCCATAATCCCTGCTCCCAAACCGCAGGATCACAATACAGACCTGCACAGGCATCCCCAACTCCCTACTACTGCAAAACCCATTTTTACAGCATACTTCCTATCTACCTGCAACTTGGAACATCTTCCCTGCCATATTCCTGTGGATCCCAGGTTTCCTTTTTAAAAAGGTAAGAGATAAAATTAACTTTGTTAAACAAAGTTTTGATAATTAATAATAAAAACAGAAAATGCTGGAAATACTCAGCAGGTCAGGCAGCATCTGTGAAGAGAGAAACAGAGTTAACGTTTCAGGTCGATGACCTTTCATCAGAACTGGAAAAAAGCAGGAAATGTAACATTTTTAAGCAAGTGTAGTGGCTGGGAAATGGAGGAGGGGATGAAAGAACAAAAGGGAAGGCTGTTAAACACCCTATTAAATGTTAAGCCTTGTTGGAATAGGTGTAACTGGGATTTTAACAGTGTATTGACTGCTAAACAAACGTTCTGGCCATGAAAGACTAATTTTATATTTGTGGAATGTCAAATTGCTCCATTATGATAATTACTAGATTTAAAAAAATATATATATTTTAAAGTTTGTTCATGATATTTCAGCTTCTACCATAACCCCATGTGTATGTCCCAATATGTATTTTTCTCTCTAACATTTTAAAAAAGTGCAGATAATCAGTGCTTTTTATTTCCTGGTTTGCTGTCTGTGAGAATTCCTTAATGCGAGTGGCTGCTTAGACAGCTTGATGACATCACTGCTGCATCGCGCTGGAGATACCCTGTTGACAGGGATCTCTGTGGCCAGCTTTCTTTGGGCTGTTATTTTCTTTACAAATGCAGATGGTGTATTTTTTTTAGATTCCCAGCATTTGCAGCTTTTTTTCCAATTTTTATTTGTAAAAAAAATTGCGATCAGGTTCTTGGTGGCAGCACCTATATTGTGAATGCCTACCTCACTTTGATGGAGATCTCCATTTAAAATATATTTTTAAAAAACTGTGCAAGGGAGGGAGTTTGGAAACTATCTGCCACCATGGGTTAGCGCAGAGTCATAGAATGATACAGCACAGAAGGAGGCCATTCGTCCCATCGTGCCTGTGCCGGCTCTTTGAAAGAGCTGTCCACTGTAGTCACACACACCAGCTTTTTGCCCATAACCCTGAAAATTAGTCCTCTTCAAGTACATGTCCAACTACATTTTGAAATTTCCCATGGAATCTGCTTCCACCACCCTTTCAGGTAGTGCGTCCCAGATCCTAACAACGCTCTGTATAAAAGTCCTTTTCCCTTTCAGACCTGGAGTTTAAATTGAGCCCAGATGGGATTAATAATTTAAAAAATTCTAACCTGGCATGCTCACTTCTGAGATTAGAGGAGTTTTTAGAGGGGGTAAAGGTTATGCTGCAGCTATACAAAGCCCTGGTTAGACTACACATGGAGTACTGTGAGCAGTTCTGGGCACCACACCTTAGGAAGGATATATTAGCCTTCGAGGGAGTGCAGCGTAGGTTTACCAGAATGATACCCGGATTCCAAGGGTTAAATTACAAGGAGAGATTACACAAATTTGGGTTGTATTCCCTAGAATTTAGAAGATTAATGGGTGATTTGATCAAAGTTTTCAAGATATTAAGGGAAACAGATAGGGTAGATAGAGAGAAACTATTTCTGCTGGTTGGGGAGTCTAGGACTAGGGGGCATAGTCTAGAAATTAGAGCCAGACCTTTCAGGAGTGAAATTAGGAAATACTACTACACACAAAGAGTGTTAGAAGTTTGGACCTCTCTTCTGCAAATGGCAATTGATGCTAGATCAATTGTTAATTTTAAATCTGAGATTGATAGATTTTTGTTAACCAAAGGTATTAAGGGATATGGGACAAAGGCGGGTATATGGAGTTAGGTCGCAGATCAACCATGATCTCATTGAATGGCGGAACAGGCTCGAGGGGCTAAATGGCCTATTCCTTTTAGAACTTTTGTGCGCTATGTGTAATTGCTTCCTTGGTAAGGAGAATACACCAAGAATAATTGCAAAGTGCTAATTTATAAATAAAATCTGGGAGAAACTGTAGACTGAGGATGGATGAAGGCTCCCACACTAGTGCAGTAGGGAGTGCTGTTTAATAGTTAGGACACAGGCATATTGCTGGGGGAGAGTAGTGTGAGCTTTGTATCTAACTGAGGCTGGGGCTCTTTTCTCTAGAAAAGAGAAGACTGAGGGGTGACCTGATAGAGGTCTTCAAGATTATGAAAGGGTTTGATAGGGTAGATGTAGAGAAAATGTTTCCATTTGCGGGTGAGACCAGAACTAGGGGCCATAAATATAAGATAGTCACTAATAAATCCAATAGGGAATTCAGGAGAAACTTCTTTACCCAAAAAGTGGTGAGAATGTGGAACTTGCTACCACATGGAGTAGTTCTGGTGAATAGCATAGATGCATTTAAAGGGGAAGTTAGATAAGCACATGAGGGAGAAAGGAGTAGAAGGGTATGCTGATAGGGTGGGAGGAGACTCGTGTGAAGCATAATCCCCAGCATGGACCTATTGGGAGGAATGGCCTGTTTCTGTGCTGTAAATACTTTGTAATTTTGTAATACTGGCATGCTGGATGCTGGCACTGGATGTCTAAAATGCAGTGTTCTATTCCCAGCACAAGAATCTCTCACCTTGCTGAGCACAAAAAAAAACAACAACATTAAAACACAAACCTATCCTAACAGATAAGTTATTGGATAGACACTGCACCGTCAAATATTCATAAAGAGAACCTAAAACTGCAGTTCTTTTGTATTTGTTCTCACATACACCTCTGGAGGGAGCTACAATACTGCTAATGGAGTGACGTTATCTGGCAACAAATATTACCTTGAATTAAAGGTCCATGTCTGCTTTAGACCTTGAAGAGCTAAATGACAGGAAAAATAATAAACTGAAAAGTTGCTGTCAAAATGGTATAGAAAAATGAAACTCAAATGTGGCATTTTTGTTAAAGTATTGGTTTTCAAAGGGTCTGATGGGAGTTAAAGAAAGAGTCATAGACTCATAGAGTTATACAGCACAGAAAGAGGCCCTTCGGCCCATCGTGTCCGCGCTGGCCATCAAGCCCTGTCTGTTCTAATCCCATTTTCCAGCACTTGGTCCGTAGCCTTGTATGCTATGGCGTTTCAAGTGCTCATCTAAATGCTTCTTGAATGTTGTGAGGGTTCCTGCCTCTACCACCCTTTCAGGCAGTGAGTTCCAGATTCCAACCACCCTCTGGGTGAAAAAGTTTTCCCTCAAATCCCCTCTAAACCTCCTGCCCCTTACCTTGAAACTATGCCCCCTGGTTATTGACCCCTCTACTAAGGGGAAAAGTTCCTTTCTATCTACCCTATCTATGCCCCTCATAATTTTGTACACCTCAATCAGGTCCCCCCTCAGCCTTCTCTGCTCTAAGGAAAACAACACCAGCCTGTCCAGTCTCTCTTCATAGCTGAAGCGCTCCAGCCCAGGTAACATCCTGGTGAATCTCCTCTGCACCCTCTCCAATGCAATCACATCCCTCCTATAGTGTGGTGACCAGAACTGCACACAGTATTCCAGCTGTGGCCTAACTAGCGTTTTGTACAGCTCCATCATAACCTCCCTGCTCTTATATTCTATGCCTCGGCTAATGAAGGCAAGTATCCCATATGCCTTTTTAACCACCTTATCTACCTGTCCTGCTGCCTTCAGGGATCTATGTACATGCACACCAAGGTCCCTCTGATCCTCTGTCCTTCCTAGGATCCTGCCATTCATTGTTTATTCCCTTGCCTTGTTTGTACTCCCAAAATGCATCACCTCACACTTTTCAGGGTTAAATTCCACTTGCCACTGTTCTGCCCATCTAACCATCCCGTCTATATCGTCCTGTAGCCTGAGGCTTCCCTCCTCGCTATTTACCACTCCACCAATTTTCGTGTCATCTGCGAACTTACTGATCATACCTCCTACATTCACATCTAAATCATTAATGTACACTACAAACAGCAAAGGACCCAGCACCGATCCCTGTGGTACACCACTGGACAGAGGCTTCCAGTCACAAAAACAACCTTCGACCATCATCCTCTGCCTCCTGCCACTAAGCCAATTTTGGATCCAATGTGCCAAATTGCCCTGGATCCCATGGGCTGTTACCCTCTTGACCAGTCTCCCATGTGGGACTTTGTCAAATGCGTTACTGAAGTCCATGTAGACTACATCAACTGCACTACCCTCATCCACACACCTAGTCACCCCCTCGAAAAATTCAATCAAATTGGTCAGACATGATCTCCCCCTGACAAAGCCATGCTGACTATCCCTGATTAATCCCTGCCTCTCCAAGTGGAGACTAATTCTGTCCCTCAGAATTTTTTCCAATAATTTCCCTACCACTGATGTTAGGCTCACTGGCCTGTAATTCCCTGGTTTATCCCTACTACCCTTCTTGAACAATGGTACTACGTTAGCTGTTCTCCAGTCCTCTGGCACATCCCCTGTGGCCAGAGAGGTTCTGAAAATTTGTGTCAGAGCCCCTACAATCTCCTCCCTTGCCTCACACAGCAGCCTGGGATACATCCAGTCAGGGCCTGGGGATTTATCCACTTTTAAGCCCGCTAAAACCGCTAGTACCTCCTCCTTCTCAATACTAATTTGTTCAAGTATATCACAATCCCCCTGCCTGATTTCTATGCCTACATCACCCTTCTCCATAGTGAACACAGATGCAAAATATTCATTTAAAACCTCACCTACATCTTCCGGCTCTACACACATTGAGCTGGATTTTCTGAATGGAGACGTGTTGGAGGCGGGACTGCTGCTTGCCGGGTCTCAGTCCCGCCTCCATCATCTTCTGGTCAACCAGCAGGATTTTCCCCTGATTGACCTTGTTAAGCCCGCCCTGCAGGCTCAGCAGGCCAATTAGGGGGAAGCCACTGACAGAGCACGTCAACGTCTGACGTGCCATCTGTCAAGATTTCATGTAAAAAGAAGTGTCAGCGTTTGACAGCTCTGTGAAGCTGTCAAACACTGACATTCTGTGTAGTTTGATGAGCCCTTGTGTTCAGGACTCATCAAACCTTTCTACTTTGTAGAAATCAGATGACTGTTGGTTCAGAGGATCCAACAGCCAGTCTGTGAAATCTACAATGAAGATGTCGGGACTCCGGATCCAGAGCGGCTGAAGGCTGTAGGCAGAAACAAAGGTAAGTGAACATTTTCTAACACTTTACACTCACCTCACATACTTACCACTCCACACTTGCACCCATCACTCACCTCTACATTGCACTTTCAGACCCCTCCGACTCCCGCAGACCTCCTACTCGACTCCTCCACCCCGGCGGGGTTCTCCGAGGTTGGGAAGCCTGCACTTGAAAAGGTAAAATGGGACTAATCCTTTTTTCTGGCTGTTAACTACCTGTTAACAGGCAGTTAAAAGGATTTAATCCCTTTCCCGCCTCGAGGAGATGGGACCCGGGTCAGGACGGCTTCCTGCCTCCTGGCAAAAGGGCACGGAGGCGGGATGGGGGCGGGTTTGCCAGCCGCCCCCACTTTCTGCAACTTTACCGGCAGTCCCGCCTCCTCGGGGCTGGCAAAATCCGGCCCATAGAGTCATAACGGCACAGAACGAGACCATTCGGCCCATCGAGTCCGTGCCGGATCTCTGTAGAGCAATCCAGTCAGCCCCATTCCCCCACTCTATCCCCGTAGCCCTGCAAGTTTATTTCCCTCAAGTGCCTATCCAGTCTCCCCTTGAAAACATTGAGTGTCTCCGCTTCCACCACTTCCGTCGGCAGCGAGTTCCAGGTCCTCACCATTCACTGTGTAAAAAAGCTTTTCCTCATGTCCTCCCTGTATCTCTTGCCCAAAACCTTAAACCTGTGTTCCCTAGTCCTTGTACCATCTACTAGTAGGAAGACCCTTTCCCCGTCTAGCCTATCCAAACCCGTCATAATTTTGTACACCTCTATCAAATCACCCCTCAGCCTCCTTTGCTCTAATGAAAACAAATCCAGCTTCTCCAACCTGTCCTTGTAGCTAAGATCCCCCAACCCCGGAACCATTCTGGTAAATCTCCTCTGCACCCTCTCAAGTGCCTTCACATCCTTCCTAAAGTGTGGTGACCAGAACTGGACGCATACCTCTATTTATGAAGCCCAAGATCCCATATGCTTTGCTAACCACTCTCTCAATATGTCCCGCAACCTTCAGGGACCTATGCACATTAACTCCCAGGACCCTCTGTCCCTGCACACTCTTTAAGACTGTGCCATTAATTGTATATTGCCTCTCCCTGTTCCTTCTGCCAAAATGCATCACCTCACACTTCTCTGTATTAAATTCCATCTGCCACTTGTCTTTCCATTCTGCTAGCCTTTCTATGTCCTGTTGCAGTCGATTGGTATCATCCTCACTGTTTGCCACACCCCCAAGTTTGGTGTCATCGGCAAATTTAGAAATTCTACTCTATTCCAATATCCAGGTCATTTATATATATCAAAAAAAGCAGTGGCCCCAGCACTGACCCTTGGGGAACACCACTGTCTACCATCCTCCAGTCTGAAAAACAGCAATTTACCA
This sequence comes from Squalus acanthias, assembly GCA_030390025.1. Classification (NCBI taxonomy): domain Eukaryota; kingdom Metazoa; phylum Chordata; class Chondrichthyes; order Squaliformes; family Squalidae; genus Squalus; species Squalus acanthias. The sequence goes on along the minus strand of CM059425.1, from coordinate 130,881,618 downwards.
CAACTCGCTGTTTTCTGTCCTTAAGCCAATTCCTTATCCAAGCTGCCACTGACCTACCTATTCCATGAGCCTCAATTTTGTTAACCAGCCTTCTCTGTGGTATTTTGTCAAACGCCTTCGTAAAATCCATGTAGACAACATCCATTGCATTCCTTTCATCAATCCTCCCTGTTACTTCATCAAAAAATTCAATTAGATTCGTCAAACACGATCTGCCTTTTACAAATCCGTGTTGGCTCTCCTTAATTAGCTTAAATCTCTCTAAGTGCCTGTTAATTTTTTCCTTGATTATTGTTTCTAAAACTTTACCCACCACTGATGTTAAAATGACTGGCCTGTAGTTACTAGGATTGTCCTTACACCCTTTGTTGAACAATGATGTCACATTTGCCACTTTCCAATCCTCCGGTACCTCTCCCGCATCTAGGGAAGATTGGAAAATTATGGCAAGCCCTTCTGCTATCTCCTCCCCCAATTCCCTTAGCATCCTGGGATGCAAGCCATCTGGATCAGGTGACTTATCCACTCTAAGCATACCCAGCCTTTCTAGTACATCCTGTCTATCAATTTTCACCCCTTCCATTGCTTCTACCTTTTCCACTTCTACCGCTATTTCGTCAGCATCCACCTCCTTAGTAAACACCGATACAAAGTACTCATTGAGTATTCTAGCCTTGCCCTGCGCCTCTAAGCATATATCACCTTCTTTGTCCCTAATAGGCCCCACCCCGCCTCTTACTACCCGCTTACTGTTTACATGCCGGTAGAAGATTTTTGGGTTCCCTTTTATGTTAACCGCCATTCTACTCTCATATTCTCTCTTTGCCAATCTTATTTTCATCTTCATTTCCCCTCTCAACTTATTGTATTTGGTCTGGTTCTCCCTTGAAGAATTCACCTGACATTCATCATACACCCTCTTTTTTTGTTTCATCATCTTCTCTATCTCCCTCGTAATCCAAGGCGCCCTTGCTTTGGTTCCCTTACCCTTCCCTCTTGTTGGAATGTACCTAGCCTGTACTTGGAACATCTCCTCCTTAAAGATCTCCCATTGTTCTGTTACAGTTTTTTCTGTCAGTCTTTGGTTCCATTTTACTCTGGCTAGATCCTTTCGCATCCCATTGAAGTTTGACCTATTCCAGTTTAGAAGTTCCACTCTAGATTGTTCCTTGCTTCTCTCCATTGCTAATCTAAATCTTATGATATGATGATCACTCGTACCCAAGTGTTCTCCCACAGACACTTGGTCGCCCTGGCCCATCTCATTCCCCAGCCCCAGATCCAGCAATGCCTCCTTCCTAGTTGGACCAAGAACATACTGGTCAAGGAAATTCTCCTGAACACATTTCAGAAATTCCACCCCCTCCTTTCCCTTTACCCTAGCATTATTTTCATTTCTAAAGTGCCTTATATGACCTCAGGACATCCTATGTTGCTTTACAGCCAATTAAGTATTTATGAAGTGTAGTCGCTGTTATAATGTAGGAAACCCGGCAGCCAATTTGCCTACAACAAGGACCCACTGAAGCATAAATATTGGCCAGGACACCAGGGAGAACTCCCTTGTTCTTCAGTGATAGTGCCCATTGGATCTTTTACATCCACCTGAGAGAGCAGATGGGGCCTCGGTACAACGTCTCATGCGAAAGACGGCACCTCCGACAGTGCAGCACTCCCTCAGTACTGCACTGAAGTGTCAGCCTAGATTTTGTGCTCAAGTCTCTGGAGTGGGACTTGAGCCCCACAATCTTCTGATTCAGAGGCGAGAGCATTACCCATTGAGTCAGTGATGACATCTTTTCTATATTTTCCTCTATTTTCTAATGTTAGGAAAATGTTAGCAAGTTTTATTTTGCTAATAATGAATGGAGGAAATTTCTATGGGGTCGATTTTGACTATTTAGGCGAGTGCATTGGTCGGCTGCCCATTCTGACAGTGAAGAGGCCCCCCGCACTTTTGAGGCCCTGGCCTCATTTAAATTTGACCGGGCACCAAACAGACATCCTGAATACAGCCTGCGGAATTTAGACCTCAGGATCGGGCCAAGGTGGCCTTACCAGCAAGGTAAGTTGTTGGGACGAGTGGCTGGGAACGCGGAGTTTTGGGTTCCCGGGACAGACCAGTTTATTTTAGTGGGCCCTCATCCTTGCCTTTGTTACCTCCAGACTCCAACTATTCCAACACTCTGCTGGCCAGCTTCCCACCTTGCATCCTCTGTAAATTTCAGCTCATCCAAAACTCTGCTGCTTGTATCCTATCTCGCACCAAGTTGCGTCCACCCATCACCCCTGTGCTCGCTGAGCTACATTGGGTCCCGGTCCGCAACGCCTCGATTGTAAAATTCTTATCCTTCAAATCCCTCCATGACCTCGCCCCTCCATATCTCTGTAACCTCCTCCAGTCCCTACAAGCCTCCGACATCTCTGTGCTTCTCCAATTCAGGCCGCTTGTGCATCCCTGATTTCTTTCGCTCTATCATTGGCGGCCGTGCCTTCAGCTGCTTAGGCCCCAGGCTCTGGAATTATTTCCCTAAACGTCTCTACTTCTCTACCTCTCTCTCCTCCTTTAAGACGCTCCTTAAAACCTATCTCTTTGATCAAGCTTTTGGTCACCTGTCCTAATATCTCCCTATGTGGCTCGGTGACAAGTTTTGTCTGATAACGCTCCTGTGAAGCGCCTTGGGACATTTTTACAATGTTAAAGGTGCTGTATAATGCAAGTTGTTCTTGTTGGGCCCTGGGGGTGCACTCCTGCTCCTCCCGGGCCCACAAAATAATTCGCCATTTACCTTTGGCGGGCCTCCTTGGTTCCATCACCCGTGGAACTGGTCAGAGTGAGCACAGCACAGGCCCCCGACTATTTCCGAGCAAAAATGGCAATCGTGGTCCTATTTATGTCATAGGTCCCCGATTTCTCTATTAAAAGGGGCCTAGCATCTGAAACAGGCAGGCGCTTTGGACATCCGGGTTAACAGGGTGGTAAGGCTATTGACCCCATTTTGAGGCCGTTACAGCCCTGTTAATGTCAGGCGAAGGCAGTGATAATCGAACCCTATGTGTCTGAAGAAAATTGTGAGAGTGCGCTGCTGGTCACTTGTCCATCATAAGTAAGAAAATTTTAGCTGTTCCTGCCGGAAAAAGATTAATTGACATGAATTCATATTTTACCCTTGCGCTACATTTAGCAGTAGCAATACAATAAGGGACTTACAGCATGATTATATGCAAATAGAAGATATTTACCAATGTAAAGTAAGTAGATAAGTACAATATCAGCAAATTATCTGGTCATTATCTCATTGCTGTTTGTGGGTCCTTGCTGTGCGCAAATTGGCTTTTGCATTTCCCTACATTACAAAAGTGACTACACTTCAAAAAGTACTTCATTGGCTGTAAAGCGCTTTGGGACATCCTGAGGTCATGAAAGGTGCTCTTTTAGTACAAGTTCTATCTTTATGTCAAATGGAGAGGAAGACACCTCCAGAGAACCAACTCTGAAAAGGCATAGAACATCATCTCTGTCTGCAAAGCTAGAAAGAGGACACCAGCCACAATTTTCAATGGAGGAAGCCTCATCTCACCCTCCCCATACCCAGAGACAGTGACTGCCCTGACACACTACACTGAACTTGAGGCAGTCACTGTGCAGGTTGCTTCATACCAGCACAATATTGTTGAGTTGCAGCACCTCATGCAAGCAAGGCTGAGCCTAATTAGCCAAGCAGGTTTGGTTCTTCAGTCAATCTGTTGAGCACTGAAGAGGAACCACCCACTCTCCTTCACAAAGTAATAGCATACTGCAGAGTTTCATGGCGTTACCTGACAATTGAATATAATTAAGACTGCGTTGAAAGCCTTTAGCTGCTGTCTGACTTTCCTCTGAGGTTGATTCTGTACAGGTTTCTACCACAGAGCCAGACTAAAATAAATTATAAAATGGTCATTGGTTTTCAGCACTTCTGCTTGCTTTGTTTTTACTGTACGTATTCTTGTAAGGTATCCCATCTTCAGTTTGTCTGAACTAGATACTGGTCAGACAGGCCTCTCTCAAACTCTCACCAATGTTCCCTGTACCCTCCTAAAAAGAAGCATTAGGAACTACCATGCATGACTCTCCTCTCTGATTATTTTTTTCCCTACCCCTCTTTAGTTAGACACCATGGCATTCATTCAGTGCTTCCTCAATCAGTGCTGCTCAGATCAGGAACTGAGTGGGAGGATTAAATCTATATTTGACCACATTCCATGGCTCCACACCACTCCACCATCCTTTCCAGTCCCACTATCTCTTCCAGTCTATTTCCCCTAATTAAAATAGACAGTCACCATTTCACAAGTAACTAAAAAGAAATGTTATCCTCGTGCACAATTCAGCACCTTCAGAAAAGGAGAGAATATTGGAAAAGTGTTAAAGAAAGAAATGAAAGAAAGACTTGCATTTATATAGCGCCTTTCACGACCTCAGGACATCCCAAAGGTGCTTTACAGCCAATGAAGTATTTTTTGAAGTGTAGTCACTGTTGTAATGTAGGAAACGTAGCAGTCAATTTGTGCACAGCAAGGTCCCACAAACAGCAACGTAATAATGACCAGATCATCTGTTTTAGTAATCATAGAATGGTTACAGCACAGAAGGGGGCCATTCGGCCCGTCGAGCCCGTGCCGGCTCTCTGCTAGTCCCACTCCACCACCCTTTCCCCTTAGCCCTGCAATTTTTTTCCTTCAGGTACTTATCCAATTCCCTTTTGCAAGCCACGATTGAGTCTGCCTCCACCACCCTTTCAGGCAGTGCATTCCAGATCCTAACCACTCGCTGCGTAAAAAAGTTTTTCCTCATGTCGCCTTTGGTTTTTTGCCAATCACCTTGAATCTGTGTCCTCTGGTTCTCGACCCTTCCACCAAAGGGACCAATTTCTTTCTATCTACTCTGTCTAGACCTCTCATGATTTTGAATACCTCTATCAAATCTCCTCTCAATCTTATCTGCTATAAGGAGAACAATACCAGCTTCTCTAGTCTATCCACGTAACTGAAGTCCCTCATCCCTGGAATCATTCTCGTAAATCTTTTCTGCACCCTCTCTAAGGCCTTCCTATGCTTCCTAAAGTGCGGTGCCCAGAATTGGACACAATAGTCCAGTTGAGGCCGAACCAGTGTTTTATAAAGGTTCATCATAACTTCCTTGTTTTTCTACTCTATGCCTCTATTTATGAAGCCCAGTATCCCGTATGCTTTTTTAACCACTTTCTCAATCTGCCCTGCCACCTTCAACGATTTGTGTACCTATACCCCCAGGTCTCTGTTCATTCATCCCCTTTAGGATTGTACCCTTAAGTTTATATTGCCTCTCCTCGTTCTTCCAACCAAAATGTATCAATTCGCACTTTTCTGCATTAAATTTCATCTGCCACATGTCCGCCCATTTCACCAGCTATGTCTTCTTGAAGTCTATCACTATCCTCCTCACTGTTCACTATACTTCCAAGTTTTGTGTCATCTACAAATTTTGAAATTGTACCCTGTACTCCTAAGTCCAAGTCATTAATATATATCAAGAAAAGCAGTGGTCCTAGTACCGACCCCTGGGGAACACCACTGTATACCTTCCTCCGAAAACCAACCGTTCACCACTACTGTCTGTTTCCTGTCACTTAGCCAATTTCGTATCCATGCTGCCACTGTCCCTTTTATTCCATGGGCTTCAACTTTGCTGGTAAGCCTATTATGTGGCACTGTATCAAACGCCTTTTGGAAGTCCATATACACCACATCAACCGCACTGTTACCTCATCAAAAAACTCAATCAAGTTAGTTAAACACGATTTGCCTTTAACAAATCCGTGCTGGCTTTCCTTAATTAATCTACACTTGTCCAAGTGACTGTCAACTTTGTCCCTGATTATCGTTTCCAAAAGCTTCTCCACCACCGAGGTTAAACTGACTGGCCTGTAGTTGCTGGGTTTATCCTTACACCCTTTTTTGAACAAGGGTGTAACATTTGCAATTCTCCAGTCCTTTGGCACCACCCCCATATCTAAGAAGGATTGGAAGATTATGGCGAGTACCTCCACGTTTTCCTCCTTAACCTCCCTCAGCATCCAGTGATGTTGGTTGAGGGATAAATATTGACCAGGACACCGGGGAGAACCCCCCCCCAGTGCTTCTTCGAAATAGTGGCCATGGGATCTTTTACGTCCACGTCAGAGGGCAGATGGTGCCTCGGTTTAACATCTTATCTGAAAGACGACACCTCCGACAGTGCAGCACTCCCTCAGTACTGCACTGGAGTGTCAGCCTAGTTCTTTTTTGGCAATCTATTGTTTTCAAAATTAGTCTAGACAAATGTTTGTGTGACATATCTCATAATTTTTTGAACAAGTCAACCAGTGAGAGAGGGAACAGGAAGGAGATACTGAAATAAAGAAGTTAGCAAGTGTCATACTCGGGTGTATACAGTTACCCCAATTTTGCTATTTTTCTCTGATATCTACAGCATAGGCTCAGTCATTGGGTATATTCAAAACAGAAGTCGATAGATTTCTGACTAGTAAGGGCATCAAGGGATATGGCGATAGGGCCGGTGAATGGAGTTGAGGCAGAAGATCAGCCATGATCTCATTGAATGGCGGAGCAGGCTCGAAGGGCCGAATGGCCTACTCCTGCTCCTATTTCTTATGTTCTTATATTGTGATGCAGAACCGTAAAAAAATAGTTATGTAGCTCATGCATTATCATCTGCACCAGAAGCAGGGAACTGCAGCAGACGTGGAGAGATTAGAAACCTTTCACTATTGAAAATTGTGCATAACAGTTCCATTGTTTTAATACACTTTAACAATATTGTGACTGGATTAATATTGAAATGTATAACTGAGCTTTCTGAAAACCAGCAAAAGAATTAGATTTTGTAAAATGCTGTGATGTACTCAGTTGTTTGCTAATTTTATTTAAACATCAATATCTTGAAATTATTACAATTGGATCCCTTTATTCCTTTTCACACAGCTGTGGTTTCACATCTTGAAATACTTTTCACAAATTATAAATTAAATAATACATAGCATTATGTAGAATGTGCAGCACAGACACAGGCCATTCGACCCAAGAGATGTGTGCCGGTGTTTATGCTCCACATGAGCCTCCTCCACCATACTTCATCTCACCCTATCAGCATAACCTTCTATTCCTTTCTCCCTCATGTGTTTATCTAGCTTCCTCTTAAAGGCATCTATGCTACTCGCCTCAACTACTCCATGTGGTCGTGAATTTCACATTCTCACCACTCTTTGGGTAAAGAGGTTTCTCTTGAATTCCCTATTGGATTTATTAGTGACTATCTTATATTTATGGCCCCTAGTTTTATCATTTTATAATATGTATAATTTTCTTCTTCACTAAAAAATAACTTGACCGGCAGCTTCTTGTACGTGGCCTCGCATCAAAGAAAACACATGTTATCCTTTCATATCAGCAGACATTGATTTGTCTACCATTACTGTATGTGTGTTGTAATACTTTCAGTACTTTGGGTTTATATCCTAACTCACATTAATCTTATCGCATATGATTAAATTCTTCTGTGTTAAAATACAGCTCAGAATTTTCAAAACAGAAATTTATTCGTATTTTTTATGCCGCATTCTCTACATCTACAAATATTTTCATTTAATGTGTCTACTTTTCGTGCTCTTCAGACCTAAATTCTGTGTATTAGAAATAACTTGTGAATTTTTTGTGCAAACTGAGTGGTGTAAGTAGATAACAACAAGTATGCACCATGTAATCTGTCAGATCTTGCTGAGCTATAGGATCCTCCCTCTGAAATACTGATAAAGATTATCCCAAGGATTCACAGTATGTTTGTTGCTCTGGTAACAGGAGAGCATTCTGCAGTGTTTCGTATGTGATAGCAACAAGCAGCCATATGGCAGCTATTAACAGCTTTTTTTTTGAGTACAGTTAACACCTTGTGCACCTGCTGCTAACTTTCCTCAATGCACAATAATTATATTAGGTGAATGTGAACATTTGAAAGTTCATCTATACATATAATTGAGGTGTTTAAGATGATTAAAGGATTTGATAGGGTAGATAAAGGGAAACTATCTACCTCAAAGGTATTAAGGGATATGGGGCAAAGATGAGTATATGGAGTTAGGTCACAAATCAGCCATGATCTCATTGAGTGGTGGAGCAGGCTCGAGGGGCTAAATGGCCTACTCCTGTTCCTATTTTCCTATGATGAAGGAGGCTTGTGTGGAGCATAAACATCGGCACAGACCAGTTGGGCCGAATGGCCTGTTTCTGAGCTGTAAATTTTATGTAATTAAATAATTCAAGCCTAGGTCTCCACTTTGTAAGGAAGTAGTGGTTTGTGTCCAAGTGGAGTAGTAGCTTCTGAACCTCTTATTCCCAAGTTTGCCACTTTTCTAGGTTTTGGGGTGAGGTGTTTGGATGTTTCTGGAGTATGGCAAGGATACCCAAGATTTTTTAGGAGCAGAGGATTTTTTTCCCCCTGAATGTAATTGTGTTTTCTGAAATAGAGGCATCAGTTAACAACAGAATTTTTACATAGAATTACATAGAATAATGCAGCACAGAAACAGGCCATTCAGCGCAACAAGTCTGTGCCGGTGTTTATACTCCACACGAGCCTCCTCCTATTCCATCCACCTCATCTCAGCCTTTCAGCAAATCTTTCTATTCCGTTTTCTCTCATGTACTCATCTAGTTTCCTTTTGAAAGCAGCTAAGCTATTTGCCTCGAACATTCTAGCTCCACATTCTAATCACTCTCTGAATAAAGAAATTTCTCCTTAATTCCCTATTGGAGAAATGTACAATTATATGATCCAAGGCATTTGTCACAGATCACATTTGCTTATTTTTTTCCTCTTCAAAATTTTTAGCTTTTTAGTGAAATTTTGCTTTCCCCAATGATTTTCATTTCTGTTTTCTCACTTTTTTTTTAAATGGGAAAAGGCACGAGGCCACTTGGCAGTGAGGGAGGTGTTAGGGTTAGATCATGATCCTGTTTGGGTTTGAACTTGGTGGGGACTCTCGTGTTCATGTGGTGCAATTTTTCAAGTTGGACTGATGTTCGATATCAACAACTACTTGCATTTGTATTAAGAAAGAACTTGCATTTATAAAGCATTTTTCATCTTCTCAAGGTATCGCAAAGCACTTTGCAGCCAATGGATTACGTTTAAAATGCAGTCACTGTTGTTTCATAACATCTAATGTAGCATAACATCCCAAGACACTTCATGAGCTGTGACTTAGACCGAGCAGAAGTAGGAAGAAGAGTTAGATCAAGCAGCTGAAGGTGCACTTAAAAAAAGTGTGTTTTAAGGAGGCTTTTGCACTGGAGAGAGGTGTTTAGGGATAGAATCCAAGATGGCTCATAACTCTGGGGATATCGCCCTGAGAAAGTGTACAACTGTGGCGTTTTGTGGAGGGAGGGTTATTCAGAAACCAAGGTCAACAGCCAAGGCCCATGGTGGAGGACTGTATCAAAGTTGAAGTAGTCCCTTCACTTTTTTCTCTGAAGGATTTAAAAAGGTAATTTTTCCTCTTTATTTCACTTTTAATTTGTTTCAGGCCATGCTCGTTTAGGCTAAGCTTGCTGATTCCAGGTATATATTTATCCTGCATGCTGAGCATTATGCCTTTAAAGGTGTCCCACTTGCCCTCTGCTAAGTGTTGTTAAACAATTGTGTCCAAGCTACAAAATACCCATATTTACATCTTCCAAATTGATCAGGAGACTGACAGAAAGTGTTGCTGGCTTAAATGAAATGGCCGTTCGTGCTGTTTCTCCAGGGTTTCTGCCAAATGTTACGATGGGTGATCAGGAGAACCAACACAGAAACTCCAGGCGATCACATTCGCAATTAGAGTAAGCACACTAATTGAAGCTGACCTAAGTGGGGTTGACCTGCACTTTTTTAAAGCAAAATTGTTGCCAAATTGAAATGAGAGATGTTTGTTTTGAAATTACAACAACTTGTATTTGTATAGCGCCTTTAACATAGTAAAACGTCCCAGGCACTTCACAGGAGTATTAGAAGACAAAAAATTTGACACCGAGCCACATAAGGGGAAATTAGGGCAAATAACCAACAGCTTGGTCAAAGAGGTAGGCTTTAAGGAGCGTCTTAAAGGAGGAAAGAGAGGTACAGAGGCGGAGAGGTTTAGGGAGGGAATTCCAGAGCTTGGGGCCTAGGCAACAGAAGGCACGGCCACCAATGGTTAAGCAATTATAAAATTGAGAGGTCGCACAACACCAGGTTATAGTCCAACAGTTTTATTTGAAATCAAAAAAATCAAAAAAACTGTTGGACTATAACCTGGTGTTGTGCGACCTCTCAATTTTGTCCACCCCAGTCCAACACCGGCATCTCCGCATCATAAGCAATTATAATCAGGGATGCTCAAGAGGGCAGAATTAGAGGATTGCAGATATCTTGGAGGGGGGGGGGGGGGTGTTGTGGGACTGGAGGAGATTACAGAGATAGGGAAGGGGGAGGCCATGGAGGGATTTGAAAACAAGGATGAGAATTTTGAAATCGAGGTGTTGCTTAACCAGGAGCCAGTGTAGGTCAGCGAGCACAGGGGTGATGAGTGAATGGGGCTTGGTGCGAGTTAGGACATGGGCAGCCGAGTTTTGGATGACCTCAAGTTTACGTAGGGTAGAACATGGGAGGCTAGCCAGGAGTGCATTGGAATAGTCAAGTCTAGAGGTAACAAAGGCATGGATGAGGGTTTCAGCAGCGGATGAGCTGAGACAAGGGCAGAGATGGGCGATGTTACAGAGGTGGAAATAGTTATGCTGCGGATATGTGGTCAGAAGCTCATTTCAGGGTGAGATATGACACCAAGCTGGCGAACAGTGTGGTTCAGCCTCAGACAGATGTTAGGGAGAGGGATGGAGTCACTGGCTAGGGAATGGAGTTTGTGGCGGGGACCGAAAACAATGGCTTCGATCTTCCCAATATTTAATTGGAGAACATTTCTGCTCATCCAGAACTGGATGTCGGACAAGCAGTCTGATAATTTAGAGACCGTGGAGGGGTCGAGAAAAGTGATGGTGAGGTAGAGCTGGGTGTCATCAGCGTACATGTGGAAACTGACACTGTGTTTTCGGATGATGTTGCCAAGGGGCAGCATGTAGATGAGAAATAGGAGGGGGCCAAGGATAGACCCTTGGGGAACACCAGAGGTAATGATACGGGAGTGGGAAGAGAAGCCATTGCAGGTGATTCTCTGGCTACGATTAGATAGATAAGAATGGAACCAGGCGAGTGCAATCCCATCCAGCTGGACGACTGTGGAGAGGCATTGAAGGAGGATGGAGTGATCAACCATGTCAAAGGTTGCAGACAGGTCGAGAAGGACGAGGAGGGATAGTTTACCTTTGTCGCAGTCACATAGGATGTCATTTGTGACTTTGATGAGAGCCATTTCGGTACTGTGGTAGGTGTGGAAACCTGATTGGAGGCATTCAAACATGGAGTTGTGCGAAAGATGACACGGATTTGGGAGGCGACAACACGCTCAAGGACTTTGGAGAGGAAAAGGATGTTTCAGATGGGGCGGTAGTTTGCAAGGAATGACCTGTAAGAGGTGATCTGCGCCCCAGCTAGAAATCGGTCCAACTTTCGCTTGAAGGAATTCAGCAAATCGGCACCCACCGCAAGAGACGGGAGCCTGTTCCAGAGGTCCACTATTCTCTGGGAAAAGAACCACCTCCTGACATCTAACCTAGGTCTGGCCTTATACTACTTAAATTTGTGACCCCTGGTCCTCCCTACCTTATTTAATTGGAAAGATGCTTTGATAATACTTAAATAGCTGATTACGTTTTATTAACCAAATTAATTAAAGCTTTTTAAAAAAAAACATAATAGAACTGAATCGACGGGCTCAATTTTAATAGCCCTGAGGAGGCGGGTCTGTAGCGAAAATTGGAAAAAATGGCTTCAGACACCCAACCCGCCTCCATCCCGCCCCCACCCGATTTTCCTGAGTGTCTGTTTAGTCGCTCCCAAACTGACCCGACTGGAACCGGTGGGACAAGTAGTAAAGGAAGTTAACAGCCTGTTAACTGCCTTGCTAATCCTATTTTTATAGTTGTTTTCCATTTTCGTGCTTCTGGCTCCTGTTCCCCAACTTGTCAGAAACAGGCCAGGTTCAAGGAGCGGAGTTGCTGGAGGACATGATTTGTATGCATTGGTGGAGCACTTTAAAAGCGCCCCTGAAACATGGCTGATATTCAAATGCAATAATTTTGCTGTTGTAGATATGGGATAAGATTTTGCACGTCTACTGACCTTGTGACTGTTCAAGCTGACACCCATCTGCAGTGTGACCTGAATGGAATAATTTCAGGCCACTTCAACTGTGCGCTTGCAAGCTTGTTGCCTCAAATGAAATCTATAGCAAGGGGATGGGAAAAATTTATGCCCTCTCATCCTGGTTCTCATAATCGGAGGAGCAGCAGCCGCATGGCTCAGCGCAGATCTTCCTGGGAAGAGGAGGACGAGGAGCGCCTTGCATGCCCTGTTGTGACCAATGCAGCATCCCTCCAGTTCACTGCTGCCCATCAAGCAGGGTATGCACACTGCCATGCCACATTAGCATAAGCTTACTCTTCAACCATAGGTGGCTACCATATAGCTCTGTAATTGCAGGCGACAATTGTCCAACGTCATACATCATCTCTGCTATACCCTGTTATTTCCTATCACTTTCACCATAAGCATTACAAAAGCAAGTCGCCCTGAGCCCTCAATGGGGATAGGACATTAAGGACTGATAGGAGAAATTTCTTCACTCAGAGGGTGGTGAACCTGTGGAATTCTCTACCACAGAAGGCTGTGGAGGCCAAGTCACTGAATATATTTAAGAAGGAGATAGATAGATTTCTAGACACAAAAGGCATCAAGGGGTATGGGGAGAGAGCGGGAATATGGTATTGAGATAGAGGATCAGCCATGAGCATATTGAATGTGGAGCAGGCTCGAGGGGCCGAATTATTGATTGGACAAATCAAATTGGCCATGGTAGCCTTGAGGAGAAGTTCATAGAGTGCATCCGGGATGGTTTCCTAGAACAGTATGTAATGGAACCAACCAGGGAGCAGGCTATCTTGAAACTGGTACTATGTAATGAGACAAAATTAATAAATGATCTCATAGTAAAGGATCCTCTAGGAAAGAGTGATCATAGCATGGTTGAATTTCAAATTCAGTTGGAGGGTGAGAAAGTTGTATCTCAAACCAGTGTCCTGATCTTAAACAAAGGCAATTACAGTGGCATGAGGGCAGAACTGGCTAAAGTGGACTGGAAAAATAAATTAAAGGGCAAGATAGTTGAAATGCAGTGGCGGACATTTAAGGAGATATTTCATAACTCTCAACAAAAATATATTCCAGTGAGAAAGAAAGATTTTAAAAGAAGGGAGCACCATCCGTGACTAACTAAGGAAGTAAAGGATGGTATCAAATTGAAAACGAAGGCATACAATGTTGCCAAGATTGGTGGGAGACCAGAAGATTGGGGAATTTGTAAAAACCAGCAAAGGATGACTAAAAAAATAATAAAGAGAGAGAAGATGAATTATGAGAGTAAACTGGCAAGAAACATTAAAACAGATAGTAAGAGCTTCTACAGGTATATAAAAAGGAAGAGGGTAGCTAAAGTAAACGTTGGTCCCTTAGAGGATGAGACTGGGGAATTAATAATGGGGAACAGGGAAATGGCAGAGACTCTGAACAAATATTTTGTATCTGTCTTCACGGTAGAAGACACTAATGACATCCCAATAATGGATAATCAAGGGGCCACAGGGAGGGGGGAACTAAAGACAATCACTATCACTGAGGAAATAGTACTTGGTAAAATAATGGGTCTAAAAGATGACAAGTCCTCTGGACCAGATGGCCTGCATCCCAGGGTCTTAAAAGAAGTGGTTGCAGAGATAGTGGATGCATTGGTTGCAATATACCAAAATTCCCTGGACTCTGGAGAGGTCCCAGCAGATTGGAAAACTGCAAATGTAACACCCCTATTTAAGAAAGGAGGGAGACAGAAAGCAGGAAACTATAGACCAGTTAGCCTAACATCTGTCGTTGGGAAAATGCTGGAGTCCTTCATTAAGGAAGCAGTAGCAGGGCATTTGGAAAATCATAATGCAGTCAAGCAGAGTCAGCATGGTTTTATGAAAGGGAAATCATGTTTAACAAACTTGCTGGAGTTCTTTGAGGAGGTAATGAGCAGGGTGGACAAAGGTGAACCAGTGGATGTGGTGTATTTGGATTTCCAGAAGGCATTCGATAAGGTGCCACATAAAAGGTTACTGCATAAGATAAGAGCTCATGGAATTGTGGGTAATATATTGGCATGGATAGAGAATTGGCTAACTAACAGAAAGCAGAGAGTCAGGATAAATGGGTCAATTTCTGGTTGGCAAACGGTAACTAGTGGGGTGCCACAGGGATCAGTGCTGCGCCCTCAACTATTTACAATCTACATTAATGACTTGGATGAAGGGACCGAGTGTAATGTAGCCAAGTTTGCGGATGATACAAAGATGGGTGGGAAAGCAAATTGTGCAGAGGACTCAAAGAACCTGCAAAGGGATATAGACAGGCTAAGTGAGTGGGCAAACATTTGGCAGATGGAGTATAATGTGGGAAAGTGCGAGGTTATACACTTTGGCAGGAAAAATAAAAAAGCAAATTTTTATTTAAATGGAAAGAGATTACAAAATGCTACAGTTCAGAGGGACCTGGGGGTCCTTGTGCATGAAACACAAAAAGTTAGCATTCATGTACGGCAAGTAATCAAAAAGGCAAATGGAATGTTGGCCTTTATTTCAAAGGGATTGGAGTATAAAAGCAGAGAAGTCCTGCTACAACTGTACAGGGTATTGGTGAGACCACACCTTGAGTACTGCGTACAGTTTTGGTCTCCTTATTTAAGGAAGGATATACTTGCATTGGAGGCAGTTCAGGGACGATTCACTAGGTTAATTCCAAAGATGAGGGGGTTGACTTCTGAGGAAAGGTTGAGCAGGCTGGGCCTATACTCATTGGAATTTAGAAGAATGAGAGGTGATCTTATTGAAACATATAAGGTACTGAGGGGGCACGACAAGGTAGATGCAGAGAGGATGTTTCCCCTCGTGGGGAAATCTAGAACACGGGGGCACAGTTTTAGAATAAAGGGTCGCCCTTTTAGAACTGAGATGAGAAATTTCTTCTCTCAGAGGGTCGTAAATCTGTGGAATTCTCTGCTCCAGAGAGCTGTGGAGGCTGGGTCATTAAATACATTTAAGGTGGAGATAGACAAATTTTTGCAAGATAAGGGAGTGAAGGGTTATGGGGAGCGGGCGGGGAAGTGGCTTTGAGCCCAAGATCAGCCATGATCTTATTGAATGGCGGAGCAGGCTCGAGGGGCCAAGTGGCCTATTCCTGTTCCTATTTCTTATGTTCTTATGCTCCTATTTTTCTGTTTCTTCTATGTTTCAATGCGTTTTTGCCATTTCCCAGAACACATAGGCCACAGAATCAACTGTTTGCCATTGTTTTTCTTTTACACATGACAAAAGGATAATAAACCAACAACAGTCAGAAAAAAGACAAAACACCCAAGTGAGTCCCCTTGTGACTATAGGTGCTTAATCTTTCTCTTACGCGTGCTTCTACGTGGTGCTTCCCTGTGGCTTCAGCAGATGTAGAGGCACCTTGCTGACTAGGATGCTGTGCCTGCCTAGACGCCTTTGGCGAGCGTCCTCTGGGTTTGGGAGCCTAGGAGGGCTCTTCAACAATCTGCACTTCCTGCGGCTGTGCAGGGGCTGAAACGGCCATCTCAGTTGTCTCCGCAAAGTGGATCTCTGACCGAGGGCTCCGTAGTGGCATGGACATGTGAGCGCTTTGATAGGAGCCCACACTTCCTTGTGTCCTGCCAACAACATCCCTCTCATGGGTCAGCCACACCTTAATGCTGGCAAGTGGCTGGAGAGCACCTTGCTGCACATCAGGGGGACCATGAGGACCCGTATCTGCACTGGCAGTCCTCATCACAATGACGTCCATGAAGCTCTGGTCTCTCTGCTCAATAGCTGCCCATCGCTCCTCCAGAGATGACATTCTATTTTGAACAGTCACCATGTTTTCCTGACTCTGGCAACTTATTTCCTCCATGGCAGTAGCCATCCTTTCCATTGAGGTAGCCAGTCTTTCACGGAGGTTGCCACCCTATCCATGGAGGTTGCCATCTTATCCATGGTGGTGCGTTCATGCGCCATTGCCTCCACCACGGCAATGCTGATGTTAGAGATGGACTCCTCCATTCTATCCACACTCGCACTAACACTGGAGGCAAACCCTTCCAGAGACTCCTGCACTTGTTCCTGTATTTCCTGAGATGCTCTTTTTCTGGATGGCCCCAGAGGCACAGTGTCTGCATGCAGCTCAGCAGAGCTAGAAGATTGCTGCGACCTCCGCCGAGGACTCTCCACTGCTGTTGCTGTCTCCACCATCTGCTGATGCTCACTTGTGCGCTGTGATAGACCAGGTGGCAACACGACTCTAACTCGTGAGGGCCCCACCAAGGTGTGCATTGCTGCGCTGGTGCTGGGTGTGCTGAGTCCTGGTGACGCTGCTCCCTCGGAGGCTTCACGTTCCTCTGAAGAGTTGCCCGTCTCTTCGTTCTGGATTGTGGGGAGAGGGGTGCTCGATGGTCCTGTGGGAGAGTAAAGGCATGCTGATATTGATGTAGCAGACACATCCTTTTGAGCAGATGATACAACGCGATTCTCTATGAACATCATATGCCATTGCAGTCTGAGAGGGATGAAACTCTATTATGTCACCAGCTTCCTCTAGTGTGCCCATCTCTCCATTGCCCACTCCAGGTCCTTGCCACAATCTCGTATGCAGCCTCCTCAGCACTGGTCAAAGTTGCTAGGGTAGGTGTTCCTCCTCCAATCAGTGCTCTCTCCCTCTTATTGTGGGCTATCTTTTCCTGCAAGGAGGGACACAAGTGGTGTTTCAGCCACAGTGATGGAGTGAGTGTGAATAATCCCTACCATAGAAGCTTTGAGGGAGACGAAGATGGGGTAAGATGCCAAGAGGAAGGTAGCTCCCTGTGTGTTGTTAGTTGTTGTCACTGCATGATAGTGAGAGCGAGTCTAAGGGGTGCATAGGCTGGATTCTGAAGTGGTTCAGTGCAGAGACAGAGATGGATAGGTAAGGGAGTAAGGAAGGGTAAGGTGGGATGTGGAGGAGCAGGCTTACAATGCAGAGTGCTGGTGATGAGAAGAGAAGGGAAGCAGATTGAAGGGACGTGTGATGGGATACTCACATTTGATGTTCGCACAAGATCATTAAACCTTTTTCGGCACTGGATCCATGAGTGTGAACATATGGACCTTGTGCTGACCTCCTCAGCAATGTGCAGCCAGGCTGCTTTGGTCTGCTGAGGAGGCTTCCTCCGGCCATCAGGAGGGACGAGAATCTCCATGCGCCCTCTGACAGCATCCACAAGAGCATGGAGGGAGTCATCATTAAATCGAGGAGCTGCCTTGCCTCTGGAAGAAGTCATTGTGTATAGATCAATATCAATGAGTCCAGGAATCCACAAGAGAAAGGCTTAGGCTGAATGGCAGCTTTAAAAGCAGCTGCTATGATGACATCATCAGAGGCGGCCAGCCGACCCAATCGCACTCATTGGACCGGCCATTGAAATAAACAAGCTCATTAAATTAAATTCGGACATCAGCAGCTGATCCCACCGGAAGCGGCTCCAGAACCCGCCCACCACGCAACCCGACTCCAACCCGCCTCGGGAATTAAAATCAAACCCGACATGTCCAATTGAAATGACAAGATTGCTGAAGCACCCAGAGTTAGTAGTTGCCGCCCGTACAGCTCCTTTATCTTCTTTCACTTTAGTATACTGTATTCGCTGCTCACGATGTGGTCTCCTCTACATTGGGGAGCCCTGAGCTGCCGGTCACTTGCCCTTTTAATTCTCCGTCCCTCTAGCACTCTGACCTCTCTGTCCTCGGCCTCTTATACTTTTCTAATGAAGCTTAACATAAGCTCGAGGAACAGCACCTCATCTTTTGATTAGGCACTTTACAGCCTTCAAGACTCAACATTGAGTGCAACAATTTCAGATCATAACCACCGCTCCCATTTTTCAGACAGCAGGTGCTGATTCTGCAGCTTCCCATGACCCATCTTTTGTTTCTTTTCTTGTCCCATTACCACTCACTTTTGCCTTGTATCATCATCCCTTTTGACATTTAATCACTCCTGCCTTCCGCCCTATCACAGACTGTTTCCTTTTTTGTTTTCTCCCCTTTTTTGTTTTATCCCCTTCCCCTCTTTCCCTGCCTCTGTACTTGCTTAAAACCAGTTGCATCTCTAACTTTTTCCAGTTCTGATGAAAGCTCATTGACCCGAAACGTTAACTCTGTTTCTCTCTTCGCGGACGTTGCCTGACCTGCTGAGTGTTTCCAACATTTTCCGTTTTTATTTCAGCTCCTTTATCTTGTCAGGCTCTGTAACTCCTTCATAAATATTAAAATAATCAATGGAAAAGCAGACATAATTAAAGCATGTTAAATTTAATCATAATTTCTTTTTCTTTGATCTTGTGTAAGGTACTAATGGTGAGAATCCCATTTATGATTTTTGGTTCCATTGTCTATACTACTTCATGTTAATAAATCGACTTTCACAATAGCTGTGGTACTTTTTGCAGCTGATGTACAATATGACCACAACAAAAGACTTCCATTTACAGGTGTAGAATATATCACCAATAAAGATATCTGCCCAGATGTTCTAAAATTAAAAAGGGAAGTAGGTATCTTGTGCACAGAAAAGTCTAAGTATGAAGTTTTGCTGTGGGACAATCCATTGAAACACAGGGGTAAATAATTTCTTTATTTTCTGAATTGTTTCACATCTTTTTAAAGTGAGTTTTTCTTTCTTTTCATGTCCATTACACAGTCCAAAAACTATCATATTGTCCTGAAGTCACACCAAGAACACAACTCATTTGGTGAAACTGAATTACTTCGATGGGGAATGCCTTGTAACATTTACAAAGATTACAGGGCATGTACTGACAATCCTGGAATGTTACCATGGAGAGACACTCGCAGTTGCTGATAGGATTATTACACCTCAGTTCCATACTTTCTGGCAAGGGAGTCACTATGAGAATTCTACTCCCTTCCTACAGTTTTGTAATTGGGCTCTATCTAGGAAGTTGAACTGTCAGCATCATTTCAAACTATGTCATGCATCCAAGCTGATCCTACTTCCTTGAGGGGGGGGAAAAATCCAAAGTTTCAGGATTTATTGATGAATCAGAAAATTTTTGGATAAAATCTAAAATTTGGGAATGTTTCTATTCCATAAAGGTTGTTATGCCAGACAGACTTACTTGTAAATAGACTTGGGTATGTTTAGAGTAAATGTAAGTATTTCCATGTGAACTTTCCCAACAGATGAAGATCGGCCAACAAGTACATTGGGAAAAGAGAAATATAAAGCAGAGCTGTCTGCATTTGTTATCCGTTTATCCTTCTCACTAATAAATCCAACGGGGAATTCAGGAGAAACCTCTTTATCCAGAGAGTGGTTAGAATGTGGAACTTGCTACCATAGGGAGTAGTTGAGGCAAATAGCATAGATGCATTTAAGGGGAAGCTAGATAAGTACATGAGGGAGAATGGATTAGAAAGTTATGTTGATGGGGTTAGATGAACTAAGGATGAGTTATTTTTGTTGACCAAAGGTATTAAAGGATATGGGGCAAAGACGGCTATATGGAGTTAGGTCACAGATCAGCCATGATCTCATTGAATGGTGGAACAGGCTCGAGGGGCTAAATGGCCTACTCCTGTTCCTGTGTTCCTATGATGAAGGAGGCTCGTGTGGAGCATAAACATCAGCAGAGACCAGTTGGGCCGAATGGCCTGTTTCTGTGCTGTTCATTCTATGTAATTTACCTGTCTGCAGGGTGAGTGTCCCTCTTACTTTCAAAATACTGCCCTTCCTCTTTGTTGGGTTTCCCTGTACTATGCATCAGAAATGAGTGGGAGATTGCAGGGGGCAATTTCACGTTCTGCCAGAATACGGCACATTAGGTGTTGCTACATCTAGAAAAACAAAGAAAGGTGTCGATGTGCATTGAAGCTCTGATGTGTTGTACCATATAGTGACAGAACGTGAGTTTGCACCTGCAATAATGAGTGCTTTGACCTGTGATAATAAGGAAGAGTACTATCATTAACTCTCTCGTGTAATAACAATTGTCAGAGAAAATCTAAGGAATTCTATGAAGTTCAAATGCGTTGATGTTTTAAAAGAACACAAGCATTTGTTCTTCAAATGGTTCATTTTCCCCAGGCACATCTTCTGCTTGGAGTTGGAGAATCTCTGGTATTTCCACATCAGGTGACTTTGTTTCTCCAGCATCATCTAGAATAAGGGGGAATAAACGCAGTATGTTAATCTCATTGCCGAGGTGCAGTACAATAATCTTCTTACTGAAAAATGTTATAGGTATTTCAAATGGTGTAGTTGATTCTTACAAGACAGTACTGTAAATAGTCCAGGAGATGTACCATCCACCACATTGATTCCTATAAGTTTTAATCTGTAAAGTTTACTAAATGATCCTAAAGGGTCCACAGACCTGTAAGTACTAAGAGGCATTCACATTTTGCACAGTGAATTACTCTTGAAGTGCAGTGACTGTTATTCTATCAGACTAATTATGTTGAGTGTGGTTTTTGCAGGCCCTGGAATAAATTAGACTGAATCTTTGGCACTAAGCTGAGCAACTCATAACTGGCCATGTTGAGTACCTGTGGAAGTAGTCTCCCCAGTTATTGAAAGCTTTGCACTTTCCTCCAGAAGTGCAGGCCTCTCACTTTCAGGATCAGGATGAACTGGTTTGTCTGTGACCTCCTCTTTGTCTTCTTGCGGAGGTCCTGGTTCGAGACTATGTTCAAACTCGGGTTCGGGCTCGGGTTCAGGGTTTTTAGTATGCTTTCTACTTGTTCCACTTGCCTTTCCCTTTCTTCCTCTTTTTATCTTTGATTTCTCTCTGTGAATCAATGTGATATAAAATACAAAAGGGCATTTTTACTTTTTATTTTGAAGCTGGTGAAATCTTGATGTACTAAACAGTGCACAGATAAAGATAGTTTTTTTAAAAAGCAATCATGAGTAAAGACCTGTTACCAACAATTGGAAAAGATTTTAGGAGACCTTTGTTTTAAAATGCTGAGGTTACATGGGGGATAGAGATCTTCATGTTAAAGAGAAATTCTGTGGAAGCAAAATCTTAGTAAAATGGGGCACTAAAACACGAAACAAAGATTTCAATATTCAGACAAAAAGGCAAGCACCCATGTCTCAGATGTTAGACAATGCAACAGATTAATTTGGTAACTTTACCATACATAAGGTTGAAAGACATTTGACTTAAATTAAGTTCATTAATTAATAAACAAAAACAGGATTGACTGCTTTAAACTAATTCTTGCTCCAAAAATTTCCCAGATAAAAGAACACTCCCCAAGGATTGACCATACAAGATAATAAATGTGAAGTGATTGGAGATCTTTCCAACCTCTTGGCACAATTCACACTCTGTAGTGAAGCATATAATTGGGAATGGAATGGGTGATAGAAATGTAATCAAAGCACAGTGGGGAAAATGCAAACAAAATAAAATTAAGTATTTATTCAGATAAAATGTCTCTGGTTTGTAATCTGTACATTTCATTGTGCAATATATTTGACTCTACTATATCACTAATCACTAAAAGTAGCAACGCAGGTTAATAAAGCCATAAAAAAAGCAAACCAAGCACTAGGGTTTATTTCTAGAGGGATAGAATTGAAAAGTAGAGAAGTTATGCTAAACTTGTATTGAACCTTGGTTACACCACACTTCTGGTCGCCATATTATAAAAAGGATATAGAGGCACTGATGAAGGTGCAAAAAGATTTACAAGGATGATAGGCTGTGAGGTTGTACCTATCCGGAAAGGGTGTACATGTTGGGTCTCTTTTCTCTTGAAAAGAGAAGGCTGAGGGGTGACCTAATAGAGGCCTTTAAAATTATGACAGATTTTGATAGAATAGACACAGAGAGGGTGTTTCCACTTGTGGGGAAGAGCAAAACTAGAGGCCATCAATATAAGATAGTCACCAAAAAATCAAATAGGGAATTCAGAAGAAACATCTTTACCCAGAGAGTGGTGAGAATGTGGAACTCGCTACCACAGGGAGTAGTTGAGGCGAATCGTATAGATGCATTTAAGGGGAGGCTAGATAAGCATATGAGGGAGAAAGGAATAGAGGGTTATGCTGATAGGGTTAGATGAGGAAGGATGGGAGGAGACTCGAGTGGAGCATAAATGCTGGCATGGACTAGATGGGCTGAATGGCCTGTATCTGTTCTGTATATTCTATGTAATTCTATATAATATGATGTCATTGTAGACTTTGGTTTACAAAAGTGTTTAAGGGTCCTTCATACTTTTATCTATATTGCCAGGATACTCCCTTTTCTGGTTACTTTAGAAAAAAAGTTAAACAGTCATGATTTGAACTATTTTCACAGTCTGTAATGTGTCAGGGGAAAGATAACAAAATATTAAATTGGATAGGCACTAACTATCTTTTAATGGAATATCTTCACAATTCTGATATAAGAATTACAGCATGTTTTCCATAAGTAAAAATATGTCATATATAAAATAACTCTGTCCTTGCTTAAAAAAAAATGTTGTAAATATCTTTGTGGAACCACAGCTCTTGAAAATCAGCAACGAGACTACTTTCAAAAGCTATAGCTTAAGAAAAGCATTAACAACATTTTTTAAAGCAAGGACCTCTGACAGTGTGCTTTTATTGCTTGCATACACTTAAACCTGGACCTAGAATCCAAGCCTGTGCATTCAGAGGCCTCATCTTCCGTTTGTGAATCCACCCCCTTTATACCACCAGCTGGTTCTGCTACTTGCCTTCCTTTAAGTGGAAGGCTACTTGCATGCATTGTTTGGAGAGAAAAAAATACATTTTTCACCCTCCTTTCACTATACTGAGAAGAGAAGCTGGTTGAATGAACAATAGAAGCAGCCAAGAGACCAGCATAACTACAATTTTTACCACGGCAGATTCATCTGTGAATCCCACGAGTGCCAAGTTAGGACCAGTCTTGGGTTGTGAACTGTCATACCCATCAGGAATTGGCTGAGATTCATTTCACATGGGACGCTTACAGCCATAGGAGAGTGTAGATTCCATCCCATTAACTTGGGATGGTTGTGAATCATCTTTGCTCATATCTCACTGTTATTATATCACATCTTACTTAATCACCCACTGTGAGGTTTTCTTCTCTTGCGCTTCCAGCTTCCTTTTCCTGAGTTGTTCACGGTCTCGCAAACGACGTGGAAGAACTCCTAGTGGCAAAAGAAATAAACTTTTCATGCACCGTAAATTTTCTTGTCCACATAACCTCTGGTTTAATATGCTGCATTTTTCTCAAATATATTCTTACATTTGTAGAATTGAAACTTACCCAATGCCATTGTGTTATCATGCTAGCTTACCACTACAAATCTAATAATCTACCTTATTCTTTATGAAACCTCATTTATGCGTGATTTTATACAGTTTTGGGTGTATTTTTCTGATGTCTATTGCAAAATAGAATTGTTAATGCTTCAATACACCTGTGAAATCCTGTTTTCTAGAAGCTGCTTGAGTATAATATAATTCCTTTGTTATTATCGTGTTCCATTCAACATATGTATGAAGAAAAGTAGTACATGACCAGAATGTGAGATCCCAAAGAAAGAGAAGAATATGTCTATTGCACAGAAAGAAAGAAAGACTTGCATTTATATAGCGCCTTTCATGACCTCAGGACGTCCCAAAGCCCTTTACAGCCAATTAATACTTTTGAAGTGTAGTCACTGTTGTAATGTAGGAAACACGGCAGCCAATTTGTGCACAAGGTCCCACAAACAGCAATGTGATAATGACCTGATGATCTGTTTTAGTGATGTTGATTGAGGGAAAAATATTGGTCATAACACCGGGGATAAATCCCCTGCTCTTCTTCAAAATAGTGCCATGGAATCTTTTATGTCCACCTGAGAGGACAGACGGGGCCTCGGTTTAACGTCTCATCTGTAAGATGGCACTTCCGACAGTGCAGCACTGAAGTGTCTGTTGATTAAGGGATAAATATTGGCCAGGACACTGGGGATAACTCCCTGCTCTTCTTCAAAATAGTGCCATGGAATCTTTTATGTCCACCTGAGAGGACAGACGGGGCCTCGGCTTAACACCTCATCCGAAAGTCGGCACCTCAGCACTGCACTGCACTGCAGTGTCAGCCTAGATTTTTGTACTCAAGTCTCTGGAGTGGGGCTTGAACCCACAACCTTCTAACTCAGAGGCAAGAGTGCTACCCACTGAGCCACGACTGACACTACAAGAGCATATGCTGCTCATTTCTTCATGAGTGCAGGGGAAACGAGAAAAACAATATGGATATCTTCAAGGATATGTAGATATTTAGATGTCTCACTAGTTGGTCCAAATGGTAGTTTGTATTTAGTTTCTAACATCTTCAGTGAAAATGGATCTGAAACTGATTACGACGGAAGAGTTGCTTTTTCTGTTAGAAATCAGCTTAACAATAGTAAAGTATAGATATGATTCCTTAAGGAAGGCAATGAAAGCTGCAATGTAATCACAGAGCTCACAAATCAAAGAGTTGATTGAGTCATGTCTCAAGACTTAATACTCCCCCACCTACAAGGCACAAATCAGGAGTGTGATGGAATACTCTCCACTAGCCTGGATGGGTGCAGCTCCAACAACACTCAAGAAGCTCGATACCATCCAGGACAAAGCAGTCCGCTTGATCGGCACCCCATACACCACCTTAAGCATTCACTCCCTCCACCACCGGCGCACCATGGCTGCAGTGTGTACCATCTACAAGATGCACTGCAGCAACTCGCCAAGGCTTCTTCGGCAGCACCTCCCAAACCCGCAACCTCTACCACCTAGAAGGCCAAGGGCAGCAGGCGCATGGGAACACCACCACCTCCAAGTTCCCCTCCAAGTCACACACCATCCTGACTTGGAAGTATATCGCCGCTCCTTCATCGACGCTGGTTCAAAATCCTGGAACTCCCTCCCTAACAGCACTGTGGGAATACCTTCACCACAGGGACTGCAGCGGTTCAAGAAGAAGGCAGCTCACCACCTTTTCAAAGGAGCAACTAGGGATGGGCAATAAATGCCGGCCTTGCCAGTGATGCCCACATCCTGAGAATGAATTAAAAAAAACACAGATGTGCAAGATCTCGAGCAAAATTGTATGTTCACCTAGATTTAAAACCAATAGAATAGGTGTTCTTAAAGTCCCACTATTCTCTGGTTACAAGCTGACCTGCTTACAAGTTTTCCTACAATGCTGTTCTGCAATCATCTGTAAAAACAAACGTGAGAGCAGGACCCAACAGGGAAGGACTCTGTTGCTGCTTGTCCCCCGACCCTGTGACCTTGGTTGTAATTGGGAACTCACCGCACTGGGAATTCACAGGCACTCAGTGGAGCAACTGGTTGTAAATACTGGACTGAATGAACACAGATCAGACCAAACGCACGACAATACTGCACTTAAACCCACCTTCCGGTAGGATTACTCCCCACGTCCAACGTCACTTCAGTTTGAACTTAATGCATTTTACATAGAATTTTACAGCACAGAAACAGGCAATTCGGCCCTACTGGTCCATGCCGGTCTTCCACCACCACCCTTTCAAAGGCAATTAAGGATGGGCAATAAATGCCGGCCTTGCCAGCGACGCCCACATCCTGAGAATTAATAAATAAAATAAATTTTAAAAGATAGGAAGTTCTGCCAATTAGCCGCTGGTGTGGTAGTTCCACCTGCTGCCTCCCTGGGCTCTGAAAACTGATTATCTCCCAGCAGTTTTAGGACACAGAACGAGGGCCTTCCTGTAACGCTGGATATGAGGGACATCGTACATAAAGCAAAATCAACAATGCCCTACTCCTGCAGCTCCGAAGCTCACCCCCTTACAGGACACTTTCTAACTTGGCACCAGCACCATCCCAGAGATGTACACTACCAAAAGGGGACCAAGGATCCCTTTGGTATATGTGTGGAATTCGCCACGGCAACCTTTCAGTTATGGAAAAGGACTGACTGAGACTTTAAGATGTTCATGGCCTACTGGTTTGCTCTTGCATTTGTTAATACTGATTACTTGGTGGGGGTGAATTTCCTCGGTGCTTCTCCCACTCTGCCCCCATAACTTCGGGAGAATAAACGCGTTAACATGCGCAAACAGGGTTTCCGGCGAAGATATGACAGCGGAGTGGGAGAAGCTCCAGGGAAATTTGCCCCCCGCCATGTTTTCCATCAACGGCTCCTCTGTACCAATCAAAAAAAAAGGCCTAGCTGGTGCTGGTGATGAAAATTCCACATCCAACCATAATAAGAACCAATGGAGTTCCCATCAGAGAAAGAAAGAAATGCATTTATATGGTGCCTTTCATGACCTCGGGACGTCCCAAAGCACTTTACAGCCAATGAAGTACTTTTTGAAGTGTAGTCACTGTTGTAATGTTGGAAACGCGGCAGCCAATTTGCACACAGCAAGATCCCACAAACAGCAATGTGATAATGACCAGATAATCTGTTTTAGTGATGTTGATTGAGGGATAAATATTGGCCAGGACAAAATAGTGCCATGGGATCTTTTATGTCCACCTGAGAGAGCAGACAGGGCCTTGGATTAACATCTCATCCTAAAGACGGCTCTTCTGACAGTACAGCACTCCCTTAGTACCACACTAGAGTGTCAGCCTAGATTTTTGTGCTCATGTCTCTGGAGTGGTACTTGAACCCACAACCTTTTGACTCAGAGGCGAGTATGCTACCCACTGAGCCACAACATAGCTCATGGTGTTAACTCTGCAGTTGGCACCATTATGGCCTGAACCCTCACCATGGCTGATGCAGTCAACTCCACTTCGCCAGGAACCTAGGTGGGGTGATACTGAAATGAAGCAAAATATGGGTGTGGCAACACTGTTGAAGCTGACTTTTCAGATAATTGCCACAAGTGCTACTGGTGGCGTGAGGCCAGATCTTTTACATGTGCCTTGTCATTGTCCAACAAGCACCCTATGAAAATTATTTTGCTTAGACGTTTATTTGTTCTCACATAAACCACTGGGGTCACAGAGAAACTGATGAAGGACAGCCGGTTTAAAGTGCAGAAATATGTTCAATTTGATAGTAAACAGCAACAGTACAGAACAGACAGTGCACTGTAACAGTACAGAACAATGGAATAGCACACAGCAAAAAATACAGAAAACAAACACAGTAGACAGCAATAATACAGAATAGAATCATAGAATAGTACAGCACAGAAGGAAGCCACTCGGCCCATTGAGTCTGCGCCGGCTCTTTCGAAGAGCAATCCAGTTAGTCCCATTCTCCCGCTCTTTCCCCATATCCCTGTAATTTTTTCTCCTTCAAGTATTTTTCTCCTTCAAAAACAACAATAATAAAAGGCAAAGCAACATCTGTATGCTTGCAATGTAAAATTGTAGATGCCCGATTCAAGATACGTAGAATTAATTATTTTGAATATTTTTATGCCTGACTGCAGTTCAGCAGTCAACAATAAAATCCAAAAACTTGCACTTATATAGCGCCTTTAACATAGTAAAACGCTCCAAGGCGCTTCACAGGAGTGATGAGGAAATATCAGAACAGAAAGAAGTAGGTTTTAAGGAGCGTCTTAAAGGAGGTGAGGGAGGGAGAGAGGCGGAGAGGTTTAGGGAGGGAATTTCAGAGCTTAGGACCAAGGCAGCTGAAGGCACGGCCGCCAAAGGTGGAGCAATGAAAATCGGGGATGTGCAAGAGGCCAGAATTGGAAGAACGCAGAGATCTCGGAGGGTTGTAGGGCTGGAGGAGGTTACAGAGATAGTGAGGGGTGAGCGGGCAATGAATGTTGGGAAGCCCAGAGGTCGCATGCCGGCACCAATTGAAGGCTGCCGGCAGCAAGGTTCGGTGCAAGGGGTGGGGTGTTGCAAGGCTGGGGAGTTGGGCGGAATGTGGGGTACCAGAAGCTTGGATTTTCCTTGTGGAGCATGGAGGAGCATTAAAGAAAAGGTCCGGCTAAGGAAAGGTTTCCACTTACCTTCAGTGGCCTCGCTGGCTTCTCAACAGTTTTACCTGGCAAGGCACCCAAGGTGAGCACCTCATTTAGAAGCGGGTTAAATACCATTGGGGTGCCAAGCACATCAAAACCAGCAGTGTTAAAATGGGGAAAAGGTGGGAATCGTGCCTCGCCATTTTAACTACTCCCTCACTCCTTTCTCACCGATCGAGGAGAGTTAAAATTCCCCCCCCCCCCCAAAGTTATTGCCATTATCGATTGCAGAAGCATCAATCCTTGTTTTAGATGATTGCATTTCAGTAAGTTTCTTAGGGGGAAAAATTGGGTTGGTTTGCGCCTCTCGTTAGCGCCCCCCGGGGGGCGCTAACGGGGTGCAAATCCCCTAGCGCCCGGGTGCGGCGCCGCTAACGCCTCTCACTAAATTCAGCAGAAGGTTAGTGGCAGCCGGTAGCGCCTGCCGTGCCACCGGCGATGACGTCATCGCCATGCGCAGCGCCCCGGCCGCAAACTTCCCTTGCGCCCCCTGACATATCGCGGGATATGTCCAACAGGATCAGGGGGCATTTTTGCAGCGGCAGCGGCGCTACTTAAAGAGCAGGTGTCGGGCAGCCATTTTTATTTTGGCCAACTGCCAGCACCTGCCCCCTTTCACTTTTTAATGCGGGGTGCCAACCGCGATCGCTCAGCCCGGCACTCCTCTTGAGTGCCGGGCTGTTTTCACGGCACCCCACTTCACAGTGGTCCAGCAGGGCCCCGGTGCGTGCAGCGCTAGGCCCCTCCCCTTTAATCAGGGAAGGAGGCCTGCAATGACACGGCGCTATATCACACGCGGCAGCACGTAGCACCGTGAAATTCAGTAGAACTGCCCCAAGCTGGAGGTGGAGCGCTTTCCAGTAGGGCCCCACCTCCTGCTTGGGGCGTTACTACTGAATTTACAGCGGAGGGGTGCTAACTTTTTCGGGCGCCACCCAATTTTTCCCCCCTATACTTTTAAAATAAAATGTCTAGTGCACCAGTGCTAATTTTATATCGTTCATTTTATAACACTAATGTTCATATTACACATTATGCAGTTTACTAAAACAATTTGTACTATTTGTGTCCAATCCTGATATAAGCAAATATTTGGCACTTTCTACAAATATTATTACTAAGACTGAATTTTCCTCCTTGAAGTATCAGACAATGACATAACTGTTGTAATTATGTGAGTCTGGGGGAAGCAATCATTTATGTCCATTGCAATTGGTTGCACATAATGGGATTCTACTATAATCCACATTACATAATAACTAATAGAATTAGAAATGCTGTCAATTAAAATCAACTAAACCACATCTAGTTTCCATTGTGGGCCATCAGAACTGAGTTAAACTAGTTTCTAATGCCAGTCCTCACTATAATTAACTAGACTATTATTCATTCACATACTGCATGTGTTCTCAATATATTGTAAAATATTTGTGTTATTTCTACTGTATTGAACTTTAGAGACATTTAACAACTAACGTATCCTCCGAAGGAACTATGTACCCATTGTGTTTTACTGAAGTAACATCGACTGTTATATTCTGTCACTAACAAGAATATTACCTGGAATCTCCTGATCAGTGGTATTCTGGGTACACTCTGTAGTATCCATTTTCTCCACGCTGCTGAGAATTGTTTTTCTTTTTGAAATAACAAAGTAGATGAGTCTGAATAAGGCAGTGATGTCCTTTTTGTTTTGAAATTGGATTAGGCAGTTTCAGTGTTGACACCCACACAGGCATCGTTATCTAATGTGCACAAGAAGGGATCTTAGCATCCAATAACAATTTCTTTTTCAATCACATGATGAAGGTATATTCTAGTGCCCCACAACAGACATTAAAATGAAAATGTAAAAAATACCCGCCAAAAATAAACTGCTTTAAAACAGAGTTCCCCAATAGTACAATAATCCACGTTTATTTACTGTAGCTCTTACATACGTTTGTATGTTAGGAACTAGATTCGTTTTGAGAATTTTGCTTACAAAATTTAAAATAATAATTGCTTGATATTGATTGTTGGTTTGCTTTTCAACAACAACTTGTATTTATACAGCGTCTTTAACATAGTTAAACATCCCAAGGCACTTCACAGGAGCGATTATCAAACTGAATTTGACACCGAGCCACATACGGAGATACTGGGGCAGATGACCAAAAGCTTGGTCAAAGAGGTAAGTTTTAAGGAGTGTCTTAAAAGAGGAAAGAGAGGTAGAGAGGCGGGAGATTTAGGGAGGGTATTACAGAGTTTAGGGCCTTGGCAACTGAAGGCACGGCCACCAATGGTGGAGCGATTAAAATCGGGGATGCTCAAGAGGCCAGAATTGGAGGAGTGCAGAGATCTCGAAGGTTTGTGGGGCTGGAGAAGATTACAGAGATAGGGAGGGGCTAGGCCATGGAGAGATTTGAAAACAAGTTTTCGTTAAGTTGATTTTATTTTACGTTATTTCTTTGTCTTTGGAAATTTACAATGAAGTATTTAAAAAAAAACTTTACTAACAGCTATACGTTACTGCATTAACAAATACAGGCCTAGAAATTCATCTTGAGCCGTGGCACAAAATGGGTGCCTGTTATACGCAGCGCCTGGTATTCAGTTGCATTGACTGCAGTGGAACTGAATATCAGGCGCTGCGTTTAACGGGCGCCCAATCAGATACCGCCCGTTTTGTGCCACCGCCCAAGACAAATTTCTAGGCCACAGTATTTTTAGAGCATTGCTAGGGTTACAACCATTGGCCACTTATTCTCAACTATTTAATTGCAGACCAGAGATCCTGCTTGTAACCCAAAGCAAAATATTTTATGGTCATTGCAAACAATATAATTATAGACATTTACCTACATACTAACAAAAGCTATTATCACCTGTTAAGCTGAAGAAAAACAGCAAGACATATAAAACAATGACTTCCATTTATATAGCGACTTTCACAACCTCAGGACGCCCCAAAGTGCTTCACAGCCAATTAAGCACTTTTTGAAGTGTTGTCACTGTTGTAATATATCATATGACAGTATTCTAGATCATTAGTATCGCTAACATAGAAAAGAACATTGCAGAAATGTTAATTAAGTACAAATGTACTTTTTATGAATAAAATTAAAACCGTGCTATCCTATTTGGACTAAATCTTCTTAATATATACATCTGTGTAATTCTTTATCAGTAGAGATGTATTTGTTTAGTTTAGAAAACATGTATATCAAACTAGAAGATGTCTTATGCCAGAACTATTTTTAAAACTTCATTGTGGTGCATGTATTTGAGCAGCATTTAGAGGTGCAGATAAAGGGAACCAAATACAATTTTTTTAATATTCATTCGTGGGATGTGGGTGTCGCTGTCAAGGCCAACATTTATTGCCCATCCCTAATTGCCCTTGAGAAGGTGGTGGTGAGCTGCCTTGAACCGCTGCAGTCCGTGTGGTGAAGGTACTCCAATAGTGCTGTGAGGGAGGGAGTTCCAGTATTTTGACCCAGCGATGATGAAGGAACGTAATATATATTTCCAAGTCAGGATGGTGTGTAACTTAAAGGGGAACTTGGAGGTGATGGTGTTCCCATGCGCCTGCTGCCCTTGTCCTTCTCGGCGGTAGAGGTCGCGTAGTTTGGGAGTTGCTGACGTAGAAACCTTGGCGAGTTGCTGCAGTGCATCTTGTAGATGGTACATGCTGCAGCCATGGTGCGCCGGTCGGTGGTGGAGGGAGTGAAATTTTAAGGTGGCGGATGGAGTTCCAATCAAGTGGGCTGCTTTGTCCTGGATGTTGCCGGGAGTAGAGAATCTTAGCTATGAGGAAAGACTGGATAGGCTGGGTCTGTTTTCCTTGGAACAGAGGAGGCTGAGGGGAGACCTTATTGAGGTGTATAAAATTATGAGGGGCATAGATAAAGTGGATAGAAAGGACCTATTTCCCTTAGCAGAGGGGTCAAAAACCAGGGGGCACAGATTTAAAGTAATTGGTGGAAGGTTTAGAGGGGATTTGAGGGGAAATTTCTTCACCCAGAGGGTTGTGGGGGTCTGAACTCACTGCCTGAAAGGGTGATAGAGGCAGGAACCCTAACCACATTTAAAAAGTACTTGGATGTGCACTTGGGATGCTCTAACCTGCAGGGCTACGGACCAAGAGCTGGGAAGTGGGATTAGGCTGGATAGCTCTTTGTTGGCCGGCGCGGACACGATGGGCCGAAATGGCCTCCTTCTGTGCTGTAACTTTCTATGATTCTATAGAATACCCAGTCTCTAAACCTTCTCTTGTAGCCACAGTATTTATGATGAGTTTTAAGGAGCAGCAAAAATGGGTCTGTCTGTCTAATCATTTTGCAGTAAAAGTTGGTATGACATGAAAACCTCCCACTCCTGAGTGTATATGACTGGTGTCTTTACTGTGAACAAAGTGTTTGCCTGTGAGTTAGTTCCTTTGCTTCATTATTTTATGCCGAAACTTACTGCTCAACATACGTTGAGTTTTAACATTTTAATCATAAAAACCATTGTAGCGGTAATTTTATGAAATCACGGTCCCCTGTAGGGAGCCACACCCATTGGGAGCGCACACTTTGACACTTGCATCCAAATATGCAATTTTGTAAAATAATTCCTAGTGTTGACAAAATAATGATTTTTTTAAAAATTGAGCTTTCCTAAATTACATGAGTAAATAGATCATGTGGTATATCAACGAGTCATACAACCAGGAAGGCCCCAGGTCCAAACCCTAGACTGTGCTGTGTTTGCTGATCTCATCGGAGGTGCCAGTGGGTGTTACAGTTGTCTCAATGTTCCCATTGCTAAGGATTCCTGCTCCTGTTCGCAATTCAATGATGTCGACTGTAAAGTGCATGTGTGCATTATGCGATCCCAGGATTGGTGTTGATTGGTGATTAATGTTTCCTACATTACAACAGTGACTACACTTCAAAAAGTACTTCATTGGCTGTAAAGCGCTTTGGGACGTCTGGAGGTTATGAAAGAGCGCTATATCAATGCAAGTCTTTCTTTCAAAACACTTTCAACTCAGTGGGGCGGCAAGAAAACCTAATGGACCAATCCAACTCCATCTCCACCTACTACTTGTTGGCAAGACATGAAGGTTCTGATAAGCGAGTTAACACTTTCTCCGTTGACTTCTTCTTTGATGCTGATTGACCCAGTGAACTTTGCCAATTCATTCTGCTTTAATTTCAAACCTGACGCCCCCCAGGTTTTCTATGTTTTTCACATCTCACATTTTCTTGCATTTTCCATACACCTCACTGCCGTAAGTTATTCACACATCCTTTGTTTCTCTTAATGATTTTTAAAAACATTTTGTTAATGTTTCCATTACTTGACTGAAATGATCCAAACAATTACTCCACTGCTATCTCCGCTCAGTATTTGTTTATCTATTTATATTTTATTTTTTCCCTCCCCTTTTTCTGATTCTATGAATATGGTTGCCTGCCCCTTTCTTTTTCAGTTTGAACAAGCACGCAAGCCTGAAACTTTGTTATAGGACAATCAACATTGACCACAGATGCTAACTGATCTTCTGCGTGTCTGATGATACCTGTTTTTGTTAAATATTGACAAATGCTGACCCAACACAAAATGTCAGGCTCACTATACAGTTTCGGTGCCACTTCTTTGAGCCAACATGCAGAAGCCGTCTCTCAAGGCTATCTGAAAGGAGCATTCTGCAAGTATTCAGTAAACATTGCTGTTTTGGCAGCTCCACACAAATGCTTCACTTTAGCTGTGCCCCAAATTGCCCTCAAACTCCTACCAGAAGTTTGTGCACACTATGTTAGTACAATACTACTTATATGTGGAGGTTTAATAAATGAAGATGAATGTTAGGTTACTGTAGGTGCACTCTCCCTCATTCGTTGAGACTTGAGCGCAAAATCTAGGCTGACACTCCCAGTGAAGTACTGAGGGAGTGCTGCATTGTCGAAGGTGCCGTCTTTCGGATGAGACGATAAACCGAGGCCCTGTCTGCTCTCTCAGGTGGATATAAAAGATCCCATGGCCCTATTTCGAAGAAGAGCAGGGGAGTTATCCCCAGTGTCTCGGCCCATATTTATCCCTCAACCAACATCACTAAAACAGATTATCTAGTTATTATCACATTGCTGTTTGTGGCAGCTCGCTGTGTGCAACTTGGCTGCTGCATTTCCTACATTACAACTACACTTCAAAAAGTACTTCATTGGCTGTAAAGCGCTTTGGGACATGCTGAGGTTGTGAAAGGCGCTATATAAATGCTAGTCTTTTTTTTCTTTACTGGAAGTTCAGCCTCCACATTACAAAGTTCCTACACTCCTCATTTTCTTTCCAACTTGGCATGGAGTAGTTTTATTGTTGACTGAAGATGTTTCAGTGCTCTCACTGTTACAGGACAATCAATGTTTGATCCTTTGGTCATAAAACTAAGGCCGCATTCACAACAAGGCATTACATCTAGATGTTTGGTATTTGGAGATTCTTTCAAAGAATGAGGTAGACCCTACCTTTCCGAGGTAATGTCATATTTAGCTCTATTTGTGAGCCATTTGTGTAGTGTTTTATGGAAAGGTTTGCAAATAACTGAATCTGTATCGCAAGGGAAAGAAATACATTTATTCAAGACTGCAATATGAAGATAAGAGAAAATTCAGACATCTGCATCTGCCACACCTTCTCCCTTATCTCCTGAACTACGACATGACTAATCAAAAACACACTCATCGGAGAGAAAACTGCACAGAGTGCTGCTTCCAGATAATTATTTTAAATGCTACAATCTTAATATTTTCTTCAAAGTTTCAGATGAATTTTAGTGCTCTTCAAGATGAGGAATCTCAATACTTGAAAATTGAATATTTTACCATAATTTGGCAGGAGGAGGCTCGTGTCGAACATAGACCTGTTGGGCCGAATGGCCTGTTTCTGTGCTGTAAAATTATATACATGTATGTAAATTTCAGGGGCCCAAGTGTTCCCAGATCAGGTATAACATGGTTTAGACACAGAAAAAGTCCTACTCTGCTGCAACAATGTGCTTTTAACCACAACCTCAGAACATTAACCCCTACTGCACCAGTGTTCTTTTATTCATTCTCAGGATGTGGGCATCCTTGGCAAGGCCAGCATTAACCATAGTTAGCCATGTGTGACTGTGATGCTGAAAATGAGTAGGATGTGACTCCCACTGTTACACCATGATATTACACCTTTGCAGGCAGTTCGCAAGTAGAGAAAGTTTCAATTTTGGGCTGCTGCATCACTGGCAGTGGCTCTCTGGTAGGTCCTAGGAGAGGAAGGAAGCGATTGGGAGGGGGCAATCGGGAGAGGGAGGAGGCTACCGGGAGAGGGAGGGTGCGATCGGGGGAGGGAAGAGGCGATCGGGAGAGGGAGGGGCGATCGGGAGAGGGAGGGTGCGATCGGGAGAGGGAGGATCGATCAGGAGAGGGCTCAGCGGGGGTGATTGGGAGGTGGTGAGAGGGAGAGGGAGAGGCAAATCAGGAGGGAGTGATCGGGAGTCGGGGC
Source organism: Squalus acanthias (assembly GCA_030390025.1). Taxonomy (NCBI): domain Eukaryota; kingdom Metazoa; phylum Chordata; class Chondrichthyes; order Squaliformes; family Squalidae; genus Squalus; species Squalus acanthias. The sequence goes on along the minus strand of CM059425.1, from coordinate 130,845,780 downwards.
GATCGGGAGGGTGAGGGACGATCACGAGAGGGAGGGAGCAACGGGGAGGGGAAGGGCTGAGCGGGAGGAGGCAATCGGCAGCGGCAAGGGAATATCGGGAGGGGGGGCAAGGGGCGATCGGGAGGGGGAGGGGCGATCGGGAGAGGGAGGAGGCGATCGGGAGCTGAGCGGGAGGGGGTGATGGGGAGAGAGAGGGGCAATCGGGGGGGCGATCGGTAGGGGGAAGGGCGATCGGGAGGGGGTAGGGCGAGGGGGAGGGACGATCGGGAGGGGGATGAGCGATCGGGAGAGGGGGGCGATCGGGAGAGGGGGGCGATCGGGAGAGGGGGGCGATCGGGAGGGGGAGGGGCGATCAGGAGAGGGAGCGGCGATTGGGAGAGGGGGGCGAGGGGGAGGGGTAATCAGGAGAGGGGAAGGGCGATCGGGAGAGGGGAGGGGGCGATTGAGAGAGTGAGGGGGCGATCGGGAGAGGGAGGGGGCGATCGGGAGAGTGAGGGGGCGATTGGGGGAGCGATCGGAAGAGTGAGGGGGCGATCGGGAGAGTGAGGGGTCGATCGGGAGAGTGAGGGGGCGATCGGGAGAGTGAGGGGGCGATCGGGAGAGTGAGGGGGCGATCGGGAGAGTGAGGGGGCGATCGGGAGAGTGAGGGGGCGATCGGGAGAGTGAGGGGGCGATCGGGAGAGTGAGGGGGCGATCGGGAGAGTGAGGGGGCGATCGGGGGAGTGCGGGGGCGATCGGGGGAGTGCGGGGGCGATCGGGGGAGTGCGGGGGCGATCGGGAGAGTGAGGGGGCGATCGGGAGAGTGAGGGGGCGATCGGGAGTGTGAGGGGGCGATCGGGAGAGTGAGGGGGCGATCGGGAGAGTGAGGGGGCGATCGGGAGAGTGAGGGGGCGATCGGGAGAGTGAGGGGCGATCGGGAGAGTGAGGGGGCGATCGGGAGAGTGAGGGGGCGATCGGGAGAGTGAGGGGGCGATCGGGAGAGTGAGGGGGCGATCGGGAGAGTGAGGGGGCGATCGGGAGAGTGAGGGGGCGATCGGGAGAGTGTGGGGGCGATCGGGAGAGTGAGGGGGCGTTCGGGAGAGTGAGGGGGCGTTCGGGAGAGTGAGGGGGCGATCGGGAGAGTGAGGGGGCGATCGGGAGAGTGAGGGGGCGATCGGGAGAGTGAGGGGGCGATCGGGGGAGCGATCGGGAGAGTGAGGGGAGCGATCGGGAGAGTGAGGGGGCGATCGGGAGAGTGAGGGGGCGATCGGGAGAGTGAGGGGGCGATCGGGAGAGTGAGGGGGCGTTCGGGAGAGTGAGGGGGCGTTCGGGAGAGTGAGGGGGCGTTCGGGAGAGTGAGGGGGCGATCGGGAGAGTGAGGGGGCGATCGGGAGAGTGAGGGGGCGATCGGGAGAGGGGGGCGATCGGGAGAGTGAGGGGGCGATCGGGGGAGCGATCGGGAGAGTGAGGGGGCGATCGGGAGAGTGAGGGGGCGATCGGGAGAGTGAGGGGGCGATCGGGAGAGTGAGGGGGCGATCGGGAGAGTGAGGGGGCGATCGGGAGAGTGTGGGGGCGATCGGGAGAGTGAGGGGGCGTTCGGGAGAGTGAGGGGGCGTTCGGGAGAGTGAGGGGGCGATCGGGAGAGTGTGGGGGCGATCGGGAGAGTGAGGGGGCGTTCGGGAGAGTGAGGGGGCGATCGGGAGAGTGAGGGGGCGATCGGGAGAGTGAGGGGGCGATCGGGAGAGTGAGGGGGCGATCGGGAGAGTGAGGGGGCGATCGGGAGAGTGAGGGGGCGATCGGGAGAGTGAGGGGGCGATCGGGAGAGTGAGGGGGCGATCGGGAGAGTGAGGGGGCGATCGGGAGAGTGAGGGGGGCGATCGGGAGAGTGAGGGGGCGATCGGGAGAGTGAGGGGGCGATCGGGAGAGTGTGGGGGCGATCGGGAGAGTGAGGGGCGTTCGGGAGAGTGAGGGGGCGTTCGGGAGAGTGAGGGGGCGATCGGGAGAGTGAGGGGGCGATCGGGAGAGGGGGGCGATCGGGAGAGCGAGGGGGCGATCGGGGAGCGATCGGGAGAGTGAGGGGGCGATCGGGAGAGTGAGGGGGCGATCGGGAGAGTGAGGGGCGATCGGGAGAGTGAGGGGGCGATCGGGAGAGTGAGGGGGCGATCGGGAGAGTGTGGGGGCGATCGGGAGAGTGAGGGGGCGTTCGGGAGAGTGAGGGGGCGTTCGGGAGAGTGAGGGGGCGATCGGGAGAGTGAGGGGGCGATCGGGAGAGGGGGGCGATCGGGAGAGTGAGGGGGCGATCGGGGGAGCGATCGGGAGAGTGAGGGGGCGATCGGGAGAGTGAGGGGGCGATCGGGAGAGTGAGGGGGCGATCGGGAGAGTGAGGGGGCGCTCGGGAGAGTGAGGGGGCGATCGGGAGAGTGAGGGGGCGATCGGGAGAGTGAGGCGGCGATCGGGAGAGTGAGGGGGCGATCGGGAGAGTGAGGGGGCGATCGGGAGAGTGAGGGGGCGATCGGGAGAGTGAGGGGCGATCGGGAGAGTGAGGGGGCGATCGGGAGAGTGAGGGGGCGATCGGGAGAGTGAGGGGGCGATCGGGAGTGTGAGGGGGCGATCGGGAGAGTGAGGGGCGATCGGGAGAGTGAGGGGGGCGATCGGGGAGAGTGAGGGGGCGATCGGGAGAGTGAGGGGGCGATCGGGAGAGTGAGGGGGCGATCGGGAGAGTGAGGGGGCGATCGGGAGAGTGAGGGGGCGATCGGGAGAGTGAGGGGGCGATCGGGAGAGTGAGGGGGCGATCGGGAGAGTGAGGGGGCGATCGGAGAGTGAGGGGCGATCGGGAGAGTGAGGGGGCGATCGGGAGAGTGAGGGGGCGATCGGGAGAGTGAGGGGGCGATCGGGAGAGTGAGGGGGCGATCGGAGAGTGAGGGGGCGATCGGGAGAGTGAGGGGGGCGATCGGAGAATGAGGGGGCGATCGGGAGGGGCGATCGGGAGAGTGAGGGGCGATCGGGGGAGGGAGGGGCGATCGGGAGAGTGAGGGGTCGATCGGGAGAGTGAGGGGTCGATCGGGAGGGGGCGGGGGCGATCGGGAGAGTGAGGGGGCGATCGGGAGGGGGAGGGGCGATCGGAGGAGTGAGGGGGCGATCGGGGGAGGGAGGGGCGATCGGGAGAGTGAGGGGGCGATCGGGAGAGTGAGGGGGCGATCGGGAGAGTGAGGGGGCGATCGGGGGAGTGAGGGGGCGATCGGGAGAGTGAGGGGGCGATCGGGAGAGTGAGGGGGCGATCGGGAGAGTGAGGGGGCGATCGGGAGAGTGAGGGGGCGATCGAGAGAGTGAGGGGGCGATCGGGAGAGTGAGGGGGCGATCGGGAGAGTGAGGGGGCGATCGGGAGAGTGAGGGGGCGATCGGGAGAGTGTGGGGGAGATCGGGAGAGTGAGGGGGCGTTCGGGAGAGTGAGGGGGCGTTCGGGAGAGTGAGGGGGCGATCGGGAGAGTGAGGGGGCGATCGGGAGAGTGAGGGGCGATCGGAGAGTGAGGGGGCGATCGGGAGAGTGAGGGGGCGATCGGGAGAGGGGGGCGATCGGGAGAGTGAGGGGGCGATCGGGGAGCGATCGGGAGAGTGAGGGGGCGATCGGGAGAGTGAGGGGGCGATCGGGAGAGTGAGGGGGCGATCGGGAGAGTGAGGGGGCGATCGGGAGAGTGAGGGGGCGATCGGGAGAGTGAGGGGGCGATCGGGAGAGTGAGGGGGCGATCGGGAGAGTGAGGGGGCGATCGGGAGAGTGAGGGGGCGATCGGGGGAGTGATCGGAAGAGTGAGGGGGCGATCGGGAGAGTGAGGGGTCGATCGGGAGAGTGAGGGGTCGATCGGGAGAGTGAGGGGTCGATCGGGGAGAGTGAGGGGTCGATCGGGAGAGTGAGGGGTCGATCGGGAGAGTGAGGGGTCGATCGGGAGAGTGAGGGGTCGATCGGGAGAGTGAGGGGTCGATCGGGAGAGTGAGGGGGCGATCGGGAGAGTGAGGGGGCGATCGGGAGAGTGAGGGGGCGATCGGGAGAGTGAGGGGGCGATCGGGAGAGTGAGGGGGCGATCGGGAGAGTGAGGGGGCGATCGGGAGAGTGAGGGGGCGATCGGGAGAGTGAGGTGGCGATCGGGAGAGTGAGGGGGCGATCGGGAGGGGCGATCGGGAGAGTGAGGGGCGATCGGGGGAGGGAGGGGCGATCGGGAGAGTGAGGGGTCGATCGGGAGAGTGAGGGGTCGATCGGGAGGGGGAGGGGGCGATCGGGAGAGTGAGGGGGCGATCGGGAAGGGGAGAGGCCGATCGGGAGAGTGAGGGGGCGATCGGGGGAGGGAGGGGCGATCGGGAGAGTGAGGGGTCGATCGGGAGAGTGAGGGGTCGATCGGGAGAGTGAGGGGCGATCGGGAGAGTGAGGGGGCGATCGGGGGAGGGAGGGGCGATCGGGAGAGTGAGGGGGCGATCGGGGGAGGGAGGGGCGATCGGGAGAGTGAGGGGTCGATCGGGAGAGTGAGGGGTCGATCGGGAGAGTGAGGGGTCGATCGGGAGAGTGAGGGTCGATCGGGAGAGTGAGGGGGCGATCGGGAGAGTGAGGGGGCGATCGGGAGAGTGAGGGGGCGATCGGGAGAGTGAGGGGGCGATCGGGAGAGTGAGGGGGCGATCGGGAGAGTGAGGGGGCGATCGGGGAGTGAGGGGGCGATCGGGGGAGTGATCGGGAGAGGGAGGGGCGATCGGGATCGGGAGAGGCAATCAGGAGGGGGAGGATCGATCGGTGGGGGGAGGGGGAATTGGGAGGGGGCTGAGCAGGAGCTGGTAACGGTCTTTGGCACTGCAGTGGAGCCGGGAACAGCACTCCTGCACCGCCCGGCTCCACACTTAGGTAAGTATTTTTTAATAACTTGTGCCGGGTATATCATCCACTTGGTCTGCCGCAAAATAATTGTTGACAAAGTGCTTACCCTAATAGCTTCCAAAAATATTTCCAAATCTGAGGAAGAAGTCATTGTAAGTAAATCTCCAACAATTTTCTACGGTGCCATACTCATATATATCCCAAATATTTTATATAAGTTGAAGACATTTATTATGACGCCTGAAGACTCCTTGAAGGCTCAAATCATTAGTGAAGTAAATAACTGGACTATCCAGACCCTGAGCTTACCTCCCAGTCTGTGCTGAATTAGTTGTCAGGGTGGCAGTAGGGCTGTGACAATTGGTCCCAATGCCTCTGGGTTATATAGAGAAAAACATTGGCTATGGTGTCTACTCCTGGTCAGTATCCAGAGAGCGCTACTGGAAGTGCATGTGAGTGAAATCTGACCCAGTTATGTCATCCATGGCTCAGTGGGTAGCACTCTTGCCTCTGAGTCAGTTCACAGAATCACCACAGTGCAGATAGAGGCCATTTCGGCCCATCGAGTCTGCACCGACACATATCCCACCCTATCCCCGTAACCCCACGTATTTAATCCTCCTAACACTAAGGGTCAATTTATCATAGCCAAATCAACCTAACCCACACATCTTTGGACTGTAGGAGGAAACCGGAGCACACCCACGCAGACATGGGGAGAATGTGCAAACTCCACACAGACAGTCACCCGAGGCTGGATTCGAACCCGGGTCCCTGGCGCTGTGAGGCAACAGTGCTAACCACTATGCCACCGTGCTGTTCATGTCCCACTACAGAAACTTGAGCTCAAAATCCAGGCTGACATTCCCAGTGCTGTACTGTCGGAGGTGCTGTCTTTCGGATGAGACATTAAACCGAGGCCCCGCCTGCCCTCACAACCACCAGATATCTCAAAGCGTTTTACAGCCAATGAAGTTCTTCTGAAGTGTAGTCACTGTTTTAATGTAGGAAACATGGCAGCCAATTTGCGCACAGCAAGCTCCCACAAACACCAATGTGATAATGACCAGATAATCTGTTTTAGCGATGTTGATTGAGAAATAAATATTGGCCAGGACATTGGGGATAACTCCACTGCTCTTCTTCTAAGTAGTGGCCATGGGATCTTTTACGTCCACCTGAGAGAGCAGACAGGACCTCGGTTTAACATCTCATCCGAAAGAAGGCACCTCTGACAGTGCGGCGCTCCCTCAGTACTGGAATGTCAGCTTAGATTTTTGTGGGACTTGAACCCACAACCTTCTGATTCAGAGGCGAGAGTGCTACCCACTGAGCCACAGCTGACACACTGACTATTGTAAACATAATCATCAAGTGACGGTTTTTTCTGTGTTGAAACTCTCATCACTGAGAAGGAAATGTCTTTCAGATGAAGAAAGGCTGCAAGCAAGATTGATGCAAATAGAAAGTGCATATCTGCCACCTGCTTTACAGATATTTGATACAGCACCTGATCACAGAAGCTTTAAATAGAAATTTGAGTGTGCTGAACGATTACACAATCCTAAATCGTATTGTAAAGAGAGACACCTCACATCACCCATTGTTACCTTACAATCATGTTTGTCGTACTTACTATCTAAACCAAAATATTTGAAAAGTCACTGAAATAGACAGAAAAAAGGATGTTAAACTTTATCATTAATCTTACATATATACTATTTACAGCACAGTAACAGGCCATTCGGCTCAACTGGTCCATGCCGGTGTTTATGCTCCACACAAGCTTCCTCCCACCCCTCTTCATCTAACGCTATCAACAGAACCTTCTATTATTTTATCCTTCGTGTACTTATCTAGCTTCCCCTTAAATGCAATCGTTTGTATGAGTTTGATTTTTATTGGCGATTTTAGTAAGACACTTTAATGTAACTTGAGGGAATGGTAATGTGTATAAGAACATAAGAAATAGGAGCAGGAGTAGGCCATACGGCCTCTTGAGCCTGCTCCACTAATCAATAAGGTCATGGTTGATCTTCGACCTCAACTCCACTTTCCTGCCCTATCCCCATATCCCTTGATTCCCTTCAATGTATCCCCAAGAAAAGATTTAAAAAAACACAATGCTGATGGTTAAGAGATGCACATCCACCCTGACAGCGAACTCGTATTTCCCAGCTCTACTTATCTCCACTTTCAAAAAAGATAGACAAACCCCTGCTGTCTCTCCAGTTGGTCAAGTGATTGAAAACGTGACTTGTCTGGATCAGAAATCCACTCATCATAGATGTTTGCCTATTATTTTTGCTGCCTTGCACATCAGTGTCAGCTGGATAGCATCTTTACTAGTGTTTTTGTTAGTTTGGATTAAATAATGTCAATTGTATCCCATCAGGCTACAATTGGATAAGAGTGCCCCCTACTGGTCAACCTTGGGCTTGGCTCCCTATGAGACTGATGAGTTAAGTACTTTATAGAGGAATGCCTGAATTACTTTATTCCCATGAGTGACAAGGAACACTGTCGTACAAGTTATTTATTTTAACTCCTGCATACATAAATTCAGAAATTGTTGTTCTGTTACTTGGAGAGCAACGATAGTGTGGTTTTTATATTAAAGAAGCAGTGTATATGTTTTTAAAATAATAAAATGTAATTAAGTTTATAGTTTTCATCCAAATACTAAGTGAAACCAAACAGTATGATGTACAGTATCAGAGATACTTGTTATAGTGTAAACTTGCAGCAATAAGGCTCTAATCCTGCTAGGTTCATGGAAAGGGCATCAGTATAATAGAATCATACAGCACAGAAGGAGGCCATTTGGCCCATCGTAACTGTCCCAGCTCTTTGAAAGAGCTGTCCAGTTAGTCCCACTCCCCTGTTCTTTCCCCATAGCATGTTTCCTTTTCAAGTATTGGGCATTGGGGCCATTTCTGGGGAAGTGGGACCTGTACAAGCCGGACGGGTTACACCTCAACAGAGCCGGGACCAATATTCTCGTGGGGAGGTTTGCTAGTGCTGTTTGGGACGGTTTAAACTAGCTTGGCAGGGGGATGGGCACCAGCATATAGGAGTAGAAAAGAGGAATAAGATGCAAAAAAGAGTGAGTGTGTTGGATAGTACTAGAGAAGAAAGTAGTACTGGAGGCGGAAGTAGTACCATATTAGATAGGAGCAGACTAAGAAAGACTACGAAAAATTCAAAAATGGGTTTAGAATGCATGTACGTAAACACACAAAGTGTGGTGAATAAGGTTGGTGAGCTACAAGCACAATTAGCCGTGTGGCAATATGATGTTGTGGCAATAATGGAAACGTGGCTTAAAAACGGTGAGGACTGGGCGCTTAATATTCAAGGGTACAAGGTGTTCAGAAAAGATAGGGAAGGAAAAAAGGGAGGTGGGGTGGCAGTGCTGATTAAGGAAGACATTGTAGTGTTGGAAAGGGAGGATGTTCTTGAGGGGACAAGGACAGAATCCATTTGGTTAGAGTTGAGAAGCAAAAAGGATATGATCACGCTATTTGGGGGTATTCTACAGGCCTCCAAATAGTGAGAGGGAGGTAGAGGAGCAAATCTGCAGGGAAATCGCAGAGATATGCAAGAGCTATAGAGCGGTGATATTGGGGGATTTTAATTACCCAAATATCAATTGGGATAATGCTAGGGTAAAGGGAAAGGAGGGGGAGGAATTTCTGAAATATGTTCAGGAGAATTTCCTTGACCAGTATGTTCTTGGCCCAACTGGGAAGGAGGCATTGCTGGATCTGGTGCTGGGGAATGAGGTGGGCCAGGTCGACCAAGTGTCTGTGGGAGAACACTAGGGTACGAGTGATCATGGTATCATAAGAGTTAGATTAGCAATGGAGAGGAGCAAGGACAATCTAGAGTGGAACTTCTAAACTGGAATAGGGCTAACTTCAATGGGATGCGAAAGGATCTAGCCAGAGTAAAATGGAACCAAAGACTGACAGGAAAAAACTGTAACAGAACAATGGGAGATCTTTAAGGAGGAGATGTTCCAAGTACAGGCTAGGTACATTCCAACAAGAGGGAAGGGTAAGGGAACCAAAGCAAGGGCTCCTTGGATGACGAGGGAGATAGAGAAGATGATGAAACAAAAAAAGAGGGTGTATGCTGAATGTCAGGTGAATTCTTCAAGGGAGAACCAGACCAAATACAATAAGTTGAGAGGGGAAGTGAAGATGAAAATAAGATTGGCAAAGAGAGAATATGAGAGTAGAATGGCGGTTAACATAAGAGGGAACCCAAAAATCTTCTACCGGCATGTAAATAGTAAGTGAGTAGTAAGAGGCGGGGTGGGGCCTATTAGGGACAAAGAAGGTGATATATGCTTAGAGGTGCAGGGCAAGGCTAGAATACTCAATGAGTACTTTGTATCGGTGTTTACTAAGGAGGTGGATGCTGACAAAATATCAGTAGAAGTGGAAAAGGTAGAAGCAATGGAAGGGGTGAAAATTAATAGACAGGATGTACTAGAAAGGCTGGGTATGCTTAGAGTGGATAAGTCGCCTGATCCAGATGGCTTGCATCCCAGGTTGCTAAGGGAATTGGGGGAGGAGATAGCAGAATTTTCCAATCTTCCTTAGATGAGGGGGAGGTGCCTGAGGATTGGAAAGTGGCAAATGTGACACCATTGTTCAAGGGTGTAAGGACAATCCTAGTAACTACAGGCCGGTCAGTTTAACATCAGTGGTGATTAAAGTTTTAGAAACAATAATCAAGGAAAAAATTAACGGGCACTTGGAGAGGTTTAAGCTAATTAAGGAGAGCCAACACGGATTTGTAAAAGGCAGATCGTGTTTGACTAATCTAATTGAATTTTTTGATGAATTAACAGGAAGGATTGATGAGGGAATGCAATGGATGTTGTCTACATGGATTTTACGAAGGCGTTTGACAAAATACCACATAGAAGGCTGGTTAACAAAATTGAGGCTCATGGAATAGGTGGGTCATGGCAGCTTGGATAAGGAATTGGCTTAAGGACAGAAAACAGCGAGTTGTGGTAAATGGCTGTTTTTCAGACTGGAGGATGGTAGACAGTGGTGTTCCCCAAGGGTCAGTGCTGGGGCCACTGCTTTTTATGATATATATAAATGACCTGGATATTGGAATACAGAGTAGAATTTCTAAATTTGCCGATGACACCAAACTTAGGGGTGTGGCAAACAGTGATGATGATACCAATCGACTGTAACAGGACATAGAAAGGCTAGCAGAATGGGCAGACAAGTGGCAGATGGAATTTAATACAGAGAAGTGTGAGGTGATACAGAATTTTGGCACAAGGAACAGGGAGAGGCAATATACACTTAATGGCACAGTTTTAAAGAGTGTGCAGGGACAGAGGGTCCTGGGAGTTAATGTGCATAGGTCCCTGAAGGTGGCGGGACATATTGAGAGAGTGGTTAGCAAAGCATATGGGATCTTGGGCTTCATAAATAGAGGTATTGAGTACAAAAGTAGAGAAGTTATGCTGAACCTTTATAAAGCGCTGGTTAGGCCACAACTGGAGTATTGCGTCCAGTTCTGGTCACCACATTTTAGGAAGGATGTGAAGGCACTTGAGAGGGTGCAGAGGAGATTTACCAGAATGGTTCCGGGGATGGGGCATCTTAGCTACAAGGACAGGTTGGAGAAGCTGGATTTGTTTTCATTAGAGCAAAGGAGGTTGCGGGGTGATTTGATAGAGGTGTACAAGATTATGACGGGTTTGGATAGGCTAGACGGGGAAAGGCTGTTCCCACTAGTTGATGGTACAAGGACTAGGGGACACAGATTTAAGGTTAAAAGCCTAAAAGTCAGCCATGAAGATCTGATAAAGAAAGAAAGACTTGCATTTATATAGTGCCTTTCCACCGGATGTCCCAAAGCGCTTTACAGCCAATTAAGTACTTTTTGAAGTGTAGTCAGGACCAGCAGGACAGACCCACCAGGGGTGGCGGCACAGTGGTATACAGTCGGGAAGGAGTGGCCCTGGGAGTCCTCAAAATTGACTCCGGACTCCATGAAGGCTCATGGCTTTAGGTTAAGCATGGGCAAGGAAACCTCCTGCTGATTACCACCTACCGCCCTCCCTTAGCTGATGAATCAGTGCTCCTCCATGTTGAAAACCACTTGGAAGAAGCACTGAGAGTAGCAAGGGCACAGAATGTACTCTGAGTGGGGGACTTCAATGTCCATCACCAAGAGTGGCTCAGTAGCACTACTGCTGACCGAGCTGGCCGAGTCCTGAAGGACATAACTGCCAGTCTGGGCCTGCGACAGGTGGTGAGAGAACCAACACGAGGGAAAAACCTACTTGACCTCGTTCTCACCAATCTACCTGTCGCAGATGCATCTGTCCATGACAGTATTGGTAGCAGTGACCGACGCACAGTCATTGTGGAGACGAAGTCCCGTCTTCACACTGAGGACACCCTTCATTGTGTTGTGTGGCACTACCACCGTGCTAAATGGGCTAGATTCAGAACAGATCTAGCAGCTCAAAACTGGGCATCCATGAGGCGCTGTGGGCCATCAGCAGCAGCAGCAGAATTGTATTCCACCACAATCTGTAACCTCATGGCCCGGCATATCCCTCACTCTACCATTACCACCAAGCCAGGGGACCAACCCTGGTTCAATAAGGAGTGTAGAAGAGCATGCCGGGAGCAGCACCAAGTGTACCTAAAAATGAGGTGCCAACCTGGGGAAGCTGCAACACAGGACTACGTGCATGCTAAAAAGCGGAAGCAGCATGTTATAGACAGGGCTAAGCGATTCCACAATCAACGGATCAGATCAAAGCTCTGCAGTCCTGCCACATCCAGTCGTGAATGGTGGTGGGCCATTAAACAACTAATGGGAGGAGGAGGCTCCATGAATATCCCCATCCTCAATGATGGTGGAGCTCAGCAAGTGAGTGCAAAAGACAAGGCTGAAGCGTTTGCAACCATCTTCAGCCAGAAGTGCTGAGTAGATGATCCATATCGGCCTCCTCCTGATAGCATGTTTCACCCCGCAGCGCAAGAGTGTGCAGGCAGAGAGGAAATGGGTGACCGCCAGACAGACAAGGAGGGCCAGGCGGGTAATGCAGGAGTCCCATGAGTGCATCTCGCTCTCCAACCAGTATTCAGTACTGAATACTGGTGAGGGCGATGGTTCCTCTGGGGAGTATAGCCAGAGCCAAGTCCACGGCACCACGGGTGGCTTAGCTGTACAAGGGGGGAGGAGGAAGATCGGGAAAGCAGTAGTGGTAGGGGATTCGATAGTTAGGGGAACTGACAGGTGTTTCTGCGGCCGCAGACGTGATTCCAGGATGGTACGTTGCCTCCCTGGTGCCAGGGTCAAGGATGTCACTGAGCGGCTGCAGAACATTCTAAAGGGGGAAGGGCAAACAGCCAGAGGTCGTGGTCCATATTGGTACCAACGACATAGGTAGAAAGAGGGATGAGGTCCTGCATGCAAATTTTAGGGAGCTAGGAAAGAGATTAAAAAGCAAGACCTCAAAGGTAGTAATCTGTGGATTACCCCCGGTGCCACGAGATAGTGAGTATAGAAATAGGAGGATAGAGCAGATGAATGCGTGGCTGGAGAGATGGTGCAGGAGGGAGGGCTTCAGATTCCTGGGATTTTGGGACCAGTTCTGGGGGAGGTGGTATGTGTACAGGCCGGATGGGTTGCACGTCAACAGAGCTGGAACCAATGTGCTAGTGCTGTTGGGGAGGGTTTAAACTAATTTGGCAGGGGGATGGGCACCAGGATGTAGCATTAGAAAGGAGAAACAAAGTGCACAAAGGATTGGGAGAGACAGATAGCACTAGAGTAAGAAATAGTAATGTATTGGTGGATCAGATTAAGAGATAATACAAGATGATCCAAGATAGGTTTACAGTGCGTGTGTGTAAACGCACAAAGCGTAGTAAGAACATAAGAAATAGGAGCAGCAGTAGGCCATTCGGCCCCTCGAGCCTGCTCCGCCATTCAATAAGATCATGGCTGATCTTGTACCTCGACTCCACTTTCCCGCCCTATCCCTATATCCCTTGATTCCCTAATATCCAAAGATCTATCGCTCTCTGTCTTGAATATACTCAACGACCGAGCATCCACAGCCCTCTGGGGTAGAGAATTCCAAAGATTCACCACCCTCTGAGTAAAGACATTTCTCCTCATCTCAGTCTAAATGGCTGACCCCTTATTCTGACACTGTGACCCCTAGTTCTTGACTCCCCAGCCAGGTGAAACATCCTCCCTGCATCGACCCTGTCATGCCCTGTAAGAATTTTGTATGTTTCAATGAGATCACCTCTCATTCTTCTGAACTCTAGCAAATATAGGCCTAGTCTACTCAATCTCTCCTCATAGGACAATCCCCTCATCCCAGGAATCTGTCAGGTGAACCTTCGTTGCACTCCCTCTATGGCAAGTATATCCTTCCTTAGGTAAGGAGACCAAAACTGTACACAATACACAGTGTGGTCTCATCAGGGCCCTATATAATTGCAGTAAGACGTCTTTACTCTTATACTCAAATCCTTTTGTAATAAAGGCTAACATACCATTTGCTTTCTTAATTGCTTACTGTACCTGCATGTTAACTTTCAGTGATTCGTGTACAAGGACACCCAGGTCCCTCTGAACACCAACATTTCCCAATCTCTCACCATTTAAAAATACTCTGCTTTTCTATTTTTCCTACCAAAGTGGATAACTTCACATTTCTCCACGTTATATTCCATTTGCCATGTTGTTGCCCACTCACTTAGCCTGTCTATAGCCCCTTGAAGCCTCTTTGCATCCACCTCACAACTTACATTCCCACCTAGCTTTGTATCATCAGCAAACTTGGATATATTACATTTGGTCCCCTCATCCAAATCATTGATATAGATTGTGAATAGCTGAGGCCCAAGCACTGATCTTTGCGGTACCCCACTAGTTACAGCCTGCCAACCCAAAAATTACCCGTTTATTCCTACTCTCTGTTTTCTGTCTGTTAACCAATCCTCAATCCATGCTGGTATATTACCCCCAATCCCAGGAGCCCTAATTTTGTTCAATAACCTCTTGTGTGGCACCTTATCGAATGCCTTCTGAAAATCCAAATATACTACATCCACTGGTTCCCCCTTATCTATTCTGCTAGTTACAACCTCAAAAAACTCTATTTGTCAAACGTGATTTTCCATTCATAAATCCGTGTTGACTCTGCCCAATCCTATTATTATTTTCTAAGTGCCCTGTTACCACATCCTTAATAATAGATTCTAGCATTTTCCCTACTACTGATGTCAGGCTAACTGGTCTGTAGTTCCCCATTTTCTCTCTCCTTCCTTTCCTAAATAGTGGGGTTACATTTGCTACCTTCCAATCCACGGGAACCGTTCTCGAATCTATGGAATTTTGGAAGATGACAACCAATGCATCCACTATCTCTATTGCCAGCTCTTTCGAAACCCTAGGATGTAGGCCATCAGGTCCAGGGGATTTATCGGCTTTCAGTCCCATTAATTTCTCCAGTACTATCTTTTTACTAATACTAATTTCTTTCAGTTCCTCATTCTCGCTAGACCCTTGGTTCTCCATTATTTCTGGGAGGTTTTTTGCGTCTTTTTCCGTGAAGACAGACACAAAATATTTGTTTAATTTCTCTGCCATTTCCTTATTCTCCATTATAATTTCTCCTGTCTCAGCCTGTAAGGAACCCACATTTACTTTCGCTAATCTTTTCCTTTTTAAATACCTATAGAAGCTTTTGCAGTCTGTTTTTATGTCTCTTGCTAGTTTACTCTCATATTCTATTTTCTCTTTCTTTATCAATTTCTTGGTCCTCCTTTGCTGAATTCTAAAATTCTCCCAATCCTCAGGCTTACTACTCTTTTTGACAACATTATAAGCCTCTTCCTTTGATCTAATACTATCTGTAACTTCTCTTGTTAGCCACAATTGACCACTTTTCCTGTGGGGTTTTTGTGCCTTAAAGGAATGTATATTTGTTGTAAATTATGTATTAATTCTTTAAATGCTAGCCATTGCTTGTCTACTGTCATACCTTTTAACGTAGTTTCCCAAGCTACCTTAGCCAACTCGCCCCTCATACCTACGTAGTTTGCTTTGTTTAAATTTAAGACCCTAGTTTCGGATTTGACTACATCACTTTCAAACTTAATATAAAATTCTATCATATTATGGTCACTCGTCCCTAAAGGTCCCTTTACTGCAAGGTTATTAATTAAGCCTCTCTCATTGCACAATTGGTAAATAAGGATAGTGAGCTGCAGGCGCAAAGAGCGACATGGCAATATGATGTCTTGGCGATAATGGAGACCTGGCTCAAAAAAGGCCAGGATTGGGTTTTAAATATTCCTGGATATAAGGTGGGAAGGAAAGAAAGGAGGTGGGATGGCAGTATTGGTTACGGAGAATGTTATAGTGCTGGAGAGAGAGGATGTGCTGGAGGGGTCAAGGACAGAATCTATTTCGTTAGAGTTAAGAAATAATAGAGGTGCCATTACACTACTAGCTGTATTCCATAGGCCACCAACTCATGGGGAAGATATAGAGGAGCAAATTTGCAGAGAAATTACAGAGAGGTGCAAGAACTATAGAGTAATCATAATGGGGGACTTCAACTATCCTAATATAGACTGGGATAGTAATAGTGTAAAGGGCAGAGAGGGGGAAGAATTTCTAAAGTGTGTTCAGGAGAATTTTCTTGATCAGTATGTTTCCGGCCCAACGAGGAAGGAGGCTTTGCTGGATCTGGTTCTGGGAATGAGCTGGGTCAAGTGGAGCAAGTGTCAGTAGGGTAACATTTAGGGAACAGTGATCATAATCTCATAAGGTTTAGATTAGCTTTGGAAAAGGACAGGGAGCAATCTAGAGTAAACATAATTAATTGGAAGAAGGCAAATTCAATGGGTTGAGAACGGATCTGGCTCGGGTAAATTGGAATCAAAGATTGGCAGGCAAAGCTGTAATCGTACAATGGGCTGCCTTTAAAGAGATGGTTCGGGAACAGTCGAGGTACATTCCCACAAGGGGAAAAGGTAGGGCAACTAAAGCCAGAGCTCCTTGGATGACGAAAGAAATAGAGAGTAAGATGAAGCAGAAAAAGGGGGCGTATGACAGATGTCAGGTTGAGAATACAAGTGAGAATCAGGCTCAATATAGAAAGTTCAGAGGGGAAGTGAAAAAGAAAATAAGAGGGGAATAGAGAGAGTATGAGAATAGATTGGCAGCTAACATAAAAGGGAATTTAAAAGTCTTCAGTAGGCACAGAAATAATAAACGGGTAGTAAGAGGAGGGGTGGGGCCAATTTATTTTTTATTCGTTTATGGGATGTGGGCGTCGCTGGCAAGGCCATCCCTAATTGCCCTTGAGAAGGTGGTGGTGAGCCACCTTCTTGAACCGCTGCAGTCCGTGTGTTGAAGGATCTACCACAGTACTGTTGGGTAGGGAGTTCCAGGATTTTGACCCAACGACGATGAAGGATCGGCGATATATTTCCAAGTCAGGATGGTGTGTGACTTGGAGGTGGTGGTGTTCCCATGCGCCTGCTGCCCTTGTCCTTCTAGGTGGAAGAGGTCGCGGGTTTGGGAGGTGCTGCCGAAGAAGCCTTGGCGAGTTGCTGCAGTGCATCTTGTAGATGGTACACACTGCAGCCACGGTACGCGGGCTGCTTTGTCCTGGATGGTGTCGAGCTTCTTGAGTGTTGTTGGAGCTGCACTCATCCAGGCAAGTGGAGAGTATTCCATCACACTCCTTACTTGTGCCTTGTAGATGGTGGAAAGGAGGCTTCGGGGAGTCAGGAGGTGAGACACTCGCCGCAGAATATCTAGCCTCTGACCCACTCTTGTTGCCACAGTATTTATGTGGCTGGTCCAGTTAAGTTTCTAGTTAATGGTGACCCCCAGGATGTTGATAGTGAGGGATTCGGCGATGGTAATGCCATTGAATGTCAAGGGGAGGTGGTTAGACTCTCACTCGTTGGAGATAGTCATTGCCTGGCACTTCTGTGACGCGAATGTTACCTGCCACTTAACAGCCCAAGCCTGAACGTCGTCCAGGTCTTGTTGCATGAGGAGTTGTGAATGGTGCTGAACACTGTGCAGTCATCACCAAACATCCCCATTTCTGACCTTATGTTGGAGGGAAGGTCATTGATGAAGCAGCTGAAGATGGTTGGGCCTAGGACACTGCCCTGAGGAACTCCTGCAGCAATGTCCTGGGGCTGTGATGATTGACCTCCAACCACTACAACCATCTTCCTTTGTGCTAGGTATGACTCCAGCCAGTGGAGTGTTTTCCCCCTGATTCCCATTGACTTCAGTTTTACTAGGGCTCCTTGATGCCAGACTCGGTCAAATGCTGCCTTGATGTCAAGGGCAGTCACTCTCACCTCACCTCTGGAATTCAGCTCTTTTGTCCATGTTTGGACCAAGGCTGTAATGAAGTCGGGAGCCGAGTGGTCTTGGCGGAACCCAAACTGGGCATCAGTGCACAGGTTATTGGTAAGTGCCACTTGATAGCACTGTTGATGACACCTTCCATCACTTTGCTGATGATTGCGAGTTGACTGATGGGGCGGTAATTGGCCGGATTGGATTTGTCCTGCTTTTTGTGGACAGGACATACCTGGGCAGTTTTCCACATTGTCGGATAGATGCCAACAGTGAGGAGGACTTTGCAGGGTTGACTGGGCTAGGTGTGTCGTTGCCCTGTCTGTAGCTGTTGCCGAGGTTGATGCTGGGTGGTCCATCCAGTTTCATTCTTATTATTGTGTTTCGTAGCGTTTTGTTACAACTGAGTGGCTTGCTAGGCCATTTCAGAGGGCAGTTAAAAGTCAACCACATTGCTGTGGGTCTGGAGTCTCATATAGGCCAGACCAGGTAAGGACGGCAGATTTTCTTCCCTAAAGGACATTAGTGAACCAGATGGTTCTTATGACAATCCGATAGTTTCATGGTTACCATTACTGACACTAGCTTTTTATTCCAGATTTATTTAATTAACTGAATTTAAATTCCCCAGGGACCAAAAGGAAGACCTACCTACGCATGGAGGCAGAGGGCATGGCTGAGGTACTAAATGAGTACTTTGCATTTGTCTTCACCAAGGAAGATGCTGCCAAAGTCATAGTGAAAGAGGAGGCAGTGGAGATACTGGATGAAATAAAAATTGATAAAGAGGAGGTACTAGAAAGGCAGTCTGTACATAAAGTTGATAAGTCACCAATACCGGACGGGATGCATCCTAGGATGCTGAGGGAAGTTAAGGAGGAAATCGCGGAGGTACTGGCCATAATCTTCCAATCCTCCTTAGATACAGGAGTGGTGCCAGAGGACTGGAGAATTGCAACTGTTACACCCTTGTTCAAAAAAGGGTGTATGGATAAACCCAGCAACTACAGGCCAGTCAGTTTAACCTCGGTAACATAGAAACTAGGAGCAGGAGTAGGCCATTCGGCCCGTCGAGCCTGCTCCACCATTCAATACGATCATGGCTGATCATCCAAATCCAGTACCCTGTCCCTGCTATCTCACACAGAATCCCCATCGAGCCTGCACCGACACATATCCCACCCTATCCCCGTAACCCCAGTTAGTGGGGTAGTGGGGAAGCTTTTCGAAACGATAATCTGGGACAAAGTTAACAGTCACTTGGACAAGTGTAGATTAATTAAGGAAAGCCAGCACGGATTTGTTAAAGGCAAATTGTATTTAACTAACTTGATCGCATTTTTTGATGAGGGAACAGAGGGGGTTGATGAGGGCAATGCAGTTGACGTGGTGTACATGGACTTCCAAAAGGCGTTCGATAAAGTGCCACATAATAGGCTTGCCAGCAAAGTTGAAGCCCATGGAATAAAAGGGTCAGTGGCAGCATGGATACAAAATTGGCGAAGTGACAAGAAACAGAGAGCAGTGGTGAATGGTTGTTTTTCGGACTGGTGGAAGGTACACAGTGATGTTCCCCAGGGGTCGGTACTAGGACCACTGCTTTTCTTGATATATATTAATGACTTGGACGTGGGTGTACAGGGCACAATTTCAAAATTTGCAGCTGACACAAAACTTGGAAGTATAGTGAACAGTGAGGAGGATAGTGATAGACTTCACGAAGACATAGACAGGCTGGTGAAATGGGCGGACACGTGGCAGATGAAATTTAATGCAGAGAAGTGCGAACTGATACATTTTGGTAGAAAGAACGAGGAGAGGCAATATAAACTAAAGGGTACAATCCTAAAAGGGGTGCATAAACAGAGAGACCTGGGGGTATATGTGCACAAATCGTTGAAGGTGGCAGGGCAGGTTGAGAAAGCAGTTAAAAAAGCATACACTCAATAAGCTCAACACCATCCAGGACAAAGCAGCCCGCTTGTTTGGCACCTCATCCATCACCCTAAACATTCATTCCCTCCACCACCGGCGCTCCGTGGCTGCAGTGTGTACCATCTACAAGAGGCACTGCAGCAACTTGTCAAGGCTTCTTCGGCAGCACCTCCCAAACCCGTGACCTCTACCACCTAGAAGGACAAGAGCAGCAGGCGCATGGAAACACCATCACCTGCGAGTTCCCCTCCAAGTCACACACCATCTTGACTTGGAAATATATCGCCGTTCCTTCATCGTCGCTGGGTCAAAATCCTGGAACTCCCTCCCTAACAGCACTGTGGGAGTACCTTCACCACAAGGACTGCAGCAGTTCAAGAAGGCGGCTCACCGCCACCTTCTCAAGGGCAATTAGGGATGGGCAATAAATGCTGGCCTTGCCAGTAATGCCCACACCCCAGAAACAAATTAAAAAAAAAAATCTATGCCTGATTTTCCAGCTTGCAATTGCCACTGGCCCACTGATTCCCCACCCACCCCTGACATCTCTGATGACCTATGTGTAGTCACTGTCTTGTGGAAGTAACTGAAAAATAAGATAGGCTGATCAATGTTTCACTTTCCTTCAAGGTTAGGATTCCAATTAAAACTACACAAGCACATAAGTAAACTTTAGCTATCCAACAAACTTTATCTCTGTGAGACACTTCGCATCTGTACTTTAATAAAAAGTCAACAAGTTATATATTATTGTAGAAGGAACTATCTCAAACCCAATATTCTGCCATGAGAGAAGAAAACCTTCCTTTGTCTGATTTGTACTACTTCACTCATCACAGTGGCTCGGGTTCAAGTGCAGTTCAACTCGCTTTACAGTATCAATAGCATAAGAAAGTTAATTCGAAAGAGTTGAATTTGCTACTGCATTTCCTACAACACATCTGTTAACCAGTACACAGGCAGGTAGCACAACCCAAATAAAAAGAAAGTGAGGCCGATTAAAATTAAAATTAGAGCTAGGCAGTTCAAGGGTGATGTCAGGAAGCACTTCTTCACAAAGGGTAGTGGAAATCTGGAACTGTCTCCCCATAAAGCTGTTGAGGCTGGTATGGTTGTCAACAATGTTTCTCTTAAGGTGCGTGACCGCGCACCGATCGCAAGGTCCTGTGCAGGCCGCTCACCAGTTGTTATGCTGGAAGAGAGACAGCGCATGTGCGGCCACTCAGCAAGTTTAAAGGGCCCATGCAGGGAAAAAAAATTAGAGGGAACTTTGGTTGTCAACCCTCCAGGATTAACCTGGAATCTCCATGAATTTAAGATTAATCTCCAGGACACTGCTGCGAGCAAAACCCAGGAGAGGTTGAGCTTCACTGGTACACTAAGGAATATTGATGTGTAACATCGAGAAACAGTTGACTTCACTAAGCTTTCAACTTCCAGGCTGGAGAAGAGACTGGGTTGAAACAGATTTTCCATCTGGCACAGCATGTTCTTTTCTGTATTTCTGTCTCGTATTTAAAAAGTAACTATAACTTTGTCATATTATCTTGATATCTGCAGTTGGTAACACAATAACACCATTGTATATGCCATGTTTACAAAACCTATATTTTCCAAGATCTCTTCACCAAATGATAGGCTGTGATGAGGATTCTTATTTTATGAAGTTGGTAATTTTGTAACTACATCAACAACAACTTGCATTTATATAGCGCCTTTAATGTAGTAAAACGTTCCAAGGTGCGTCACAGGAGCATTATCAAACAAAATCTGACACCGAGCCACATAAGGTCAGATGACCAAAAGCTTGGTGAAAGAAGTAGGTTTTAAGGAGTGTCTTAAAGGAGGAGAGAGGCGGAGAGGTTTAGGGAGGAAATTCCAAAGCTTAGGGCCTGGGCAGCTGAAGGCTGCCAATGGTGGAGCGATTGAAATCGGAGAGAAGAAATCACAGAATAAAGTATTATTCATTGAACATTAGTGGGACTGGGTCATTACAAGAGTCCTGCAACGTCATTTAATAAATTCAGAATTGTGCCATTGCAGAGCAGGCCCATTCCTCCAGCCCCTTGTGAATATTTTTTGTTTACTGATATTACCAAATGTAATTTACTGTAACCCACTTTTGTACTATGATAGATTTTTGTTAGGCAAGGGTATTAAGGGTTACGGAGCCAAGATGGGTAAATGGAGTTAAGATACAGACCAGCCATGATCTAATTGAATGGCGGAACAGGCTCAAGGGGCTGAATGGCCTCCTCCTGTTCCTGTGTAAGAGACTGTCCAAAACACTTTGGGGCTGATTTTTCTCCCCTCAACCTCCCCCCCTCAATCTTCACCTGGGCATTAGTCAGGCAGTGGACTCCTAGAATGAGAACGACCTGATGTGACCTGCACCCGCCTGTATTTCTGGATTCAGGTCATTAACAAAGACCCGATGTTACCCAGGCACAGACCCGCCCCCTGTGGGGGTCTGTGCCCAGAATTGTGGGCAGAGAACAGCTCTTTGTTGAGGACTGCATTTGCGGTAATAGCCTTAAAGCTGGTGTTCAAAAACAGCGCCAAAGATCGATGGGGACTTGGAAAAACACAAAGGCCACTCACCTTTTCGGGTCCTCCATGGCTTTGATGTCTGACCCTCTCAGATCCACAGTGGAGGCGTCGAGAGGGGTGATGGTGAGGTAGGGCTGGGTGTCGGAAAGCAGTGTGACAAATCAGAGGCAGTGGAGGGGTCGAGAGGGGTGGTGGAGAGGTAGGGCTGGGTGTCGGACAAGCAGCGTGACAAATCAGAGGCAGTGGAAGGGTCGAGAGAGATGGTGGTGAGGTAGAGCTGGGTGTCATCAGTGTACATGTGGAACCTGACGTGTTTATGGATGATGTCGCCGAGGAGAAAGAGGGGACCAAGGATAGATCATTGGCGGACTCCAAAGGTAACGGTGCAGTAGTGGGAAGAGAAGCCATTGCAGGAGATTCTCTGGCTACGACTGGGTAGATAGGAATGGAACCAGGCGAGGACCATCCCACCCAACTGAACAACAGAGGAGAGGCGTTGGAGGAGGATGGTGTGGTCAACCGTGTCAAAGGCTGAAGACAGGTCAAGAAGGCTGAGGGGGTATAATGCACCAAGGTCACATTCAGAGAGGATGTCACTTGTGAATTTGATTTGGGCCATTTCAGTGCTGTGGCAGGAGCAAAAACCTGATTGGAGAAGTTCAGACATGGGAGTTGAGGGAAAGATGGGCACGGATTCAGGAGGTGATAGGAGATATCTGAACAATTCCTAAATGGTGCCTGCAGCTGCGATTACAAAACAGGCAACTCTCTGCAATACCAATATGATATATGAAATTTGATTTTTAAATAAAGCACATAATAATTGCAGAAACATAGATTCATAGACTATGGTCAAATGAAGAAAGGTGCATTTTCAATCTCCCTTTTTTAAATCTAGGGTTCACAGCAGCTTATTTTAGTTAGCAATAAATGTAGTTTCTTAAAATAAAGTACCACACACCTTTATATGAGTTTTTAAATATATGTTGGAGATTTGATTTTTTCAACAAACCAGCCTATATAAAAATCAACAAAACGGTTACTGTCTCCTCCATGAGTGGGTCTATTTAGTCTCTTGCCCTTGATATGTTGTCATACCAGTATTATCGCCTAGAGGGAGTTTGCTCGAGGTATTGCTGACGATTGCATTTGCAGAGTGAAATAACGACAGCGCAGCGTTGCAAAGCCGCTGCAAAAAACATGGCATCTAGCACTTGCGTCCGGAAAGCGAGATGAGATCTGTTTTTTTTCGACCGTAGATTAGCATTATTGCACGAAGTATGCACCGACCAAAAGGGGAAGAATAAAAAAAATACACGATGCAGCAAAAAAAAGCACCGAGAAGAAGTGGTTTGTGAAGCGGAATCCCATCGCCAAAGACTGGAGATAGGCTCGTTGCAGAAGGCTGCGGTTTTCATGCAATGATCGCACGGAGATACAAAAATCGATTTTATATGATTCATGGTGCACTGGTATTCGTAACAATTTATATTAAAATACCTTTTATTTCTAAATAGATTAACCCATTGCGTGCAGTCTGTTTTTTGTATGCATCAGTGACGTGTGTGTATATAGTTTTTTTGCATGCGTAATAAAATTCTATGAAATGGCGCGTGATGGTCATGTGTTTGTGATTGACAGGCATTCAGCGATCTGCCTTAATCGGGTATTTCCTTTTTTTAATGCAACCAGTTCTTTAATGAAATAAATGTTTACACATGGAGATTGCACATTTTCCAAGTGCTGAAATGATTTGCATCAGCTGTAATAATTATAAAATTACAGCATTTCCATTTTTTTAGTCATGCAGAGTTACAGTCGGAAAATAGTACAGGGTTTAAACACTACATATATATGTGAACATATTTTAGATTTCCTCCACTGATGAAATGGCTAATGGAAGCCTGGTCTGAGTCAATATAATTTGTTATACAGATGTGTTAATTTTGCATAAATTAAAATGTTATGACCTCCCCTCCTCCTCCCCCCCCCCCCCTCCAAAAAAACAAGTTAGACACAAAAGTGAGATATAACACTTAAATCACTTCCATGCTACTGAATCGAATATCTGGTCAAGAAAAGCCACAGAACAGAGCTCATCCGAGATGGTTGCAAACAACACCCTTTCGATTCATATGAATGACCTGCATAATTTATGGAGTCTTTTCGTGCGCGTGACAGAGCCTCCATGTTCTACGATCTCTGGCGAGTTACCCTGTTTGTAGAATTGAGAACATCCTTTCCATTGAGAGCAAACAGCAGCTTTGGCGAGAGAGAAAAAGGGGGGACCACCCGTCCTATAGTTTTAACAGCCTTTATCTCCTGTCACCAGGGGAATTTTGCATTGCACGTCTTTCAATGAAAATGTTAATATATATTGGAAGAATGAAGTGTTATTTATCATTAAGAATGTTAGCTTTTTCCATCCAAGGACTTTGCCCAGGATTGGATTTCATTGAGTACTCATCTTCAGCTGTCTGCAGTATTATTTAGCAACCCACCTTTTCTCAACAATTCACTGCCTATAAATATCTAATGTCACGTGGCATATTTTTCTTACTACAATGTGCAGGTACTATAGATTATTAATTAACATCATAAAAACGCTGGAGGGAGAAATCTCATTGTTCGAGGAAGCACTCGTTTTTGTGTGGTTAATTTGGTTTTGCTTTATTTTGTAAACCTTTTGTAAAGTGTTGAATTTTAATTAATTTCCACTGCTCCGTGGGTGAGCACAAGAATGCTGCTTAAGTTTTAGCTCCAATTATACTTTTTGTGCTCGAATGGCTTCAAGAAAGTCAAGGTTGCTGGTCGTAGTGAGCAAATTTTGTATTTCTGTGGATAGACCAGGAGGTGGCGGCTGCTGGAGGCTTTCTGAAAGTAGGTCATTTATAGTTCTGTTGAGCTAATTCTAGTTCTAAAACCAATGCAGATAGGAAGTCCTCTTCCTCACAGATGGCCTTAAAACTTAATTCAACTTGGTAGATTCTAAATTCATGGAACTGGCATCGAGCATCATCATCCCATCCTCTTCAAATATCCAGAAACTGCAGTTCATTAAGCTTACTCTTCAATGACATTGTCTTAACCCAGTTAATGTTTTGTTGCAAAATAGTGGATTATGTTGATGCCTCCCGGTTGAATAATACTTGCTGAGAAAATTGTTACAATAATAAAGCACATACCAATTGTAAAAGTTATGCATCGCATCATTTTACAGGCCATCTTTATGAAGGTTAGAAGATTTTATAAAATGACCAAAAACTATTGCAGGTACAACCACTTACATTCACAATCAAATGTTACCTTGTTTGGTTTTGAAATAATTGAACTGTATTTTGGTTCTGAGTACTTGAACGAATATTCCAGTACAATCAACTGAGTTTTTTACCCACCTTCAGATGTTACAATGTATGGGTCAAGTGTTATATGATGGCACATTATCTTCCCTTGGGAAGAAAGATGGCATCTTTCCCTCTAATCCTGCACCCCACATATTGCCTATTGGGTTAGCACAGTGGCAGTGATTGTGGTAGTTTTTGCAGATCCATTAGCCCTCCTAACTGAAACAGTGTAAGTGAGTACATGGCCCAGAGTCTCTTTCTCCCAGCTGGTGGATGGAGCAGATGGTGAGTGGGCTGAAGTGAAAGAATAATTGGGATAATGAAACAAAAATATAGTTTTTTAGAAAATGAAAAAGCAATTCCTAAATACTTCTAAGTGAGCATTGGGACATTTGAATGGGCTCTCTTCAGCTTTGAAATGAACTATAACACTATCCATTACCAATTTTCCTCTTGATTCAATGAGTAACAGTGGGAAGATATGGAACTGGACATGTAACCATGTTAATATATTCATATCTGTACATTAAAACAAAGTTTAAAAAAGGATCAAATGTTTTTTTCTTAAAAATACACTTTTGTTGAAATTTATTTTCTAGCTGCAAGAATGCAATCTTATTAATCTCTTAAAAAGAAAACTGCACATCATCTGAAAAAATCCAAGATCTTTTAAAAATGATCAATTCACTATGATCGTGATTAAGTTTCATTAGATTTACTGAAAGTAACAGGTTTTTTTGAACCAGTGTTTACCTGATCTATAATTCATTATCAATAAAAGTCAATTATCTCACAACTAAAGACTACTTAAAAAAACAATTTAATTTGCCTGGTATATGCTAATTTTTACAGACTTTGAAATAAAGTTGATGGTTGAATTTGTAGTGAATGTTTTTAAAAACTTACTGAAACAACTGAGGGGTATAAGAGGACTGTTTGCTGAGGGGTAGCTCAATAGTTTTATTGGTAGGGCAGTGGACTCCTTCCAATGGAAACAATTTCCAACTGAGAACAGGATTGGAATCAGGAATCAAACTCGCTATTATCATTGAGTAATTGTTGCCAGTGCTTGGTTGGGTTGCTACAGGAGCACTGTGCAGCGGTAGAACTGATGGAACCAACCTACATTTCACAAGCACATTTCCTGTTACCTGATCAGGGATCAACATTGGTGTCATCTATATAAACATTTGCACCAAGAGCCCTATATGCAGATAGAGGAAGCATAGCAAGCAACAATCAGAAACACGAAATGTTTGGGAAAAAAAGGCTAAATATGTAGATTTGGTATTGATGCCGTACAAACCTACTTGGTATATACAGAAAGGACTCCAGTATAGTTTCTTTAAAATGTTACACACATCTATGTTCTTTCAGTTCTGTTGTGATAAGATTCACAAATCAAAATGCTTGCTCAAAGAAATGTTAAATTAACAAACCAAAAGTGTGGCTTTGGAAGAAACTTCATCTCTACTCCTCTCAAAGAGTAGTGGATAAGACCTCCAAATAAATTAGTTTAGGCTATGTTGATTAAAAAATAACTCAATAACTATCTGGTTGGGTTGGTAATGGGATTGAAGATTATAGAGCTAGGTGTTAATAGACAGTAATGATCAAATGCTCTGTAACATGAAGGTTCATAAATAGCTGGGGCCTTGGAAATGTCACACCAAGGAAGGCAAATGGTCATGGGTGAATGAAGTGGGATTATATTATTTTGCACAAACCAATACTGGGATTGGATGACATTGGAACGATCAACAAGAGTCTTCCTTCTTACAGGGAGCACTTATCAATAAGATTTTTAAATTGACTCCCACACACAAATTTACTATTACACTAACTTGTAAGTAACTTTCACATGTAACTTACCAGTGTCATATTTTTACTGTGATAATTGTTACTTGTGTAACAAAATATAAACAAAAATGCAGAGTTCCAACATTTTCAATGCATTTGGGTTGGGCAGCAGCTTTTGTTTTTATTTGAAGATGTGTTAACCAAAGTAGCCCAGTGTGCTTTTGGAGATTTGGAGAACAAAGGTACTTGGTGGGTTTAATTAGAAACAATATTTTCTAGATCTACACTTTGCAGTTAGTGCCATGGGATCTTTATCATTCACTGGGACAATTGAGATAGCAACCTTATTTTACTTTTACTGGAACGAAGATGCCTCCAATAGCCCAGTCTGCTTAGTTGAAATGTGCTAAATGGGGCTGAGATCTGTAGTTCTCCAGTTTTTAGGTGAGGCCACTGCCAGCTATTGTTTGTTCCTTCAAATGCACTGCTGGTATGGATCTCGTTGAGGATTATCTTATCACTTCTGAGGTTGAAATAAGGTGGAATACTTGTCATTTTGCTTGGTCAAGAATTTCTTGGTATTGGGAATTAGGCAGTCAGCGTTAACATCAATGCAAGCTGTTGGCTGAAGATGTAAACTTAGGATGATTACAGGTACAGTATTACGAGATAAAGGTCAGTCTGCATGTGCAAAGTTTCAGCTTTATGAATTGGAGACACAAATATGCTTAACTGGTGCAAAGTAAATAAGAAAAGCTATTTTGGCCCCTGGAAGCACACCTTAATCCCTTCCCCTAAAAAGAAAACAAGGGCATTTGGCCAAATTTTGGTGTTTTTTTTTTAAAGTGCAGATTTTCATTCAGCAACATTGGCAGGATTTAGTAACGAAGAGCATTTATTGTAGAATTAACTTTTAATGCTGGTGGCTGGCTTTTGGAAGAGAATGCTCCTTTAACAATCTGTGATGTGGGTGTGTGAGGGTGCTATGCTTGGTATCCATTGGCGGCAGTAGTGAGTCTTTAGTGAGTTTCCATTTCCACCCATGGTTCTCTCGCTCGCTCTGAGCTCTGCTGCTGTTGGGCGCGGGGAGAGAACTTGGCGTTTGGTCACATTACCGACACACTGAGAGTAGATCGTCAAGACTGACTTCTTGCCTGGAGTACAAATTCATCACCTTAAACCATTTAAAATAAAAAAATGGATATGAAAAGGAGAATCCATTTGGAACTGCGGAACAGAACGCCGTCTGATGTAAGCTCCCCCTCCCCTTCCTCACTGTAATTTTGTAACTAAGATTTGTTTTTAGTGCTAGTTTTGTTGGCGTTACTTTCTTTAAAAAAATTAAGGTAGTCGTGACCCTTTGGTGACCACATGGTTTACATTTTAATTCTTTTGTAGCGGGGACCACCGTCATGTTATTTTTGAAAAGCGAGTTCTTGGAAGGGGAAGGGGGGATTTAATATATATATATATATATATATATAACCATAAAAATATTTTTTTAAGTGCGAAAAGAGAGTGGTTTAAGTGAGGCGGGAGTTGCTGTTATGTTGCAATTTAACTGTTTGAAAGCTGGATATTTTTTTGGAGGAGCGGAATAAATGAGAACTTTCTGCTGTAGTGGGAGGCGTATCTCATCTCAGGACGTGGAGGGATGATGAAGAGATGGTCTCTCTCTCTCCCTGGAATTTTTTTTTTGCAAGACTCTGGAAGCCATATTTGTAACATACAGTCAAGGCGCCCTTTTAAAGAGAACATATGGGGGGTGGGGGGTTAATCTCCATGGAGAGTTATATTTTCAGTATATATAAAAAAAAAGTTCTTGTATTTTTTGTTGGTAAAGCTCTGGTCTGAAATGCATTTTACTGTGGACCTAGATTACAATATCCATCTTATTATCTAAAATCACCACGTAGGTTCTCCTGTGTTCCACGAATATTTGTAACCAGGGTCAAATATTAAATATGCAGTTTCGATTTGCGTTATCAAGGGATAATGTGCTACATTTAAAAAAAACTTAATATCGCCCGATTGCTTGTAAATGCAGAGAGGGGAAAAAGAGCTTGTGATTTAGTTTATTCAATTTGGGTCAAATCATTTGCAAAAGGTAGATTCGCTCAGTAAACTTTTTTTTGGGGGGGAGGATTTCTGTATCGTTTCCTTTGGCGTAGGAAACGGCGGAACGGATGCTTCCCGCCACACGCGGTATTCGGTTTCCAACCGTGTTTGCTCAGGAAAAGGAGGGTTTGTCTTCCTACAAAATCCGAATATATGAGACTGCCCCAAGTTATCATATTTTAAATATTTTTTGACTAGAGATTCGGTTTACAAAACGACCCGAACTGGGGGAGGGGGGAAGAATCTCCAGCTCAATACTTTGAGAGTTCGCCATGTTGACGGCACGTTTTCCACCCAAGCAGTACTTTAAAGTCCCCCAATTCTTAACAAAAATTAAGAAAAAATGCAACAAGAAAAAAATTACGGGTAAAGAAATTTCCTGGAATCTGATGACACTCGATTAAAAGATGGAGGAGGGGGATCTATAGCTTAAAAAAAACACAATTTATACGTGGTGGTTGCTGTTGTGGCGAAGAGGCTTCTCTGCTGTCTCCAGTCGGTCTTGGACTGCATGCTTGCTCGCCTGCAGTGGTGTGGCGGCCCGGCTCCAGGTGCCTTTAAAACAGGCGAGCGAGTCGCTACATTGTAATCCGGGGACTGGTCAATTTCCCCCATTGTTCGTGGAACAGGCCGCTCGCTCTTTTGCTACATCACGTTCTCAAATGGAACCTTCAAAGGCGCCGCTAAAGTATCCCCGGAGCGGAATGTATCCATTCTGCAAATGTCGCCGCGTTCGAATCGTTATTTTAAAGGGGAGGTGGGGGGTGAGAAAAAGACTGACGTCACTGGACAGTGCACCCAGCAGTGGAGTGTGCGAGAAAGAAGCTGTTGTTTTAGAAACTTGCCCTTTATTTTTCTATTATTGTTTATCTCTCTTACCCCCTCCCCACACACAAACGCAGTTCGCAAATCAACAACAACAAAAAGTATGTGAAGACGATTAAGAAAATCTGGGAATGCATAGTAGGGTTGGTCAGCGTCTGAAAAGGCGAGGTTCACCTTTGCGGTGGAGATGCCTTGTCAGAACTGGTGCACAGGGAATTGGAAATGAACCTGCCGTTAATTAATTAGTCCCTGGGATACAATATTTAATTAGTCCTTGGGATACAATATTGCACCACTTTATGACGTATTGCATTTTTCTAAATATGTAATTTTTAAAAGAAGAAATTGTCTTTTAAACACATGAGCATTTCAAACTGGGTCCTGAGACCTGAGTGGGTCCAGGAGTGGATCCTACAGGACACAAGGTCAGTGGCCAGTGGATGTCTTGTCTGACATCAGATTTCTGTATTTGCTGTAGATGTATACTAATAAAAAATAATTCCTTCAAGGATCGGAGTTTTTTTCCCTTTGGATAGCGTGCGCTGTCAGAAGTTAGGACAGGTTCCCCAGGAAAGTGTCAGAGTTTGCGCTCCAGCCCTACAATCCCCTGAGATCTTTGCGTTCCTCCAATTCTGGCCTCTTGCGCATCCCTGATTTCCATTTCTTCACCATTGGCGGCCGTGTCTTCAGCCACATGGGCCCTAAGCGCCTCCACCTCTCTCTCCTTAAAACCTACCTCTTTGACCAAGCTTTTGGTCATCTGCCCTAATATCTCCTCTGTGGCTCAGTGTCAAATTTTGCTTGATGACACTCCTGTGAAGCGCCTTGGGACGTTTTACTATGTTAAAGGCGCTGTATAAATGCAAGTTCTTGTTAGTTCCCAGATACACACAAGTGAGAACGTGACTGCTTTTTAAGGTTTTAGTATTGAAATTTGATTCCCAAATATGCTGTGATGCTAACACTTTAGTTTTAACTCTTTGTAACCTGCTTTACAAAGTCAGCATTGTTGATTTAGATTTCTTTCTTAAAATGAAGTTTCACCAGCTACCTGAAATTGATAGCCCAGCCAAAATGTTTGAGGTACAAAGTCAAATGATTGTATGAGAAAAGTGAAGCCGCTAACAAGTTCCACAATGTAAATCTTGGCCCTTTTTAGAGCCGATTTCTGTCAAGCAAAATTTGTGCTTAACACAATCATACTGGTGGGCAGAGGTCCACTTGCCTCTGAAATCCAATACAGTCTAAAATCTGCCCAAATTAATGGCGTAAACTAGACGCTGTTAGTCAGCCTAGTAGGTGTCAGCCGTGGCTCAGTGGGTAGCACTCTCGCCTCTGAGTTAGACAGTTGTGGGTTCTAGTCACACTCCAGAGACTGAAGCACAAAATCTGGGCTGACACTCCCAGTGCAGTACTGAGGGAAAGCTGCACCATCTGAGGTGCCGTCTTTTGGATGACGCTCAGGTGGACGTAAAAGATCCCATGGCGCTATTTTGAGGAAGGGCAGGGGAGTTATCCCCGGTGTCCTGGCCAATATTTATCCCTCAACCAACATCACTAAGAACAGATAATCTGTTCATTATCACATTGCTGTTTGTGGGAGCTTGCTGTGTACAAATTGACTGCCGCGTTTCCTACATTACAGCAGTGACTACACTTCAAAAGTACTTAATTGGCTGTAAAGTGTTTTGGGACGTCCTGAGGCCGTGAAAGGCGCTATAGATATGCAAGTCTTTCTTTCTCCTCTGGATTTGGTATCTTAATGGCCATGATTGGCAGTCTGCACAGAGCGGGATTAAACGGAATGGATTTGAACAGAGTGTTTTATTTGGGATTTTGGAAAGAGTGGGAATTTGAAGTAGAGGGGGAAGGAGTTGCTGCTTTTTGCCTACACTACTTGGAGTGTTTTGTGTTATAGGTAGATATTTAATTTTGGTACCCTTAACTTAATCTAGATCAAGTAAGTAGTCAAGAAACTACACTGTAAACTAAGTTACCTAATTACAAATTTAATAAAATAAAACAAGGTCATATAGGGATGGCAATGCAGGTGGTGTACCGCAACTGCAGCATATGGGAGTTTGTGGAGAGCATTGTGATCCCGGACAACCACGTTTGCAGTAAGTGCCTGCATCTTGAGGAACTTCAGCTCAGAGTTTTTGAGCTGGAGTCTGAGGTGCAGACATTGCGGGGCATCAGGGAAGGGGAAAGTTACCTGGACACTTTGATCCAGAAGGCAGTCACACACCTTAGGTTAGGTAGTAGTACAAGTCTGGTTAGTGGTCAGGGACAGGAGTGTGTGACTGCAACTCAGGCAGGTAAGGGGACCCCAGGTGCAGTGCTGGAGGAGCCTCAGCCTTTGCCCTTGTCCAACAGGTATGAGGTTCTTGCTGCCTGTGTGGATGAGGGAAAAGCCTGCAGGATGGATGAGCAAGCTGACCATGGCACCATGGTGCAGGAAGCCATTCAAGTGGAGGGAGTGAAAGGGAATGTAGTTGTGGTAGGGGACAGTATAGTCAGGGGAATAGATACTGTTCTCTGCAGCCATGACTGAGAGTTCCGAAGGTTGTGTTGCCTGCCTGGTGCCAGGGTTAAAGACATCTCCTCGCGGCTGGAGAAAAACTTGGAGTAGGCGGGGGAGGATCCAGTTGTCGTGGTCCACGTAGGAACCAACGACATAGGTAGAACTAGGAATGAGGTTCTGCTGAGGGAGTTTGAGGAACTAGGATCCAAATTAAAAAGCAGAACCTCAAACAACAACAACTTGTATTTATATAGCGCCTTTAACATAGTAAAATGTCCCACGGCGCTGCACAGGAGTATTTTAAGACAAAAAATTTGACACCGATCCACATAAGGATAAATTAGGGCAGATGACCAAAAGCTTGGTCAAAGAGGTAGGTTTTAAGGAGCGTCTTAAAGGAGGAAAGAGAGGTAGCGAGGTGGACAGGTTTAGGCAGGGAATTCCAGAGCTTAGGGCCTAGGCAACAGAAAGCACGGCCACCAAAGGTTGAGCGATTATAATCAGGGATCCTCAAAGGGGCAGAATTAGAGGAGCGCAGATATCTCGGGGTGTGGGGGGGAATTGTGGGGCTGAAGGAGATTACAGAGATAGGAAGGGGCGAGGCCATGGAGGGATTTGAAAACAAGGATGAGAATTTTGAAATCGAGGCGCTGCTTAACCGGGAGCCAATGTAGGTCAGCGAGCACAGGGGTGATGGGCGAACGGGACATGGTACGAGTTAGGACACAGGCAGCCGAGTTTTGGATGACCTCAAGTTTACCTAGGGTGGAATGTGGGAGGCCAGCCAGGAGTGCGTTGGAATAGTCAAGTCTAGAGGTAACAAAGGCATGGATGAGGGTTTCAGCAGCGGATGAGCTGAGGCAAGGGCGGAGACGGGCGATGTTACGGTGGTGGAAGTAGGCGGTCTTTGTTATGCTGCGGATATGTGGTCGGAAGCTCATTTCAGGGTAAAATATGACACCAAGGTTGCAAACAATGTGGTTCAGCCTCAAATAGATGTTAGGGAGAGGGATGGAGTCAGTGGCTAGGGAACGGAGTTTGTGGCGGGGACCGAAAACAATGGCTTTGGTCTTCCCAATATTTTATTGGAGAAAATTTTTGTTCATCCAGAACTGTATGTCGGACAAGCAATCTGACAATTTAGACACCGTGGAGGGGTCGAGAGAAGAGGTAGTGAGGTAGAGCTGGGTGTCGTCAGCGTACATGTGGAAACTGATGCTGTGTTTTCGGATGATGTCGCCAAGGGGCAGCTTGTAGATGAGAGATAGGAGGCGGCCAAGGATAGATCCTTGGGGGACACCAGAGGTAACGATGCGGGAGCGGGAAGAGAAGCCGTTGCAGGTGATAATCTCTGGATTGTTACCTGAGCCACGTGCAAATTGGCATAGGGACAAACAGATTAGAGGTTTAAATGTGTGGCTCAAAGAGTGGTGTGGGAGGAAGGGGTTTCAGTTCATGGGGCACTGGCACCAGTACTGGGGAAAGAGGGAGCTGTTCTGTTGGGACGGGACAGGACGCTGGGACCAGTGTCCTGGCGAACCGAATAACTAGGGCAGTAGACAGGGCTTTAAACTAATGAAGTGGTTGGGGGGGGGGGGGGGGGCGGGGTCGGTGTGGGATGATTCAGGAAAGAGTAAATTTAAAAGCAGTGAGAGAAATGTCAAGGCTCTAGAGCAGAGTAGAGTTTTGGGTAAAAATAAGCAGAGTGGGTCAGGAAGGGACAGAGAGTAACAAAGGTAATAAGGCATCAGTGACTAATGTGACATCAGGGGAAACTAGAAATAAGTCAAAGCTAAAGGCACTATATCTGAGTGCGAAGCATTCGCAACAAAATAGATGAATTAATAGCGCAGATAGAAAGTAATAGGTTTGATCTAATGGCCATAACAGAGACGTGGTTGAAAAGTGGCCAAGGTTGGGAACTAAATTTTCCAGGATACTTAACTTTTGGAAGAAATAGGCAAAATGGAAAAGGAGGCGGGTAGCCCTGATAAAGGATGGGATAAAGACAGTAGAGAGAAAGGATCTTAGCTCTGAAAATCAAGAAGTAGAATCAGTTTGGGTGGAGCAAAGAAACAGCAAGGGGCAGAAAACATTGGTGGGAGTTGTTTATAGGCCCCTAAACAGTAGTTGTAATGTAGGGCAGTGTATAAATCAGGAAATTAGAGGTGCACATAACAAGGGTAATACAGTAATCATGGGGGACTTTAATTTACATATAGACTGGGCAAACCAAATTTGCACTTATAGTGTGGAGGACGAATTCATGGAATGTATACAGGATAGTTTTCCAGATCAGTATGTTGAGGAACCAACTAGGAAACAGGCTATTTTAGATCCAGTATTGTGCAATGAGAAAGGGTTAATTAATAACCTTGTAGTAAAGTAAAGGGGCCTTTAGGGAAGAGTGGCCATAATATAATAGAATTTTATATTAAGTTTGAAAGTGATTTAGTTAAATCCGAAACTAGGGTCTTAAATCTAAACAAAGCAAACTACGTAGGTATGAAGGGCGAGTTGGCTAAGGTAAATTGGGAAACTACATTAAAAGGTATGATGGTAGACAAGCAATGGCTAGCATTTAAAGAATTAATACATAATTTACAACAAATATACACTCCTTTAAGGCACAAAAGCTACACAGGAAAAGTGGTCTAACCGTGGCTAACAAGAGAAGTTGAAGATAGTATTAGATCAAAGGAAGAGGCTTATAATGTTGCCAAAAAGAGTAGTAAGCCTGAGGATTGGGAGGATTTTAGAATTCAGCAAAGGAGAACCAAGAAATTGATAAAGAAAGGGAAAATAGAATATGAGAGTAAACTAGCAAGAGACATAAAAACAGACTGTAAAAGCTTCTATAGGTATGTAACAAGGAAATGATGAGCGAAAGTAAATGTGGGTCCCTTACAGGTTGAGACAGGAGAAATTATAATGGGTATTAAAGAAATGGCAGAGAAATTAAACAAATACTTTGGGCAGAATTTTCATTGACCCGTGGAGGCGGGTTTGGAGGCGTGTGGGGTGGGAAAATAGCAGATTCGGGGGTCCCGAACTCATCCCGCCCCCAACCCGCCTCCATGCCAGTTTCCCAGGAGGCGGGTACCCGACCTGTGCTGGGACCCACCTCCCCGAGGCGGGAAGGGGATTAGTGCCAATAAACTGCCTGTTAACAGGTAGTTAACAGGCAGTTTTTTGCCTAATCCCTATTTTTAGCCCTGAAGTGTGGGCTTCCTGACAGGTCCGGACCACGCCGATTTAACGAGGCGGACTGTCGGTCTGGAGGGCTTGGAGGGGTCGAGATGTCCGGTGTGCAGGTGAGTGATGGGTGCATGAGTGCAGAGGTAAGTGTGTTTGGTGTGTGTAAAGTGTTTTAAGAACTTTTACTTACCTTAACTTTGTCCTGCAGGCTTCCTCCCTTCAGTTCTCGGGAGTCCCTCAGCTCACCGGCACAGAAAGCAGAATGGCCGCGGAGCTGTCAAAAGCTGCAGTCTCTGCTTTCTGTGCTGGATTGATTTCTAACTGAGTCTAAGTACAGGGACTCAAGTTAGAAATCATATTGTCAGTGTTTGACAGCTTCACAGAGCTGTCAAACGTTGAAATTTCATCTGTCAAAAGCTCTTGACAGATGAAATTTCAATGGCTGACGTCACCTGTATCCAAGGGACCCTTGATTGGCCTGCTAAGCCCGCTGGGCAGGCTTAACAAGGTCAGTCAAGGGAAAATACAGTGGGTTGGCCACAAGTCGATGGAGGCGGGACTACAACCCAAAAAGTGGGAGTCCTGCCTCCATCACGTCCCCATTGACAAAATCCAGCCCTTTGTGTCTGTCTTCACGGAAGAAGACGCAAAAAACTTCCCGGGAGAACCGTGGGTTTAGCAAAAATGGGGAACTGAAAGAAATTAGTATTAGTAAAAAAAATTGTACTGGAGAAATTAATGGGACTGAAAGCCGAAAAATCCCCTGGATCTGATGGCCTACATCCTAGGGTTTTGAAAGAGGTGGCTATAGCGATAGTGGATGCATTGGTTGTCATGTTCCAAAATTCCATAGACTCTAGAATGGTTCCTATGGATTGGAAGGTAGCAAACGTAACCCACTATTTAAGAAAGGAGGGAGAGAGAAAACGGGGAACTACAGACCAGTTAGCCCGACATCAGTAGTAGGGAAAATGCTGGAATCTATTATTAAGGATGTGGTAACAGGGCACTTAGAAAATAATAATAGGGTTGGGCAGAATCAACACGGATTTATGAAGGGGAAATTGTGTTTGACAAATCTGTTAGTTTTTTGAGGTTGTAGCTAGCAGAATAGATAAGGGGGAACCAGTGGATGTGATGTATTTGGATTTTCAGAAGGCATTCGATAAGGTGCCATACAAGAGGTTATTAAACAAAATTAGGGCTCATGGGATTGGGGGTCATATACTAGCATGGATTGAGAATTGGTTAACAGACAGAAAACAGAGAGTAAGAATAAACGGGTCATTTTCGGGTTGGCAGGCTGTAACTAGTGGGGTACCGCAAGGATCAGTGCTTGGGCCTCAGCTATTCACAATCTACATCAATGATTTGGATGAGGGGACCAAATGTAATATATCCAAGTTAGCTGATGATACAAAGCTAGGTGGGAATTTAAGTTGTGAGGAGGCTGCAAAAAGGTTTCAAGGGGATATAGACAGGCTAAGTGAATGGGCAAGAACATGGCAAATGGAATATAATGAGAAATGTGAAGTTATCCACTTTGGTAGGAAAAATTGAAAAGTAGAGTATTTTTTATATGGTGAGAAATTGGGAAATGTTGGTGTTCAGAGGGACCTGGGTGTCCTTGCACACGAATCACTGAAAGTTAATATGCAAGTACAGCAGGCAATTAGGAAAGCAAATGGTATGTTGGCCTTTATTACAAGAGGATTTGAGTATAAGAGTAAAGATGTCTTACTTGCAATGATATAGGGCCCTGGTGAGACTACACCTGGAGTATTGTGTACAGCTTTGGTCTCCTTACCTAAGGAAGGATATACTTGCCATAGAGGGAGTGCAACAAAGGTTTACCAGACTGATACCTGGGATGGGGGGGATTGTCCTATGAGGAGAGATTAAGTAGACTAGGCCTATATTCTCTAGAGTTTAGAAGAATGAGAGGTGATCTCATTGAAACAT
This sequence comes from Squalus acanthias, assembly GCA_030390025.1. Taxonomy (NCBI): domain Eukaryota; kingdom Metazoa; phylum Chordata; class Chondrichthyes; order Squaliformes; family Squalidae; genus Squalus; species Squalus acanthias. Next base: position 130,808,279 of record CM059425.1, on the reverse strand, counting down.
GCAAAATTCTTACAGGGCTTGACAGGGTAGATGCAGGGAGGATGTTTCCCCTGGCTGGGGAGTCTAGAACCAGGGGTCACAGTCTCAGAATAAGGGGTCGACCATTTAGGACTGAGATGAGGAGAAATTTCTTTACTCAGAGGGTGGTAAATCTTTGGAATTCTCTACCCCAGAGGGCTGTGGAGGCTCAGTCGTTGAGTATATTCAAGACAGAGATCGATAGATTTTTTGAATATTAAGGGAATCAAATACAGTATATGGGGATAGTGCAGGAAAGTGGAGATGAGGTAGAAGATCAGCCATGATCTTACTGGTTGGTGGAGGAGGCTCGAAGGGCCAAATGGCCTACTCCTATTTCTTATGTTCTTATGATTCGGAGATGTAACTTGGTAATGGGGTTGACACCAAATCATCCTGATTGCACTTGCCAATTTCCCACATTCCGGCTGTACTGTATGGCATATCTGTTTTATTCTGTTCATCATTAGGTGTGGTGCTGCTGCAATTCACTTTGTTTTTGCCGGTGCACAGCATCCTGCATAACTGGACTGGTGCCATAAATCTCCCTTGCATATTCCCCGTGCTGAGTATGGATTTTATAGCTGGCAGTATAGCTGGTGCCAGTAAAACAATCTACCAACTGGGTTTATAAAATGCTAAGTTTAGAAAAAACTTGCATTTATGTAGCACCTTATCACGTCCTCAGGACACACCAGAGTATGTCACATGCAGTTAATCCCTTTTAGGAACAGGAGTAAGCCTTTCGGCCCCTTGAGTTCTCCCCGGTGCCCTGGCCAATATTTATCCCTCAACCAACATCACCAAAACAGATTATCTGGTCATTATCACATTGCTGTTTGTGGGAGTTTGCTGTGTGCAAATTGGCTGCCACATTTGCTACATTACACCAGTGACTACACTTCAAAAGTACTTCAATTAGACCATGGCTGATCTGTATTTTAACTCCAGTTACCTGTTGAAGTGTAGTAACTGTTGTTATCGTGGCAGTTGATTTGTATACAGAAGATCCCACCAAAACTAAATGAGATGAACATTTGGTTGATATATATTTTGGCAGTGTTGCTTAAGGGAGGAATGTTGGCCCAGCACAACACTCTGTTGCACTGAAAGCAAACATGCAGGTGCAGCAAGCAGTTAGGAAGGCAAATGGTATGTTGGCCTTCATTGCAAGAGGATTTGAGTACAGGAGCAAGGATGTCTTACTACAGTTATACAGGGCCTTGGTGAGACCACACCTGGAGTACTGTGTGCAGTTTTGGTCTCCTTACCTAAGAAAGGATATACTTGCCATAGAGGGAGTGCAGCGAAGGTTCACCAGACTGATTCCTGGGATGGCAGGACTGTCGTATGAGGAGAGATTGGGTCGACTAGGCCTGTATTCACTAGAGTTTAGAAGAATGAGAGGGGATCTCATTGAAACGTATAAAATTTTGACAGGGTTAGACAGACTGGATACAGGGAGGATGTTTCCCCTGGCTTGGGGGTCTAGAACGAGGGGTCACAGTCTCAGGATATGGGGTAGGACATTTAGGACTGAGATGAGGAGAAACTTCTTCACTCAGAGGGTGGTGAACCTGTGGAATTCTCTACCACAGAAGGCTGTGGAGGCCAAGTCACTGAATATATTTAAGAAGGAGATAGATAGATTTCTAGACACAAAAGGCATCAAGGGGTATGGGGAGAGAGCAGGAATATGGTATTGAGATAGAGGGATCAACCATGATCATATTGAATGGTGGAGCAGGCTCGAAGGGCCGAATGGCCTACTCCTGCTCCTATTTTTCTATGTTTCTATTCTGCCATGGGATCTTTGACACCTATTTGAACAGGCAGATGGCAAACTCATCTCATCGGAAAGGTGACACTTCTCATGAAGCAGCACTCCCTTAGCATTGCACTGTAACGTATGTCTACATTATGTGCTCAAGACCTGAAGTGAGGCTTAAACCCACAATCATCGAATCATATAGCACAGAAGCAGGCCATTCATCCCATTGTGCCTGTGCCGGCTCTTTGAAAGAGCTATCCCATTAGTCTCACTCCCCTGCTCGTTCCCCATAGTCCTGCAAATTTTTCCTTTTCAAGTATTTATCCAATTCCCTTTTGAAAGTTACTATTGAATCTACTTCCAACACCCTTCAGACAGTCTGTGCATTCCAGATCACAACAACTTGCTGCGTAAAAAAAATTGTCCTCAACTTCCCTCTGGTTCTTTTGCCAATTACTGTACCTTAAATCTGTGGCCTCTGGTTACCAACCCTCCTGCCACTGGAAACAGTTTCTCCTTATTTACTCTATCAAAACCCTACATAATTTTGAACACCTCTATTAAATCTCCTCTTAACCTTCTCTGCTCTAAGGAGAATAACCCCAACTTCTCCACTCTCTCCACATAACTGAAGTCCCTATTCCCTGGAACCATTCTAGTAAATCTCCTGTACACCCCCTCCAAGGCCTTAACATCCCTCCTAAAGTGTGGTGGCCAGAATTGGACACACTGGTCTAGCTGGGGCCCAACAGTGATTCATAAAAATTTAGCATAACTTCCTTGCTTTTATACTCTGCGCCTCTATTTATAAAGCCAAGTTGTGAATCAGACTTCAATAAATGACCATGAAAAGGTGTGAAATCTGACAGATTTCTTGCCCTGTATTAAGCACTTCGTATTTTATAAATAGCAACAATTAGATTACATTCTCCACAATCCAGAGTATTCCCTACATAGCCACATTGTGGCACATGTATGATTATTTTGTATCCACACAACTTGAAAGTATTTTTTCCCCCTGTCTGTTTTTATCCTTCATTCCATGACTAAGAGGACCTGATCCCTCGAACAATATTGCTTCAGATCTGACCACTAGGTGGTGCAGAGAATCACTAGTCTTTTAGTGTAGGCGTATTTATACTTCAATTTGTTTTATACATTAAGGGGGAAAAAGAAAGACTTGCATTTATATAGCGCCTTTCGCAACCTCAGGACGCTCCAAAGTGCTTTACAGCCAATGAAGTACCTTTGAAGTCATAGATTTATACAGCACAGAAAGAGGCCCTTCGGCCCATCGTGTCACTGTTGTAATGTAGGAAACGCCATAGCCAATTTGCGCACAGCCAGGTCCCACAAACAGCAATGTGATAATGACCAGATAATCTGTTTTAGCGATGTTGATTGAGGGATAAGTATTGGCACGGGACATTGGGCAGATCTCCCCTGCTCTTCTTCGAAATAGTGCCCCTGGGATCCACCTGAGAGCAAACGTCTCCTCTGAAAGATGGCACCTCCTACAGTACAGCACTCCTTCAGTACTTCATTGGAGTGCCAGCTTAGATTTTGTGCTTAAATCTCTGGATTGGGACTCGAACCCCCAACCTTCTAACTGAGAGGTGAGAGTGCTACCCACTGAGCCATGGCTGTTAACGTGCGGGACTGGAACATTTTTCTGTTTCATGTTCCCATGCAAAAGATCCCCATGCCACTATTTCGATGAACAGCAGGGGAGGTCTCCCCCGTCTCCCGGGCTAATATTTATGCCTCAACCAACATTACTAAAAACAAACAGATTATCTGGTCATTTATCTATTTGTTGTCTGTGCGATCGTGCTGTGCGCAAATTGGCTGCTGCGTTTCCTACATTACAACAGTGACTACACTTCAAAAGTACTTAATTGGCTTTAAAGTGCTTTGGGATGTCCACAGGCTGTGAAAGGTGCTATATAAATGCAAGTTCTTTCTTTAGTGTTTGGAAATATAAAATATGCAGAACTTTGTAAAAGAATATCTGCACAATATACATTAATATTAAGTCGGGATAGTGACTTGTTTAAGTGTAATTTGGTGTCTTTTGAGTAGCAGCTGCTAACCTTCCTAAGGTACTGAGGGATCCTGTAGACATATACTTCTGTACAAATCCAAATGCCTCCATTTAAAGGGAGCTGGCCACCACATTAATTGATCTATCTGTCTATATCTATCCAATCTTGCATCCCTCCTGTCTGCCTGAAAGTGTAATGCAGGAGCATTCTGATTCAGTACAGCCTCATGTCCTGGGCCAATATTTATCCCTCAATCAACATCACTAAAAAAACAGATTATCTGGTCATTAACATATTGCTGTTTGTGGGAGCTTGCTGTGCGCAAATTGGCTGCTGCGTTTCCTACATTACAACAGTGCATCATTGGCTGTAAAACACTTTGGGAAGCCCTGAGGTCAGAAAAGGCGCTGTAGAAATGCAAGTCTTTTTTCTTTTAATCTTTGACTGGTTCATTATTTCTAATGTTTACGATTGGTGTCTATATAGTGTGTCATTTTCTTTTTGTGATTAATTTAGTCACAACAAATCTTATACCAAAAAAAATTGTGTGCAGCCCAGTCACCATTACAGTTCCCTACATCCTGGTTGCTGTTAGGTACTTTTTTTTGCCTAAAATAAAAACAGAAAATGCTGGAAAACACTCAGCAGGTCAGGCAGCATCTCTGGAGAGAGAAACAGAGTTAACGTTTCAGGTCGATGACCTTTCATCAGAACCTAAAGATGTTAAGAGATGAAAGCAGGCTGGGGGGAAAGCAAGAACAAAAGGGAAGGTCTGTGATAGGGTGGAGGGCAGGAGTGATTAAATGATGAGGGATGATGGAACAATTGAAGAAACAAAAGATGGGCCCAGAGCAGGTGTAAATGGTTACAGAATCTCCAAGAGAAAATGGATGATTAAGATCTAAAGTCGTTAATCATGAGTTTTTGTCCTGTTGGTTCATGCTCTTTCGCTTCCAACAACAGGTCTGCTATGTACTGCCCAGTGCTCCACACTTATGCTCACGGTCCCCATTGGGTTGCTGTTAGCCCCTCTTAGCATTGGGCTTTCTGTCACTACATATCCCCCATTACAGCTCCTTCCTACTCTTGGCTGATTTTTTTTTTTACTACTTTCTTGCTGTTAGTTGCTCATGCCCCTGAACTCCACAGACTGTGAGCAACACTAGTGTTAATACTGCCATAGGTTGAGAACCTCTAAGTGTGTGCAAACCTATTTATAAATCCAGTTATTTTACTTTGGAAGTAACTACTTGTACTTTTATCATCCTATACATTTTTCACAAGTGTTATTTTTTGTTATAATACTGCTCATATTCCTCCATACTCATCACTAAGACTGCCTATTTCCACCTCCGGAACATCGCCTGACTCCGCCACTGCCTCAGCTCATCTGCTGCTGAAACCCTCATCCATGCCTTTGTTACCTTTAGACTTGACTATTCCAACTCACTCCTGGCTGACCTCCCACGTTCTACGCTCCGTAAATTTGAGGTCATCCAAATCCCTGCTGCCCTAACTCGCACCAAGTCCTGTTCACCCATCACCCCTGTGTTCGCTGACCTTCATTGGCTCCCAGTTAAGCAACATCTTGATTTTAAAATTCTCAACCTTGTGTTCAAACCCCTCCATGGCCTCGCCCCTCCCTATCTCCGTAATCTCCTCCAGCCACACAACCAATGTTCTCTTTTTTTTGTGCGCGTTCCCTTTTACTGGCTGTGCAACGCAGTAAAATTTTCACGCATGCACGGTTTCTTGTATTGAAAAGCCGGTGAGCGGCCTGCGTGGGACCTCCAGACCACTGTATGGTTGTGCAGCTTAGCAGGAACGTTGCCTGCAACCCTCCCAAGATATCTGCACTCCTCTAATTCTGGCCTCTTGAGCATCTGTGATTTTAATCGCTCCACCATTGGTTCATTGGTGGAGCGATTCAGCTGCCTAGGCCCTAAGCTCTGGAATTCAAAAGGGAATTGGATAAATACTTGAAGGAGAAAAAATTGCAGGGATATGGGGAAAGAGCGGAGGAGCGGGACTAACTGGATTGCTCTCCAAAAGAGCTGGTGCAGACTCGATGGGCTGAATGACCTCCATCTGTGTTGTACTATTCTATGATTCTCTAATTCTCTGATTCTATGACTCTGGTCTGACCGCACTTTGAGCACAATGCTCTCCTGGCTGGCCTTGCACATTCCGCCCTCCGTAAACTTCTCATCCAAAATTCTGCCACCCGTATCCTAACTTGCACCAAGTCCCGTTCATCCATCACCAACATTCCCTCTTGGCTGCATGGCTGTGCAGCTCTCTGCCGGTCCCGCACAGCCCGGCTTTTTCAATGTTAAATTTTGTGCATGTGCAAAACTGTGAATGGGCCGTGCAGCCAAAGGAAAAATTAGGGGGAACATTACCCATCACCCCTCTGCCTTGCTGATCTACATTGGCTCCCGGTCTGGCAACGGCTCGCTTTTAAAATGCTAATTCTTGTGTTCAAATCCTACCATGGTCTCGCTGCTCCCTCTTTCTGTAACCTCCTCCAGCCCTACAACCCTCCGAGATATCTGCACTCCTCTGATTCTGGCCTCTTGAGCATCTCTGATTTTAATCGCTCCACCATTGGTTCATTGGTGGAGCGATTCAGCTGTCTAGGCACTAAGCTCTGGAATTCCCTCCTTAAACCTCTCTGCCTCGCTACCTCTCTCTGTTCCTTTAAGACGCTCCTTAAAACCTACCTCTTTGGCCAAGCTTTGGGTCATCTGCCCTAATATCTCCTTATGTGGCTCGGTGTCAAATTTTGTCTGATAACGCTCCTGTGAAGCACCTTGGGACGTTTTACTATGTTAAAGGCGCTATATAAATGAAAGTTGTTGTTGTCATGGTATCCTATGGCTAATCTCATATAATGGCAATTGACAGTAAGATAGTAGCCTTTGCAAAATCAAATTGTGTTTGTTACAAGATATATAAAATAATACCCCTCTCAAGGGCATGACTCGTTGTTCTGTGGTTCACTGTGCACCAGTAGTTATTTAATTTCTTTAATCTGGAGACATTGAGGTTAATTTGTAGCACTCCCAAGGCTGGGACAGTTGAAGTTGGCGAACTCAGTAAAGACTTAAGATCAAACAACAACAACTTGCATTTATAGAGCGCCTTTAACTGTCTTTCGGATGAGACGTTAAACCGAGGCCCCATCTGCTCTCTCAGGTGGACACAAAAGATCCCATAACAGTATTTTGAAGAAGAGTCGGGTCGATATCCCCAGTGTCCTGGCCAATATTTATCCTTTAGTCAACATCACAGCAACAGATTATCTGGTCATTATCACATTGCTGTTTGTGGGAGCTTGCTGTGCACAAATTGGTTGCCGCGTTTCCTACATTACAACAGTGACTATGCTTCAAAAGTACTTCATTGACTGTAAAGCGCTTTGGGACATCCTGAGGTCATGAAAGGCGCTCAAGAAATACAAGTCTTTCTTGCTTTAATGTAGTAAAAATGTCCAAAAGCAGGTTCACAGGAGCGTATTCAAACAAAATTTGACACCGAGCCACATGAGGAGATATCAGGACAGTTGGTCAAAGAGGTAGGTTTTAAGGAGCATCTTAAAGGAGGAGAGAGAGGCTGAGAGGTTTAGGGAGGGAATTCCAGAGCTTAGGGCCCAGGCAGCTGAGGGCATGGCTGCCAGTGATGGAGCGATGGAAATCTGGGATGGAACAAGAGGTCAGAATTGGAGGAGAGCAGAGATCTTGGAGGATTGTAGGGCTGGAGGAGGTTAGAGAGATAGGGAGGGGCGAGGCCATGAAGGGATTTTAAAATAAGGATGAACATTTTAAAACCTGGTCTGAATAACTCAGTGTCGTAGCACTTGGTGAATCGACCCACTAAATCTTTGGAGCTTACTCCCTCAACTAGGAGGAACTAGAATTCATTGGCCGTCATGAGAGAATTCAGATAGCAAGACTGTTGCCAATTTAACGAAGCGTTCCATGTTTTTGATTCTATGGCAGATTCAATAGTAACCCTCAAAAGGGAATTGGATAAATACTTGAAAAAGGAAAAAATTTGTGGGGTTATGGGGAAAGAACAGTGGGGGTGGGATTAATTGGGTAGCTCTTTCAAAGAGCTGGTACAGTTGCGATGGGCTGAATGGCCTCTTTCTATGCGGTATGATTCTATGAATTTTTAACCACAAACAACTTAAACAGTACCAGAGTCAAACCTGCTTGTGGGGGGCAAGTGCATCTGTCCTTTATCCTTTTCCAAATGCATTCATTTATTCATATGAAGTTATAATGGGAAACAGGCACCTGGTTTCAGGATAAACCTTAAGCAGGGATTGTAACAGGGTGCAGGGGCATTAACAGTCTTTGAACTTTTGCTGGAGTCATTAGGTAAGCAGTAGGTTCATTTCCTTTTGTTTTAATCCAAAGAAAATTCCTAATTGCTGAATCCTCCATATTTGTTTTTATTGATCCCTGAAGCTGTCGCCTGATGGGTTCAAAGCTAACTTGAAGAATACAGCGAACAGATCGTATTAAAGAAAATCAAACACTTCAGCATGAGTCCAGTAGGAATGAACTTTTTCAATACTCTGCCTGAGGTGGGGTGGATGCGGGGCTTTGAAGAAAGGAGGATCAGTCATAAATGTTCAACTTTATTCTCTATTTATTTCTCTGGAAAAGGGAAGGCTGAGGGGTGACCTGATAGAGGTCTTCAAAATTATAAAGGGCTTTGATAGGGTAGACGTAGAGAAGATGTTTCCACTTGTGGGAGGAGACCAGAACTAGGGGCCATAAATTTAAGACAGTTACCAATAAATCCAATAGGGAATTCAGGAGAAACTTCTTTACCCAGAGAGTGGTGAGGATGTGGAATTCGTTACCACAGGGAGTGGTTGAGGCGAATAGTATAGATACATTTAAGGGGAAGCTAGATAAGCACATGATGGTGAAAGGAATAGAAGGATATGTTGATAAGGTGAGATGAAGTAGGATGGGAGGAGGCTCGTGTGGAGCATAGACCAGTTGGGCCAAATGCCCTGTTTCCATGCTGTAAATTCTACGTAATTCTTCAGTCCTGATTATACGAAACTTACTTTCCCATTTTATAATTGAGAGTTTTTGGAGGCACTCTTGACAACTCACCTTAATAAATTAGTCCTAAGCTGAACCATAAAGACCAAAAAAATGCCAGGTTTAATTCCCCGGTCTTCAGTTAGCCGATCTTAGCTGAGATGGCAAGAGCAGCACCAAGGTTGGCTGGGTTAAGGAAGAGAATATCAGTGAGTTCCTGCCCCTGATCACTATCACAAGATAATGACAGATGCCCCAGGGAGGCCATTTGGCTCATCTTAGTTCTTGCATCCAGAAACACCTAAATAACTCCACCTTTGCCCTGACGGCACCATAGATTCGGTGACCCATGGCTGCAAATGGACACCAGGTAGGACTGTTGTCCACGTTGTAGAAAAGCCTGTCTTTGTTCAAAGGTAAAAGGGTCACCACTTGACACCCGTGGAACTGTACCCCAGCAAAGGATTGATGCCTTCAGAGGAGAGAAAAATAAGGTGGTGGGGTGGGTGTATCCTTTTTGGTGAGGGTGAGGAGAAACTTCTCCCAGCCGAGAGGCGCAGGTATTCTGCTCCTAGCCCTCTGCCAGTACAACTTTAAGGAGCCCAGAGTGACCCATCAGCTCACTGACCCTCTATTTTAGGTGCAAACTTGCATTTAACTCTGTGGGCCACCTTGCTGGCCAATGTATGATGCTCCTGCACTGCCTTGTAATGTACTGTTTACACGGAAATGCTCTCCCCATTCACAACGTCCCACGGCGCAACGTACACTGAATCCCAACTAAAAGGAGTGATGTGCAACCACAGGCATCTCATCCCCTTTGCCGATACGGTGCTGAGGCATGCTCGGTGATGTACACCGTGAGATAGAACCCACTGTCGTATAATGGGAACTCCAAGTTAGCGGGTCTGTCAATAAATGTTTGTGCAGTGGCGATGAGCTCCTGCTTAGACACTGCTGAGCCATTCAGTAAACCTTTGTGCTGAGTCAGATTTAGAATAGGAACAGGAGGCCATTCAGCCCCTTGAACCTGTTACACAGGAACAGGGAGGAGGTCATTCGGCCCCTCAAACCTGTTACACAGGAACAGGGGGTACGGTAACGTTGTGGTTAGTAACCCAGAGTCCTGGGCTAATAATCTGGAGACGCGAGTTCAATTCCCACCATGGCAGTTTGGGAATTTGAATTCAGTTAATTAAATAAATCTGGAATAAAAAGCTTGCATCAGTAATGGTGACCATGAAGCTATCGGATTGTCGTAAAAACCCATCTGGTTCACTAATGTCCTTTAGGGAAGGAAATCTGCCATCCTTACCTGGTCTGGCCTATATGTGACTCCAGGCCCACAGCAATGTGGTTGACTCTTAGCTGCCCTCTGAAATGGCCTAGCAAATCACTCAGTTGTATCAAACCACTACAAAAAATTGCAGCGGTTCAAGATGTTAGCTCACCACCACCTTCTCAAGCAATTAGAGATGGGTGATAATTGCTGGATAAACGCCCACATCCCGTGAATAGAAAAAGGGAGGCCATTCAGCCCCTCAAACCTGTTACTTAGGAACAGGAGGAGGCCATTCGTCATCTTGAGACTGTTGCATAGGAAGAGGGGGAGGCCATTTGGCACATTACAACAGTGACTCCACTTCAAAAGTACTTAATTGGCTGTAAAGCGCTTTGAGACATCCGGTGGTCGTTTTTTCTTTCATTCTTCTTTCTTGAGCCTGTTACTTAGGAACAGGAGGAGGCCATGCGATCCCTCGAACCTGTCACGCCATTCAATTTAGATCATGTATCTTAACTCCATCTGTCCACTTTGGTTCCATAACCTTTAATAACCTTACCTAGCAAAAATCTATCAATCTCAGTTTTGAAATTTTCAATTGACCCCCAGCATCAACGGCTTTTTGGGGAGAGAGTTCCAGATTTCCACTACCCATTGTGTGAAGAAGTGTTTTCTGACATCACCCCTAAAAGGCCTAGCTCTAATTTTAAGATTATGTCCCCTTGTTCTGGACTCCCCCACCAGAGGAAATAGTTTCTCTCTATCTACCCTAACAACTCCTCCTTTTAATCAGCCTAAACACCTCAAGTAGATCACCCTTTAATCTTCTATACTCAAGGGAATACAAGCCTGGTCTATGCAACCTGCCCTCATAATTTAACCCAATAAGCCCGGGTATCATTCTAAGTGAATCTGCGCTGCACCCCCTCCAAGGCCAATATATCTTTCCTGCGGGGCGGTGACCAGAACTGAACGTAGTACTCCAGATGGGGTCTAACCAGGGTTCTATACAACTGTAGCATAACTTCCACCTCATTGGATTCCAGTCCCCTTGAGATGAAGGGGGGCTAAGAATATAACACACCTACAGACAGAGCCTCATTACTGCATTAATTCTCTAATGTCTTTGACTGAAGTGCACTTCTGTTTGAACTTAACTATCCATGAAACTAAAATTAAATAATGATGCAATTTTATGAAGGGAGTTGCCTGGCTATCTTTAGGCAGCCTCGCGTGTAGACATGTGCACGCTCCTTCAAATGTTATAGACATACACAGTATTTGGTAGTTCTTTTGAAGAGGTCCCGAACTCTCAATGCTGTAAAGCTTTTGAAGTTTAGGAGTTACAAGGCCTTTTCAATTTCTAGCAAAACAACATTTAAAAAAATGTTATGCAACACAGTGGATCATTGGTGAGTGGTGAATCCATGCTTTTGGGCTGGATTAGTAGGCGCTAAGTAAGGGAGAAGTCGTGCTGTCAGTGGCTTTCATACGGTTCATTAATGCACAAGCTATAATTAGCACTAATTAGCTGCATTTTAAAGCTTTATGGCTCTATATAGTGACACCACAAGTCCTGGCCAGAATGGTGATGATTGGGTAATTCCCCCGTCCAATCACGCCTGGAGCCTGCACTCCTGTAAGTGACTGGGACTGATTTTACGCGCACAATTTGTATTGTGTAACTCTCTTCCACTCATTGCATTTTGCTGGAGAAATAATCCTACTGTTATCGGGAGACGTTGCTGTAGTTTCAGTCATGAGTTCTGTTTGCTGCAGTTCATAGAGACTCTGCTTAAATTGACTCTGTAGATTGTTTGCCGTAAGTCCCGCCCCACCTCCATCTCATTGGCCGGTACCCTGGTGTCGCTAGACAGTCTGAAGCTTTACTGGCCCTGGCTGGTTTGCTTAGCCAATGAATTCACGTGTCTGCATGTTTGCCAGTGCAGAGAGGGTCCTTTCTGTGAGGAAAATTAAAAGTATGCGATCAGCAGTAGCCTCGCTGTATTGTCATTTTATTGCTTAATCCTCTCAGTCGTGTGAGCAATCGTTCTGGTAACTTCTTCAAATATTTAACGCAATACTTCCATTTATGATCCTGGAAACATTTCTTTGCTTTCAGTGTCCCAGGTGGTTCTATGCTAGTGTAGAATATGGAATTGCAACACCCGTAGAGGCTATTTCTCAATATCCTGTCAAAAGTATTTTTGGTTTTTGCATATTGCATTTTATACGATGACTTTCACTAAATGGAGATATTGACGTGTATAAACTGGCATCCCCGCCTATTGAAGGGCTGTTTATATTTAAAAAAATTGTGAAGGAGTTTGTCCCCTTTTTGTTCTCCCCTCCTAATGGTGTTTGGGCTTGCTGGGAAACAGTATGCCATGTGTCCTCTTGGATGCTCAAATTGGCCATTCTTCCTGTGTGATACTAGGTGGTGAGTGTTGGCAAGCTATTTGACCGTGGGATGCGTTACAAGGCAGCCCAATTCTGTTCTCGCCCAACGTCCGGTTACATGCAGTTTCCAGCAGTTCCCGCTGGATGGCAATCTGGAACCCTTACTGACTTTATCCCCTCTTGCAAGTCTAGGGTCAACTGTAGCGAACTCGGCACAAAATGACAATCAAAGCTGGACTGCAGGGGCTCGGTTACAGGCTGCCTTTGCCGATGGAGCTTTTAGGTCTTATCTTGACCACAATGAAATAATCACACCTGATGGAGGGGAGAGTGGAATTGAAAGAAGTAGCTCCGAAATTACAGAACCAGTTGGACGGAATAATGGCGGATGAAATCGAATGCTGGCAAGTGTAAAGTGCTGCACCTAGGAAGGGGAAATGGTCAACGTACATACTCCATGAACGGTGTTGAAATAGCTAAGGAAGATGCTGAAACAGTGCTAGGAGTCTTTGTAGGTTGAACACTCATGACTGTTCACACTCTCGATCCTGAGCTGAGCCTCCGACCCCATTTGCTCTCCATCACTAAGTCGCCCATCTCTGCCCCTGCCACAGCGCATCTGCTGCTGAAACCCTCACCCATGCCTTTGTTACCTCCAGACTCGACTATTGCAACGCTCTCCTGGCTGGCCTCCCATCTTCCACCCTCCATAAAACTTGAGCTCATCCAAAACCAATTCCCCATATCCTAACTTGCACCAAGTCCCGTTCACCCATCACCCCTGTGTTCGCTGATCCGGCAAAGCCTCGAATTCAAAATTCTCATCCTTGTGTACAAACCCCCCATGGCTTCGCCCCCCTTCCCTATCTCTGTAACCTCCTCCAGCCCTACAATCCTCCAAGATCCCTGCGTTCCTCCAATTCTGGCCTCTTGTGCATCCCTGATTTCCATCGCCCCACCATTGGTGGCTGTGCCTTCAGCAGTCTAGGCCCTAAGCTCTGGAATTCCCTCCCTAAACCTCTCTGTCTCGCTCTTTTCTCCTTTAAGACACTCCTTAAAACCTACATCTTTCCTAATATCTCCTCACATGGCTCGATGTCAAATTTCGTCTGGTGACGCTCCTGTGAAGTGCCCTGGGACGTTTTACTATGTTAAAGACGCTATATAAATGCAAGTTGTTGTTGATAATATTAGTGATTTCTGCTTACAAAAAGAGTGATCAACATATGAAATAGATTTCCAGATAGACTATTGGAGGCAAAAACCTTGGAATCATTTTAATAAAAAACACAATAGAAGCTGAAATGGTGGGACTGCAGGGATTTTCTGGATGTGTGAATTAAGATGGGCCGAACAGCAGCATCATCCATAATTATCCTGTAATAAACAGGGCACTAAACCATATTGGAGCAATTGTCAGGACACTGGGGCAAATAGTGTTAAATTAAAATCAGAATAACTACCTCAATTAGATCACCCCTTAAGTCTTCTATACCCAAGGGATGCAACCTTCTCCTCATAATTTAACCCTTTTAGCCCTGGTATCATTCTGGTGAATCTGCACCGCACTCCCTCCAAGGCTAATATGTCCTTCCTACGGTGCGGTGCTCAGAACTGAACACAGTACTCCAGAGCAATGTTCCTGCTAAGCTGCGCGGCCGCGCAGTCATCTGCACGGTCCCGCGCAGGCTGTTCACCGGCTTTTCCATTGTAGATACCGCACATGCGCAAAAATTTGAATGGTCCGCGCAATGGGGGAGGCAGGCCGCGCAAGAGGCAGTGCAGCTTACGGGGGACATTGCATCAGATGCGGTCTGACCAGAGCTTTATATAACTAAAATGCAGGCAAGTGAGAGCAGACCAGCACCTGCCCCGTTTGGGTGCTGAAGTGGAAATTTTGCTTCGTTGAGGTGGTTGTGAAGAGTCACCATCTGGACCAGTCTACTGCCTCATCATTATAAGACTGCATCGCAGCATGTCTGGATGACTAGTAGTAGCTGACTAGCACAGTCAAAGGCATTTCCAGTCCAGCAGTGTGTGTTATCAACAGCTGTCCTGATGGGACAGCTGGCTTTCTGCTATCCTGGACCCAGTGAGAACATTGTAAGGCCCATTGATGCTGGTAATGGGGAGCAAAGGGTTTAACTGTGCCTGAAATCAACCATAGCTCTAGTGGGTAGCACTCTCACCTCTGAGTCAGAAGGTTGGTTCTCTCACCACCTGCCGCAGTCCTAGTCTGGCAGCTATGTCCTTCAGGACTCGGCCAGCTCAGTCAGTAGACATTGAAGTCCCCCACCCAGAGTACATTCTGTGCCCTTGCTACTCTCAGTGTTTCTTCCAAGTGGTGTCCAACATGGAGTACTGATTCATCAGCTGAGGGAGGGCGGTAGGTGGTAATCAGCAGGAGGTTCCCTTGCTTGACCTGAAGCCATGAGACTTCATGGGGTCTGGAGTCAATGTTGAGGGCCACTCCCTCCCGACTGTATACCACTGTGCCACCACCTCTGGTGGGACAGGATATACCCTGGGATGGTGATGGAGGAGTCTGGGACATTGGCTGAAAGGTATGATTATGTCAGGCTGTTGCTTGACTAGTCTGTGGGACAGCTCTCCTAATTTTGGCACAAGTCCCCAGATGTTAGCGCAGAGGACTTTGCAGGGTCGACTGGGCTGGGTGTGCCGTTGCCGTGTCCGTAGCCAGTGCCAATGCTGGGTGGTCCATCCGGTTTTATTCTTCTTATTGTTTTTCGTAGCAGTTGTGTACAACTGAGTGGCTTGCTGGGCCATTTCAGAGGGCAGTTAAGAGTCAACCACATTGCTGTGGGTCTGGAGTCACATATAGGCCAGACCAGGTAAGGACAGCAGATTTCCTTCCCTCAAGGGCATTAGTGAACCAGATCGTTTCTTACGACAATCCAATAGTTTCATGGTCACCATTACTAATACTAGCTTTTTAATTCCAGATTTTTATTCCATTAACTGAATTTAAATTCCCCAGCTGCCGTGGTGGGATTTGAACTCACGTCTCTGGATAATTAGTCCAGGCCTCCTGAATTACTAGTCCAGTAACATAACCACTATGCTACCGTTCTTGCAACAGATAGTGAGACAAAAAAACTGAAACACATAACAAGTAAATCCTAGGTTTAGTTTTAAAACATTCAGGTCTTTGTGCACTTAGCCAGGGTTGGCACCATGATGCTCCGAGCATCTGTTGTGTAAAACGGGCATAACTAGATGCAATTTCTAGGCCATTGCATCTGCCTAAATACGAGGAATGCAGATTCCTT
Source organism: Squalus acanthias (assembly GCA_030390025.1). Classification (NCBI taxonomy): domain Eukaryota; kingdom Metazoa; phylum Chordata; class Chondrichthyes; order Squaliformes; family Squalidae; genus Squalus; species Squalus acanthias. Next base: position 130,792,407 of record CM059425.1, on the reverse strand, counting down.
GTGGGCAGTTCCTTGGAAGATTCATGAGCTTCAAACTAATTGTCCAATCGCCCTTATCCGCTGCGGGTCTCAAGTTTACCAGTATGGAATGAGAAATTTCCCCACATTGGAATGGAAATGCTGTTTGACCCATCAAGCCCAGTCCTTCACACGCCATCTACAATCCGCGCTATTGTGGGTTCCACCTAGTTTATTTAATCTCCTAAAGGAACATTTGACACAAATCTTTCCTTGACTCAACCCCCCGCCCCCCCCCCCCCCCACCCCACCTCACAAAATTAATCGCGCAAATCTGGAAAAGATGTATCCATTCTAGCATCACCACTTGCTGGAAGTTTTGCATGGCTGTTCCATAGAGTACTTCATTATCCCCTATAACCTTCAAACCAGATAGTTCTCCACAAATGCAGCAGCTTTGTATCAATTTATCCTATTGCTGATAGTGATGATGTATGTGCCTCTTTCTCCTGTCATTAGATGCCAGCGTGATCCTGGAAAGTATTATTAGTTTAGACCAGTTAGCAGACTACAACAACTTGCAGCTTTCAATTTCAGTTGTTGGAAAGATGAGCAGGATTTCAGAGTCTTCTGACTCATAGAATTACAGAAAATTTACAGCACAGAAACAGGCCATTCAGCCCAACCGGTCTATGCCAGTGTTTATGCTCCACACGAGCCTACTCACACTCTTATTTGCTTCATCTCCCCCTATCAACATATCATTCTATTGCTTTCTCCCTCCTGTACTTATCTAGTTTCCCCTTAAATGCATCTATGCTATTCGCCTCAACCTTGTGGTAGCGAGTTCCACATTCTCACCACTCTCTGGGTAAAGAATTTTCTCCTGAATTCCCTATTGGATTTATTAGTGACTGTCTTATATTTATGGCCCTAGATTTGGACCCCCCCCCCACACACACACAAGTGGAAACATCTTCTCTATGTCTACCCTATCGAATCCCTTCATAATTTTAAAGACATCTTATCAGGTCACCCCTCAGCATTCTCTTTTCTAGAGAAAAGAGCCCCAACCTGTAGTGTGACTCTTGTAGTGATTTTTGTAAGAGAATAAACCTGGGGAGCAAAGGGTAGTGGTTGCTGGTCAGTCTTCCAACTAAGAGGATACCGTGAAGAATTAATGTTACGATCAGTCCAAAACTATCGGAATTTGCTGAATATTCCAAGATGTCGTGGTCCAACAACAACAACAACTTGCATCTATGCAGCACCTTTAATGTAGTAAAACGTCCCAAGGCACTCCACAAGAGTGATTATCAAACTAAATTTGAAACCGAGCCACATAAGGAGATATTAGGACAGGTGGTCAAAGAGGTAGGTTTTAAGGAGCGTCTTAAAGGAGGAGAGAGAGGTAGAGAGGCGGAGAAGTTTAAGGAGGGAATTCCGGAGCTTAGGGCCTAGGTAGCTGAAGGCATGGCCACCAATGGTGGAGTGATTAAAATTGGTGATGCGCAAGAGGCCAGAATTGGAGGATGCCGAGATCGCGGAGGGTTGTAGGGCTGGAGGAGGTTACAGAGATAGGGAGGGTGAAGACATGGGGAGATTTGGACACCAGGATGAGAATTTTTAAATCACGGCATTGCCGGACCAGGAGCCAATGTAGGTCAGCGAGCACAGGGGTGATGGGTGAACAGGACTTGGTGCGAGTTAGGATACGGGCAGCTGCGTTTTGGATGAGCTGGAGTTTACAGAGGGTGTAAAGTGGGAGGATGCTTTTCCGGGCATTATGTTGACTCTTTTATCTATGTGGTCTGCCACTGTCGTTACTTTGTAATAGTGAATACCTAACCAAGATAAATCACAAAAACAAATACATTTTGTCTTTTTCGAAAATTTAGTTTGTTGCTGTTATGCAAAGTATTCGCCCCCAGTGTGGGTACATGGCCACCACCTACCTCCTCCATGTATGTACATTATGAGGGGTTTTGATCGAGTAGATAGGGAGAAACTGTTTCTATTGGCAGGACAGTGGGAAACCAAAGGACACAGATTTAAGGTAATTGGCAAAAGAACCAGAGGGGAGATGAGAATTTTTTTTACGCAGCGAGTTGCGATGATCCGGAATGCGCTGCCTGAAAGGGCGGTGGAAGCTGATTCAATAGTAACTTTCAGAAGAGAATTGGATAAATACTTGAAAAGGAAAAGTTTGCAGGGCTATGGGGAAAGAGCAGGAGAGTGGGACTAATTGGATAGCTCTTTCAAAGAGCCGGCACAGGCACAATGGGCAGAATAGCCTCCTTCTGTGCTCTATAATTCTACTTTCATTTCATGTGGGTTGTGCTACTTGCCTGTGTATTGGTTAACAGATGTGTTGTAGGAAATGCCATAGCAAATTCTGCACTATAGGAATAACTTTCTTATCATATCGATACTGTAAAGCAAGTTGAACTGCACTTGAAACCTAGACACAGTGAGCCAGCACAGGCACGATGGGCCGAATGGCCTCTTTCTGTGCTGTATGTTTCTAGGTAAAGGCACAAAATTATAAAATGAATACATCTTCATGCACTGAATTTTGGCCCTTGAGCATAAATCTTGTCGTGAGACGGTTCACGTGTGTTTACAGCAAGAGTCTGATTGCTAAATCATCGTTTCCTTATTTCAGGTGCGAGAGCTTGTTCTCGACAACTGCAGGTCAAATGAAGGTAAAATCGAAGGTCTGACGGCGGAGTTTGAGAACCTGGAGTTCCTCAGTTTGATAAACGTTGGTCTGATGTCTGTCACAAACCTCCTCCGTCTGCCTAAACTGAAGAAGGTGAGTCTTGAGTGTGTAAACCATTGGGCTGTTTGGGGAAAAATGTCTTTCCATTGCGTCTTCGCAGCGTAATGATTGCAACATTTCTTTCAAACCACTGCGGTTGTGTATATTTTTTTGTGAGGAATGGTCGTTCACGATCTTCTGCCGGAAGACATCTCAATCCCACCCTCTCGTGTAATTATCAGCAAGACCATTAATTGGACACAGCAAAAAAGAACGACTTGCATTTATATAGTGACTTTCACGCCCTCCGGACGTCCCAAAGCACTTTACAGACAAGTGCTTTTGAAGTGTAGTCACTGTTGTAATGTTGGAAACATGGCAGCCAATTTGCACATAGCAAGCTCCCACAAACAGCAATGTGATAATGACCAGATCATCTATTTTTTAGTGATGTTGGTTGAGGAATAAATATTGGCCAGGACACCAGAAAGAACTCCCTGCTCTTCTTTGAAATAGTGGCCATGGGATCTTTTACGTCCACCTGAGAGGGCAGACGAGGCCCCAATTTAATGTTTCATCTGAAAGATGGCACCTCCGACAGTGCAGCACTCCCTCATTACTGCACTGGGAGTGTCAGCCTAGATTATGTACTCTAGTCTCTGGCATGGGGCTCAAACCCACGAGGTGAGCGCGCTACCCACTAAGCTATAGCTTTTGATAGTGAGTTCAATCTGTGTATCTATTGATGGTGGAGGGGGTCGGCGGGGGGGAGGGGGGGGGAGGGAGGTGTGTGGGGATAATGTTGGCTCCCCAGGCATCTGTGGAAAGTGCCTCCTGTGATGTGTGAAACCAGTGGAGGGATCAATATTGCCTCATTCATTCTACTGCATTGATATCAGGGGCAATGCAATAAAATTGGTGGATGGGTTTGGGGAAATGGAAAATTTAAACAAGACCCCATGGTTGGCAGCACAGTGTGACTGGTGGGTTTGTTTCCTCCACTTCTGGCCATTTGCACATCCCCCACTTCCTTCGCTCCACCATTGGCGGCCGTGCCTTCAGTTATCTAGACCCTAAGTTATGAATTCCCTCCCTAAATCTCTCCATCTTTCCACCTCTCTCTCCTCCTTTTAAGATGCTCCTTAAAACCTACTTCTTTAACCAAGCTTTTGGTCATCTGTCCGAAGATCTCCTTCTAACCAACACCTAAACAAAGAAACCCAGAAGATCTGGTCATTTATCTCGTTGCTGTTTGTGGGAGCTTGCTGTGCGCGAATTGGCTGCTGCGTTTCCTACATTACACAGTGACTACACTTCACAAAGTACTTCATTGGCTGTGAAGCGCTTTGGGACATTGTGAATGCAAGACTTTTTTTTCTATTTATGTGGCTCGGTGTCAATTTTATAACTTGATAACGCTCCTGTTAAGCGTTTTGGGTGTTCAAAGCGCTATATAAATGCAAGTTGTAGTTGAGATGATTCTTCATCCCTGAGTACTGAAAATTTCACTATTTGTCTAGCTGCTGTGCTATCAGACTTTAATTGTATCATCTGATACCCTTTGAAGTTACATTTGGTCAACAAGGTGTAGACTTGCATTGCGCTTTCCCGATTTCCATCGCCCCACCATTGGCAATCGTGCCATCAGCCATAAGAACATAAGAACATAAGAAATAGGAGCAGGAGTAGGCCAATCGGCCCCTCGAGCCTGCTCCGCCATTCAATAAGATCATGGCTGATCTGATCCTAACCGCCAATCTACTATCTATCACAGAACCATCTCCTGCATCTAACAGAATTGCACACACGAAATAGGAGCAGAATCAGGCTACACAGTCCCTGGGCCCGCTCCACTACCCACAGGGCCATGACCGATCCGAACCTAGACTCATGTCCAAATTCCTGCCCGCTCCCCGTAACCCTTAATGCCCTTTACTTCTAGGAAACTGTCTATTTCTGTTTTAAATTTAATTAATGTTGTAGCTTCTACAGCTTTTTGTGGCAGCATATTCCATGGACCTACCACCCTCTGAGTGAAGTAGTTCCTCCTCATCTCAGTTTTGAAAGAGCAGCCCCTTATTCTAAGACTATGTCCCCTAGTTCTCGTCTCACCCGATCCAACCCCTTCACAATCTTATATGTTTCAATAAGATCGCCTCTCATTCTTCTGAACTCCAATGAGTAGAGTCCCAATCTACCCAACCTCTCCTCATATGACCACCCCCTCATCCCCGGGATTAACCGAGTGAACCTTTTTTGCACTGCCTCGAGAGCAAGGATGTCTTTCCTTAAGTAAGGACACCAAAACTGTATGCAGTATTCCAGGTGCGGTCTCACCAATACCTTGTACAACTGAAGCAATACCTCCCTATTTTTATATTCTATCCCCCTAGCAATGAAAGCCAACATTCCATTTGCCTTCTTAATCACTTGCTGCACCTGCATACTAACCTTTTGAGTTTCGTGCACCAGGACCCCCAGATCCCTTTGCACTTCAGTACTCTCCAGTTTCTTGCCATTAAGATAATAAATTGCTCTAGGATTTTTCCTGCCAAAGTGCATCACCTCACACTTTCCAGTGTTGTATTCCATCTGCCAAATCTCTGCCCACTTACTTAGCCTGTCTATGTCCCCTTGCAGGTTTTTTATGTCCTCCTCACTCACTACTTTCCCTCCCATCTTTGTATCATCTGCAAATTTTGATATGTTACACTTGGTCCCTTCCTCCAAATCGTTAATATAGATTGTGAAGAGTTGGGGACCCAGCACTGACCCCTGTGGAACACCACTAGTTACTGATTGCCAGTCTGAGAATGAACCATTTATCCCAACTCTTTGCTTTCTGTTAGATAGCCAATCCTCTATCCATGCCAGAATATTACCCCCAATCCCGTGATTTTTTACCTTAAGCAATAATCTTTTGTGTGGCACCTTGTCAAATGCCTTTTGGAAGTCTAAATACACTACGTCCACTGGTTCCCCTTTATCCACTCTATATGTTACTTCCTCAAAGAACTATCTAGGCCCTAAGCTCTGGATATCCCTCCCTAAACCTCTCCGCCTCTCTCTCCTCCTTTTAAGGCTCTCCTTAAAACCTTCCTCTTTGATCAAGCTTTTGCTCACTTGTCCTAATATCTCCTTACGTGGCTCGGTGTCAAATTCTGTTTGATAATCGCTCCTGTGAAGCGTATTGGGACATTTTACAACATTAAAGGCGCCATAGAAATACAAGTTGTTGTGTCGGAGGTTTAGTGCGTAGCTTCATTCTCACCTGCGTGTCTAAGCTGCGGAGACGCAATTGTTCGCGATTTGTAAAAAAAAACTCGAGGCGTAAATATAAAAACTCATCCAGTAGAGAGTGTAATTTTACACCGGTAATTACAAGAGCATTTATCTTGGTGTTATATTTAAGACTTGTCAGATTTTGGAAATGATCCAAAATGCAACATTCGTCCTTGCGACCGTAAAAAGTTTTTAGTGGCAAATAAAGAACACGTCACAAAACCAGCTGATTAATTTTTACTGATTGTCTGAGCACCCTTTTAAAAAAAAAGCTAACAAAAAGGCTGCCCACAGATGTGAAAAGGAGGAAGTACCTTAATTAATCAGAAATATGTAGCCTAATAAAACAATTTTGTTTAAACCTGATGGAGTCAAGTTCCAACACATGATGCATATTCCTGCCCCCATTACATCTGACAAGTTACAGACATGGAATTGATTAGAATTTTACAGCACAGAAACAGGTCATTCGGCCGGTGTTTATGCTCCACACGAGCCTCCTCCCATCCTACTTCATCTCACCCTAGCAGCATATCCTTCTATTCCTTTCTCCCTTGTGTTTATCTAGCTTCCCCTTAGATGCATCTCTGCTATTCGCCTTAACCATTCTCTGGTTAAAGAAGTTTCTCCTGAGTTTCCTTATTGGATTTATTACAATAACAACTTATATTTATATAGCGCCTTTAATGTAGTAAAACATCCCAAGGCGCTTCATGGGAGCGTTACCAAACAAAATTTGACACCGAGCCACATAAAGAGATATTAGGACAAGTGAGGTAGGTTTTAAGGAGCATCTTAAAGGAGGAGAGAGCTGCAGGAAAGTCTAGGGAGGGAATTCCAGAGCTTAGGGCCTGGGAAGCTGAAGACACGGCTGCCAATGGTGGAGTGAAGGAAATCCGGGATGCGCAAGAGGCCAGAATTAGAGGAGCGCAGAGATCCCGGAGGGTTGTGGGGCTGGAGAAGGTTATAGAGATAAGATGGGGCGAGGCCATGGAGGGATTTGAAAACAAGGATGAGAATTTTAAATTTGAGGCGTTGCCAGACCGGGAGCCAATGTAGGTCAGCGAGCACAGGGGGTGATGGGTGAACGGGACTTGGTGCGAGTTAGGACACGGGCAGCCGAGTTTTGGATGTGCTGAAGTTTACGGAGGTGAGAGCAATGGAATAGTCGAGTCTGTAGGTAATAAACCAGCCTTCTATTTTCTGCAGGGAAAAAGCACCAAACTGTTGGTCTTTCCTGACAGTTGTATCCTCTCAGTTCTGATATGATCCTTGTAAATCTGAGACCTGAGCCGTGCAGTCTCAGGGTGGTAGGCGAGTCAGATTTAACTAAAATCAGGTGAGCTTCGATCAAAATTGTAATCTGTCATAAGGTATATCATTTTACTTAACATTAATCCACACTCAAAAACACATTAAAAGGACCAATTTCTAATCCTCATACACAAATATACTGTTGCCATGGACCAACCAAATTAACATTGTGTGTCAGCTATAGCTCAGTGGGTAATACTCTTCTCCTCTGGGACAGAAGGTTGTGGGTTCAAGCCCCACTCCAGAGACTGGAGCATGTAAAACAAGCTGACTCCCCCAGTGCCAGTACTGAAGGAGTTCTTTACTGTCGGAGGTGCCGTCTTTTGGGTGAGACGTTAAACCGAGGCCCCTATCTGCCCTCTGAGGTGGACGTAAAAGATCCCACAGCCGCTATTTCGAAGAAGAGCAGGGGAGTTCTCCCCAGTGCCCTGGCCAATATTTATCCCTCAACCAATGTCATTAAAACAGATGAGCTGATCTTTGTCACATTGCTGTTTGTGGGAGCTTGCTGTACGCAAATTGGCTGCTGCATTTTCTACATTACAACAGTGACTACACTTCAAAAAGTACTTCATTGGCACATTGTTGCAGCAGAGTAGGACACTTTCTATGTCTAAACCACCCACCTGATCTGGTAACACTTGGGCCCCTGAATTTTACAGCATAGAAACAGTCCATTCGGCCCAACAGGTCTATGCTCGACACGAGCCTCCTCCCGCCAAATTATGGTAAAATATTCCATTTTCAAGTGATTTTCTTTCTTTCTTGTTCAATAATGGCCATTTAACTTGTCAGCTAAGCACACTGAAATGTAATTAGATGTAATGTGTTCTGCTGCTTGAAGCCAGAAGCAGAATTATTCTTTTGCAAGTTCCATGAACTTTCTTCATGTAGATGAATTTATAAAATAGGATTTGTAGTGATTACACCTTTAGCGTAGTAAAACGTCCCAACGCACTTCGACACTGAGCCACATAAGGATATATTAGGACAGGTGACCAAAAGCTTGGTCAAAGAGGTAGGGTTTTAAGGAGCGTCTTAAAGGAGGAAAGATGGAGCGGTTTAGGGAGGGAATTCCAGAACTAGGGCATGGGCAGCTGAAAGAATATGAGGTGGTGATTTAGACAATTGCTTTCTAGTGGACATTCAAGAACGTAAGTTGTTCTGCACAACACACTCAGGAATCCCCACCTTTCTAAAGATGAATTAACATTATAGAATGAGTACAGTGGTTATGGTATTGGACTATAGCAACCCATAAGTCAAGAGTTAAAATCTCACCATGGCAAGTTAGAATCATAGGCCCGTAATTTCCGATGGGAGGCTTCCTGCGTGCGGATGCCTCCTATCGGAAAAAAATCTACGAACTTACCTGAGGGCTCCCGAGGTCCGGACACTTCCGCTCCTGGGCCTCTCCACAGTCGAAATACGCAGGGCCCACGTATCCCAGGGGCGCATGTAAGCCAATGAAAGAAGGGAATCTCCCTTCATACTTTTGACAAATATATGTCCTGTCAAATATATGAATGGAGATCACCCCAAAAAGACACTAAAACATTAAATAAATTTACCAGGCGTAAGATTTCTAAGGGATTTCAGCAGGCGGAGGTTCTGCAGAAAGCGGAACTCTCCCCCCGCAGAGGCCCTTCTCCAGGGCAGGCGTCCGATCTGTCAAGAGCATTCTTGACAGATCGGAAATGCTGGTTTTCAGCGCATGCGCTCCGCATGCCTGAAACCAGCATTTCCGATGTCCCTATGGGTGTGTACATACCCGTAGGCATCATAAAATACGGGCCATAGAATCTTACAGCACAGAAGGAAGCCATTTGGCCCATCATGCCTGTGCCGTCTCTTTGAAAGAGCTATCCAATCAGTCCCACTCTTTCCCCATAGCCCTGCAAATTTTTCCCCTTCAAGTATTTATCCAATTCCCTTTTGAAAGTTACTATTGAATCTGCTTCCACCGCCCTTTCAGGCAGTGCATTCCAGATCATAACAACTCGCTGGTTAAAAAAAATTCTCCTCATCTCTCCTCTGGTTCTTTTGCCAATTACCTTAAATCTGTGCCCTCTGGTTACCGACCCTCCTGCCACTGGAAACAGTTTCTCCTTATTTACTCTATCAAAATCATTCATAATTATGAACAACTCTATAAATCTCCCCCTAACCTTCTCTGCTTTCAGATGACGATATGAGTTCAGTCTCATAATTATCCAATTGTCCCTTTTCTTGATAACGGTGTGAATGAAACGTGGTGAATGCATATGCTTTTACCAGCAACCATATGCTTAATAAAGTATAATATTTGTTTAGCATCTTCACTGGTAGAAGTGCATTAAGTTCAAACTGCAGTGATGTTGGTCATGGGGAGTAATCCTACCGGAAGGTGGGTTTAAGTGCAGTAATGTAGTGCGTTTGTTCTGACCTGTGTTAATTCAGTCCAGTATTTACAAGCAGGCTGGTGGTGCAGTTGCTCCACTGAATGACTGTGAATTCCCAGTGCGGTGAGTTCCCAATTACAACCAAGGTCACAGGGTCGGGGGACAAGCACCAACAGAGTCCGTCCCTGTTGGGTCCTGCTCTCACGTTTGTTTTTACAGATGATTGCAGAACAGCATTGTAGGAAAACTGGGAGCAGGTTAGCTTGTGACCAGAGAATAGTGGGACTTTTAATAACACCTATTCTATTGGTTTTAAATCTAGGTGAACATACAATTTTGCTCGAGATCATGCACATCTGTGTTTTTTTTAATTCATTCTTGGGATGTGGGCGTCACTGGTAAGGCCAACATTTATTGCCCACCCCTAATTGCCCTTGAGAAGGTGGTGGTGAGCCGCCACCTTGAACTGCTGCAATCCATGTGGTGAAGGTACTCCCACAGTGCTGTTAGGTAGGGAACTCCAGGATTTTGACCCAGCGATGATAAAGGAACGGCGATGATAATTCCAAATCGGGATGATGTGTAACTTGGAGGGGAACTTGGAGGTGATGGTATTCCCATGTGCCTGCTGCCCTTGTCCTTCTAGGTGGTGGAGGCTGTGGTTTTGGGAGCATCAGGATGTCCCAAAGTGCCTTACAGCCAATGAAGTACTATTTGAAGTGTAGTCACTTTTGTAATGCAGGAAACATCGCAGCCAATTTGCGCACAGTAAGCTCCCACAAACAGCAGTGTGATAATGACCAGATAATTTTTTTTTGTTATGTTGATTGAAGGATAAATTTTGGCCAGGACACCGGGGATATCTACCCTGCTCTTCTTCAAAATAGTGCCATGGAATATTTTATGTCTACCTGAGAGGGCAGACGGGGCCTCGGTTTAATGTCTCATACAAAAGACGGCACCTCCGACAGTGCAGCACTCCCTCAGTACTGGGAGTGTCAACCTGGATTATGGAGCTCAAGTCTCGGGGGGTGGGGCTTGAACCCACGACATTCGGACTCAGAGGCTAGAGCGCTACCCACTGAGCCACAAACGGCTATGACTATTTCACTATCATGGATAACTATCCCACGGTTATATATTTTTTTCAATTGATATGGCAGAGTGCCTAAAGGTTGGAAACAACAAATCTCCTATTACTCCCAGTCTCCTTCTAGCAATTCAGTTCTCTTCTTGGTTTACTTGATATGCACATTTTTGACTCTTGTGTAGTATTTTCATTGGAATTTTCCATTTGTCTCGAATCGTGTAGCCACTCTAAGTGCCTTTACAAAGCCCCAGTCAAACCCTCCAGTCTATACGGCTCTACCAATGTTTGTGTCATTAGTGATATCATCATGGTTATGTTTTATATTGGTTAATAATGGCGATTTAAAAACAACATGGGGTCTAAGACCCCTCATTAAGTCTCCTCCTCGCCCTGCACTGTTGGAGGTGCCGTCTTTCGGATGAGCCGTTAAACCGGGCTCTGTCTGCTCTCTCAGGTGGACGTAAAAGATCCCAAGGCACAATTTTGAAGAAGAGCAGGCGAGTTCTCCCCGGTGACCCGTCCAATAAAAAAAAAAGTTTATCTGGCCATTATCTCATTGCTGTTTGTGGGAGCTTGCTGTGCACAAATTGGATGGCGCGTTTCCTACATTACAACAGTGACTACACTTCAAAAGTACTTCATTGGCTGTAAAGCGCTTTGGGACGTCCTGAGGTCGAGGAAGGTGCTGTATAAATGCAAGTTCTTTCTTTTCTTTCCAGATTTCTGTTATTTTTTTCCCTTCTAGATTTTGGACAATTTTCTTCTTCCAATAATTGTCCTGTTCATCCTCCCTGCAGACTGCTTACTTAATTTACATTTATTTCTCCAAGGTGAACATCAGTGTAGCATACGTATTCAGCAGTAGTATGTCCTCATCGTTGACTTGCTGTACACAGTAAATCAGTCTGCCGGGGTCCTATTTGACCCTGAGCTGAGCTTCCGACTCCATATCCGCTCCATCACCAAGACTGCCTACTTTCACCTCCATAATATCACCCGTCTCCGCCCCACCTCAGCTCATCTTCTGTTGAAGCCCTCATCCATTTTGTTACCTCCAGACTTGACTATTCTAATACGATAGCAAAATACTGCGGATGCTGGAAATCTGAAATAACAACAGAAAATGCTGGAAACACTCAGCAGGCCAGGCAGCATCCGTGGAGAGAGAAACAGAGTTACCGTTTCAGGTCTGGGACCCTTCATCAGAACTGGAAAAAGCTGGAGATGTAACAGATATTAAGCAGGTGCAGAGACGGGGAGGGGGTGGGGTGGGGTGGTGGGTGGGAGGAGAGGAAGGAATTGAAGGAATATACTGTGCTGAGGTAAGAGGCAGGAAAGATAAAATGTTGCAAAGGGGGTGGCAACATCATACAGCATGAAAAATGGGGGCAGGGGTTATAGTTTGAAATTGTTGAACTCAATGTTGAGTCCAGAAGGCTGTAAAATGCCTAATCGAAAGATGAGGTGCTGTTCCTCGAGCTTACGTTAAGCTTCATTAGAACAATGTAAGAGGCCAAGGACAGAGAGATCAGAGTGGGAGTGAAATGGAGAATTAAAGTGACAGGCGACCGGAAGCTCAGGGTCACCCTTATGGACTGAACGGAGGTGTTCCGCAAAGCGGTCGCCCAATCTGCGTTTGGTCTTCCCAATGTAGAGGAGACCGCATCGTGAGCAGCGAATACAGTATACTAAATTGCAAGAAGTACAAGTAAATCGCTGTTTCACCTGGAAGGGGTGTTTGGGGCCCTGGACCGTGGGAAGGGAATGTTCTCCTGACCGGCCTCCCACTTTTCACCGTCTGTAAACTTAAGCTCATCCAAAACTCTGCTGCCCATATCCTAACTCGCACTAAGTCCTGTTCACCCATCACCCTGAGCTCGTTGACCTACATCGGCTCCCGGTCCAGCAACGCCTCGATTTTAAAATTTTCATCCTTGTGTTCAAATCCCTCCATAGCCTCGCCCCTCCCTATCTCTGTAACCTCCTCCAGCCCTACAACCCTCTGAGATCTCTGCACTCCTCCAATTCTGGCCTCTTGCGCATCCCCGATTTTCTTCCACCCTTGGTGGCCGTGCCTTCAGCTGCCAAGGCCCCAGGCTCTGGAATTACCTCCCCAAACCTCTCTACCTCTCTCTCCTCCTTTTAAGACGCTCCTTAAATCCTGCCTCTTTGACCAAACCTTTAGTCACCCATCCTAATATCTCCTTGTGTGGCTCAGTGTCACATTTTGTTTGATAACGCTCCTGTGAAGCGCCTTGGGACGTTTTACTACGTTAAAGGCGCTATATAAATGCAAGTTGCTGTTTTTTAATTCATGCAAACTTTTTTTCTTCATTTCAGCTCGAGCTAAGCGACAACAGGATTTCTGGCGGGTTAGACGTCTTGGCAGAGAAACTTCCGAATCTCACACATCTAAACCTCAGTGGAAACAAACTCAAAGATATCAGTACATTGGAGCCTCTGGTACCTTTTTTTTCTCCTTCTGTTGTTTAGTCTTAACATGTCTGACATACATTCTCCTTGCACCTGCCGGCTGCGAGTATGTTGCACTCTGCTGTTTTTTTTAAGAAGGTCAGCAGATTTTTTAAGAATGTGATGTCTATGACTTATCACCTGCATAAATCTAAATTTAGACCTGGTGTACATACTAAAACCCAATCTTGGCATCATCGAATCACTGCTCCCAATTTACCTAGCCTTCTCGCTCATTCATTTCCACTTTGGTGGTATCCAAAGTAGAGAATTTTTTTCCCACCACCTACAAGGCACAAGTCAGGAGTGTGGTGGAATACTCTCCACTTGCCTGGATGAGTGCAGTTCCAACAACACTCAAGAAGCTCAACACCATCCAGGACAAAGCAGCCCGCTTGATTGGCAGCCTATCCACCACCTTAAGCATCCGATCCCTCCACCACTGGCATACTGTGGCTGCAGTGTGTACCATCTACAAGATGCGAGAGTGCTACCAACTGAGCCACAGCTGACAACTAAACGATATCAAAGTCACAGTTGTATATCCTACTGTAATGGGTGATATGCTAGTAGTGTCTTCATTAGTGAATACTTTCAAGAGATAACGATTTGGTTTGTTAATTAATCTTAGTTCATCTTCAATTTCAATCCGATTTGCATCCTGGAAAGATCCTTATTGTTGCCATGTGTCAGCTGTGGCTCAGTTGAAAGCACTCTCACCCCTGAGTCAGAAGGTTGTGGGTTCAAGAGACTCGAACCCATAATCTAGGCTGACGTTTCAGTGCTGCACTGTCAGAGGTGCCGTCTTTTGGATGAGATGCCCTCTCAGGTGGATGTAAAAGATCCCATGGCACTATTTCGAAGAAGAACAGGGGAGTTCTCCACAGTGTCCTGGCCAATATTTATCCCTCAACCAACATCACTTGAAAACAGATTATCTGATTATCACATTGCTGTTTGTGGGATCTTGCTGTGCACAAATTGGCTGCCACGTTTCCTACATTACAACAGTGACTGCACTTCAAAAGCACTTCATTGGCTGTAAAGTGTTTTGAGACGTTCCGAGGTCATGAAAAGCGCAATATAAATGCAAATTCTTGCTTTCTTTCTTGCTCTCTCTCCTACAGCAATGCTCATTTCTACTTCCCTCTTTACCCTCTGCGGTTTCTACATTTTTGTAGGTTTCTGTATCTTTCCCTGCAGTTTTACTTTCCCCTTACAGGCTTTGTAGAGTTTGCCTATCTTCATTCTCTTTTTTTTTCTTGTCTTTATTAAACCATTTAAGATAGTTGAAACTGTTGACAAACAAGAGGATGAAATCTAAATGACAGGCTGCAAAGAATTCTCAAAAGTTCCCAATAGTATCGCAAATTATTTTATCTTTTTTGAGCAATTTATTTTTTTAAATTATGGCATTGTTGGAATGTGTTCAAGAAGGGAAATAAATTGGGATTAGCCACTGTTTTGCCGGGAGTGCATTCGCACCTGTCTGGACATTCTTGTAAAGGTGTATGTCCCAGTATCACTGTCGCCCTTCATATCTGGTTCCTTTTCATTTCACGTCAAGCCAGACAATCAGACACCATGGGCCTGGCGCAATTTTTCGGCGCATTTCCCCCCCCCCCCCCCCCCCCCCGATATCAGCGTAACCAGCGCAAAAGATTACGGAGTATTAAGCGCAAATTGCATTCAGCGCAACTCGAGTTTCTGTGATGTTTTGCATAGTTTTAAAAACATTGCGCTAGAAGCTGGCCCCACCCACAAAACTGGCCACGCCCTCAGATCGAATGAATCCGCTTGGCGAGTTTCCACTAATTGCGCTCGTTGGCGGGCCTTCGAGGAGTCTCCAAAAATTAAGCTGAATCTTTTGGGCGCAAGGGCACCACCGGGTACGTTATCAAGTTTACTAAGGGACTGACTACTGTACCCCAAACTAACTAGAAGTGAGTTTTGTATATTTTTTAGAAGTCATTTTGAGTAATTTAAAATCAGGTTACTCACAGGTGATGGAGTGACACTGTAATTAAAAATGCTTATTTTTTGTGATAAGCCCAGTTTCAGCTGTATTAATCAAACTGCACCAAGTTACCACTCTTAAATATATCAAGGAATATTTTTTAAAGCAAATTTTTTTTTAAATTACGTTTTAAAACACTGCCCGATTGCGTTGGTTCATGGCGGATTTTGCGTTTGGCGATATGCAAATGAGTGAGCAGAAACACCGGGGTGGGGGGAGGGGACACTTTTCAAAACTGGCACAATTCTGGGCCCAATTTTGGCAGGAATCACCAATCGCACCCAAAGTGGAAACTCTGTTTACAAAAACTTTAGAAAAGCGATGGCTGAGAGGCGACCTGATGGAGGTCTTTCAGATTATGAAGGGGTTCGATAGGGTAGACGTAGTGAAGATGTTTCTACTTGTGGAGAGTCCAAAACCAGGGGCCAAAAATATAAGATAGTCACTAATAAATTCAATAGGAAATTCAGGAGAAACTTCTTTACCCAGAGAGTGGTTAGAATGTGGAACTCGCTACCACAGGGAGTGGTTGAAGTGAATAGTATAGATGCATTTAAGGGGAAGCTAGATGAACCCATGAGGGAGAAAGGAATAGAAGGATATGCTGATTGGGTTAGATGAAGAGGGGTGGGAGGAGGCTCGTGTGGAGCATAAACACTGGCATGGACCAGTTGGGCCGAATGGCCTGTTTCTGTGCTGTACATTCTGTGTAATTCTATGTAATGTTTCGTTCGCAGAAAAAGCTAGAAAACTTGAAGAGCTTGGATCTTTTTAACTGCGAGGTTACGAACCTAAACGACTACAGAGAAAGTGTCTTCAAGCTCCTCCCGCAGCTCATGTACCTGGACGGTTACGACCAGGAAGACCGGGAAGCTCCCGACTCGGATGCAGAAGCTGATGGGGTTGATGATGACGAGGACGATGAAGGTAACGGCTGCTGTTTTACAGGACAAACCAGTATGCAAGTGAAATCAGTGCATCCCATAATGACGCGTAAATCTAATCCAGGAATAGATTTCCAAGTGTACGTCATTATAGAATGATACAGCACAGTATCCAATTCACTTTTGAAAGTTACTATTGAATCTGCTTCCATCGCCCTTTCAGGCAGCGCATTCCAGATCACAACAACTCGCATTGTATGCCGTTTACTGCTATTTATACATAATTCTTCATGAGCCGTTTAACACGTACACTCATGATCCACATCCAAGTATGTTTTTAATGCTCAATACTCCCGATACAGTCAGAAGCTGAGCAGGTCACACTGATACAGCTTTGGGCCAGAATTATATCTTGAGGATGCGATCCTATTGGGCTTTTGCCACATGTATCTAGTTGCCCAGCTTCATTTAACATGCAAACGGTTTTGATTTGTAATGTGCAGTCTTTCGCACATTTTTCCTAATAGTTTATTCTTCGGGGATGTCTAAAGTTAAACTATCCAGCTACATTTCTCCTTTTAGTCTATAGACTATCAGATTAAAACGCTACAAGAACACGGCTATATGCTGAAAATTTAATTCATAGAATGATACAGCACAGAAGGAGGCCATTCGGCCAATCATGTCTGTGCCAGCTCTTTGAAAGTTTTTTTAAATTTGTTTCTGGGGATATGGGCGTCGCTGGCAAGGCCAGCATTTATTGCCCATCCCTAATGGCCCTTGAGAAGGTGGTGGTGAGCCGCCTTCTTGAACCGCACAGTCCGTGTGGTGAAGGTACTCCCACAGTGCTGTTAGGGAGGCAGTTTCAGGATTTTGACTCAGCGACGATGAAGGAACGGCGATATATTTCCAAGTCAGGATGGTGTGTGACTTGGAGGGGAACTTGGAGATGGTGGTGTCTCCATGTGCCTGCTGCCCTTGTCCTTCGAGGTGGTAGAGGTTGCGGGTTTGGGAGGTGCTGTCGAAGAAGCCTTGGCGAGTTGCTGCAGTGCATCTTGTAGATGGTACACACTGCAGCCGCGGTGCGCCAATGGTAGAGGGAGTGAATGTTTAGGGTGTTGGATGGGGTGCCAATCAAGCGGGCTACTTTGTCCTGGATAGTGTCAAGCTCCTTGAGTGTTGTTGGAGCTGCACTCATCCAGGCAAATGGAGAGTATTCCAGCACACTCCTTACTTGTGCCTTGTAGATGGTGGAAAGGCTTTGGGGAGTCAGGAGGTGAGACACTCGCCGCAGAATACCCAGCCTCTGACCTGCTCTTGTAACCACTGTATTTATGTGGCTGGTCCAGTTAAGTTTCTGGTCAATGGTGACCCCCAGGATGTTGATGGTGGGGGATTTGGTGATGGTAATGCCATTGAATGTCAAGGGGCAGTGGTTAGACTCTCGCTTGTTGAAGATAGTCATTGCCTGGCACTTGTGTGGCGCGAATGTTACTTGCCACTTATCAGCCCAAGACTGAATGTTGTCCAGGTCTTGCTGCATGCGGGCATGGACTGCTTCATTAGCTGAGAAAGAGCTGTCCAATTATTCCCACTCACCTGCTCTTTCCCCATAGCCCTGCAAATTTTTCCTTTTCAAGTATATATCCAATTCCCTTTTGAAAGTTACTATTGAATCTGCTTCGACCACCCTTTCAGGCAGTGCATTCCAGATAAGACAACTTGCTGCGTTTAAAAAAAAAAATTATCTTCCTCTCCCCTCTGGTTCTTTTGCCAATTATCTTAAATCTGTGCCCTCTGGTTACCAATCCTCCTGCCAGTGGAAACAGTGTCTCCCTATTTACTCTGTCAACCACCACCCCCAACCCCCCGACCGCCACTGTTAAATTTTCCCCTTAACCTACTCTGCTCTAAGGAGAACAAATCCAGCTTCTCCAGTCTCTACGTAACTGAAGTCCCACCTCCCTGGTACCATTCTAGTAAATCTCCTCTGCACCCTGGCCAAGGTCTTGACATCCTTCCTAAAGTGTGGTGCCCAGAATTGGACGCAATACTCCAGCTGAGGCCTAACCACTGATTTATACAGGGTTAGCATAACTTCCTTCTGGATTAATAAAATTATATTATACAGGGCCTTGGTGAGACCACACCTGGAGTACTGTGTGCAGTTTTGGTCTCCTTACCTAAGAAAGGATATACTTGCCATAGAGGGAGTGCAGCGAAGGTTCACCAGACTGATTCCTGGGATGGCAGGACTGTCTTATGAGGAGAGATTGGGTCGACTAGGCCTGTATTCACTAGAGTTTAGAAGAATGAGAAGGGATCTCATTGAAACGTATAAAATTCTGACAGGGTTAGACAGACTGGATACAGGGAGGATCTTTCCCCTGGCTTGGGGGTCTAGAACGAGGGGTCACAGTCTCAGGATACGGGGTAGGACATTTAGGACTGAGATGAGGAGAAACTTCTTCACTCAGAGGGTGGTGAACCTGTGGAATTCTCTACCACAGAAGGCTGTGGAGGCCAAGTCACTGAATATATTTAAGAAGGAGATAGATAGATTTCTAGACACAAAAGGCATCAAGGGGTATGGGGAGAGAGCGTAAATATGGTATTGAGATAGAGGATCAGCCATGATCATATTGAACGGCGGAGCAGGCTCGAAGGGCCGAATGGCCTACTCCTGCTCATATATTTTTCTATGTTCGATATTTTGCAACAGGTAACCGTGACTTAAGTCAGCTATATTAAAAAAAAATTGTATACAGGCACAAAAACAGCTGTGTTATTAGTAAATATGTTGTGAGGCGCGACAGTTGAGTGTGACCGCCTAATTTTAAACAACCTTTTTCAAATGGAACTAGTACAAAGGAAAGGGAAATGAACAAAATAAAACGGCAATTGTTGGAAATCTGAAACAAAAACAGAAATGCTGGAAATACTCAGCAAGTCAGGCATCTACTTCGGCAGAACCAAAGCTTCTCTTTCTCTCTCTCTCTCTCTCTCTCTACAGCTGCTGACTGACTTGTGTGTTTTCAACATTTTCTGTCTTTTTTTTTTCTTTGAATTCTTGTTCCAACTCCCTGGGGGTCAATTGAAAATTTCAAAACTGAGATTGGTAGATTTTTGTTGGGCAAGGGTATTAAGGGATATGGAACCAAGGCGGGTAGATGGAGTTAAGATACAGATCAATCATGATCTAATTGAATGCCAGAATAGGCTTGAGGGGCTGAATGACATCATCCTGTTCCTATGCCCCCCAACCTTCAGTTGTCGATCCGATTTTTGTTATCTTCTCTCTTTGAAGGTGATGTCTCAGGTTGGGCTACAATATCGTAGGTTGTTCACAAGCCACCTTGTACATGTGGCCATTCTCCATGCGGAAGCTCAGATAGTGAGCACAGACAGACTCTCAACTGTGGCCATTATTACAGATAACCACAGGAATGCAGACCCTTGCTGAGTTTCCTTCTTTCTCTTCTACCCTCCACCGTTTCCCGCCCCCCCCCCCCACTGCCTCCAACAAGAGATGCTGAGGCCAATTGGAGCTGCCATGGCTGAGAATGACTAATGATGCACAAGCCAGGGATTGTGTCTGGAATACTACTGCTCGGTAATTAAGTTATTTAGTAAGCTGTCGTGGAGGGAGATTTGAACCACTGCTTTAAGGGTTAGATTATGAGGAGAGATTACATAAACTAGGCTTGTCATAGAGTTATACAGCACAGAAAGAGTCCCTTCGGCCCATCGTGTCCACGCCGGCCATCAAGCCCCATCTATTCTAATCCTATTTTCCAGCACTTGGTCCGTAGCCTTGTATGCTGTGGCATTTCAAGTGCTCATCTAAATGCTTCTTGAATGTTGTGAGGGTTCCTGCCTCTACCACCCTTTCAGGCAGTGAGTTCCAGATTCCAACCACCCTCTGGGTGAAAAAGTTTTTCCTCAAATACCCTCTAAACCTCCTGCCCCTTACCTTGAAACTATGCCCCCTGGTTATTGACCCCTCTACTATGGAGAAAAGTTCCTTTCTATCTACCCTATCTATGCTCCTCATAATTTTGTACACCTCAATCAGGTCCCCCTGTGAAGGAAATAGCCATATTCCAAGAAATACATCATCCTATAAACAGATTTGATAATATTAAAACACGACAAACTGGGGTTAAAAATCTAAAAGCTTCAACGACACAAGCCGTAAAGCAGAAATGCAGGCTTCTGAGATAAGATGGTTTGTTAACACAAAGCTGTAAACATCACAAGCTTTGAAATGGGAAATGTTTGTAAATACAAAGACATGGCCCTATTGAAACAGCAGGCTGAAGGTTCCTCTATGTCTGAACATTGGAACCAACACAATGGAATGACCCAAGTAAAGTGTCAAAATCTAACACGTCGAACAGGTGCACAGAACATTAAAAAAACCAAGTGCCTTTGAAAAAATGACATCAAGTAAAAGAAATACCTGCCGTAAAATAGTTTTATGTTAAACTTAGAACAAGGAGACGTGGTTCTTAATATAACCAATTGAAGGAAATAAGAAATGCAAAGAACACCCTAGATGAAGTGTTTTTGAATTACAAATTGTAAAAAGTACCTACAGAGAGACTTTGTAGATATTACATCAACAGATGACACCAAGCAATTATATTGTTTATGTGTTAAACTTGGAACATAAGGAGACAGGAGTCTGTGTTACAAACAGCAGAGGTGATTTAGAAATTCAATAGAAAGACTTCCTAAGAATGGCATCAAATAGATAAATCGATAATAACCATAAAAATGATAAGTTTTTGAAACACCTAAAGGTAGAGACACAAGTCTGGTTGCAACAGTTGAAACGACAGTAAGAATAGAAAACAATTCAATAGAGTATCACTAGCGACAATTAGCTTACATCAGCAGAATACTTCAAAGAAAATACCACTAAAAAAGAGTATAAAAATAAGAGCTTTTCAGATGAAAAGTCAGAAGTCGCTGGAAGGGCAAGCGTTTCTCAACTTCACAGGCACGCTCTGTAAGTTTACAACTCTGAGTCTCGGGTAATCAAGTTATTTGATTTTGGTGGATATTCTGGATTAAGAAATAAGTAGAAGTGTGGAAATGTAACGAAGTTAAGATTTGAGAATAAGGATCTCTGATAAGAAATGTAAGCTATTTGTATTTTGAACGGTTAAAGTTGCGATTGCCATAACAGCTGTCGGTTCTTTAATAAATCTATATATTTTTAGAATTGTCTCCAGAATATTTCTGTATCATCTTGCGAACTCAATTTCTGTACACTCAAAGGAGTTGCAGAATCCTGGGGGGTATTCCGGACCCTCATAATATCCGGAAGGTTACAGTCTAGTTAAACTTATTAAAAGTGCTATCCGGAAGACGGTAACATCTTCACGTCGTTCCTTTCCTTTAGGGAGAGGTAGTGTGACCTTTAGACCCAATTAAGCGTCTTATAGAATTCGGCTATCTTTAACTTTAGTTGAAGGTGAACGTCTGGGGAATACGCCTGATCTGGGGTAGCTCGAAAAGGGCTAGGACTTGTAATTATCCCTTCACCCCCTCAGCCTTCTCTGCTCTAAGGAAAACAACCCCAGCCTGTCCAGTCTCTCTTCATAGCTGAAAAGCTCCAGCCCAGGTAACATCCTGGTGAATCTCCTCTGCACCCTCTCTAATGCAATCACATCCTTCCTATACTGTGGCGACCAGAACTGCACACAGTATTCCAGCTGTGGCCTAACTAGCGTTTTGTACAGCTCCATCATAACCTCCCTGCTCTTATATTCTATGCCTCGGCTAATGAAGGCAAGTATCCCATATGCCTTCTTAACCATCTTATCTACCTGTCCTGCTGCCTTCAGGGATCTATGTACATGCACACCAAGGTTCCTCTGTCCTTCCTAGGGTCCTACCATTCATTGTGTATTCCCTTGCCTTGTTAGTCCTCCCAAAATGCATCACCTCACACTTTTCAGGGTTAAATTCCATTTGCCACTGTTCTGTCCATCTGACCAACCCGTCTATATCATCCTGTAGCCTGAGGCTTCCCTCCTCGCTATTTACCACCCCACCAATTTTCGTGTCATCTGCGAACTTACTGATCATACCTCCTACATTCATATCTAAATCATTAATGTACACTACAAACAGCAAAGGACCCAGCACTGATCCCTGCGGTACACCACTGGACACGGGCTTCCAGTCATAAAAACAACCTTTGACCATCACCCTCTGCCTCCTGCCACTCAGCCAATTTTGGATCCAATGTGCCAAATTGCCCTGGATCCCATGGGCTCTTACCTTCTTGACCAGTCTCCCATGTGGGACTTTATCAAAAGCCTTACTGAAGTCCATGTAGACTACATCAACTGCACTACCCTCATCCACACACCTAGTCACCCCCTCTCAAAATTCAATCAATTTGGTTAGACATGATCTCCCCCTGACAAAGCCATGCTGACTATCCTTGATTAATCCTTGCCTCTCCAAGTGGAGACTAAGGGGGAAAAATTTGGTTGGTTTGCGCCTCCCGTTAGCGCCTTAAGAGGGCGCTAATGTGGCGCAAAGCAACTAGCGCCCGTGTGCGGTGATGTTTGCACCACTCATGAAATTGACTAGACATTTTGCGTCAGCGCTAAACACTACCGCCACGATCTCCTGCGCCTGCAGATCGTGACGTCAGTTGAGCGTGCAATGCCCCGGTAGCGCCCCGGACCGGATATTGAGTGGCGCCCCCTGTCTTACCGCCTGCCGCTAGCAATGACAGGTTAAGGGGAGCGTTTGCAGTCAGGAAGGGACTGGGGGAGCGCTATTTAAAGGCGACCGCTTCCTGCCTTTTTTTGTCGGCGAAATTTTTTCACCACGCATTCTGAGTGAGAGAGAGAGACTGCAGGAGATATTCAAAGCTGTGTTGAGGAGTTTTGGGTACTGAGCAGCACTTTGCAGGTTCTTTTTTATTTGATCTTCCTTGCATCGATTTAGAAGACACTATGCGGGCTGCACTCTGAGCTCTTTCCTGGGCCTCTCCATTGTTCTTTCCAACAGATTTGATGTACAGGTCTCTCCAGGCCTAGATTCAAGGCTGCAATGAGCAGGGTGTGGATGGAGAGCAAGATCGACCCAATCCCCTTTAAGAACTGGCCGGCGACAGTGTGTCTGTGTTCCATCGCTGACTGACATCACATGAGCTTCGCCAGCGCTCTGAGTTAGCGCCTCGCTCCTCGGCCTTTACGCCTTAACACAGGTGTGCAGCGCCTGATTTAGTGTTCCAATCACCTCCAGAGCCAATCACCTCCAGAGGCGATAAAAGCCAAGTTTGCAGTCGGAGACAATAATTAGCGCCAGGCGATAAACTTTGCGCCCGGCCGATAATCGCGCCCCAAACGGGGCGATACTGAATTTCTCCCCCTAATTCTGTCCCTCAGAATTTTTTCTAATAATTTCCCTACCACTGATGTTAGGCTCACTGGCCTGTAATTCCCTGGTTTATCCCTACTACCCTTCTTGAATAATGGTACTACGTTAGCTGTCCTCCTGTCCTCTGGCACCTCCCCTGTGGCCAGAGAGGTTCTGAAAATTTGTGTCAGAGCCCCTGCAATCTCCTCCCTTGCCTCACAGCAGCCTGGGATACATCTCGTCTGGGCCTGGGGATTTATCCATTTTAAGCCCGCTAAAACCGCTAGTACCTCCTCCCTCTCAATGCTAATTTGTTCAAGTATATCACAATCCCCCTGCCTGATTTCTATGCCTATATCGTCCTTCTCCATAGTGAACACAGATGCAAAATATTTATTTAAAACCTCACCTACATCTTCCGACTACACACAGATTGCCACTTTGGTCCCTAATGGGCCCTACTCTTTCCCTGGTTATCCTCTTGCCCTTAATATACTTATAAAACACCTTGGGATTTTCCTTTATTTTGCCTGCCAGTGTTATTTCATGCCCCCCTTCGCTCTCCTAATTTCTTTTTTTTAAGTACCCCCCTGCACTTTCTATACTCCTCTAGGGCTTCCACTGTTTTTAGTCCTTTGTATCTGCCAAAAGCCTCCCTTTTTTTCCTAATCCATTCTTGTATATCCCTTGACATCCAGGGTTCCCTGGGTTTGTTGGTCCCACCCTTGACCTTTACGGGAACATGTTGGCATTGTACTCTCTCTCTTTCCTTTCTGAATGACTCCCACTGCTCCGACGTGGATTTTCCTACAAGTAGCTGATCCCAGTCTACTTTGGCCAGATCCTGCCTTATCATATTAAAATCGGCCTTCCCCCAATTTAGAACCTTTATTTCTGGTCCATCTTTGTCCTTTTCCATGACTACCTTAAATCTCACCGAATTATGGTCACTGTCACCAAAATGCTCTCCTACTGCCACTTCTACCACTTGCCCGGCTACATTCCCTAGAATTAGGTCCAGTACCGCCCCCTCTCTTGTAGGACTTTCTACATGCTGGCTCAAAAAGCTCTCCTGGATGCACTTTAAGAATTCCGCACCCTCTAAGCCTTTCACACTCTGACTATCCCAGTTAATATTGGGGAAGTTGAAATCCCCTACTGTTATTACCCTATTATTTCTACACTTCTCTGAGATTTGCCTACATATCTGTTCCTCTATCTCCCCCTGACTGTTTGGGGGCCTATAGTACACTCCCAGCAAAGTGCTTGCCCCCTTTTTGTTTTTAAGTTCTACCCATATGGCCTCATTAGAGGAACCTGCTAAGATATCATCCCTCCTTACAGCAGTAATTGACTCCTTGATTAATATTGCAACACCCCCTCCTCTTTTACACCCCCCTCTGTCTCGCCTGAAGATTCTATACCCCGGAATATTGAGCTGCCAGTCCTGCCCCTCCCTCAACCATGTCTCTGTGATAGCAACAATATCATACTCCCATATGTTCATCAACACCTTCAATTCATCTGCCTTACTCGTAAGACTCCTTGCATTAAAATAAATGCCATCCAGCCTTGCCATACGCCATTGTGCCATTACATATTTGCTCTGCCTTCCAGGCTGACTTGTTTTTTCCTCTATATTTGGCTGTGCATCACCCCCTACTATAGCTCCACTCCGTATCCCATCCCCCTGCCAAGTTAGTTTGAACCCCCCGCAACAGCACTAGCAAACCTCCCCGCAAGGATGTTGGTCCCGTTCCGGTTCAGGTGCAACCCGTCCGACTTGTACAGGTCCCACCTTCCCCAGAAACAGACCTAGAGATCCAGGAAACTAAAGCCCTCCCTCCTGCACCAACTCTTTAGCCACGCATTCATCTGCTCTATCCTCCTATTCCTATACTCACTAGCACATGGCACCGGGAGTAATCCAGAGATTACAACCTTTGAGGTCCTGCTTTTTAATCTGCTACCTAGCTCCCTAAATTCTTGTTGCAGGACCTCATCCCTCTTTCTACCTATGTCGTTGGTACCAATGTGAACCACGACCTCTGGCTGTTCGCCCTCCCCCTTCAGAATGCCCTGCAGCCGTTCAGTGACATCCTTGACCCTGGCACCAGGGAGGCAACATACCATCCTGGAGTCACGTCTGCGGCCGCAGAAACGCCTGTCTGCACCCCTCACTATTGAGTCTCCTACCACTATTGCCTTTCCACTCTTACTCCTCCCCCTTTGTGCAGCTGAGCCACCTACAGTGCCGTGAACTTGGCTCTGGCTGCACTCCCCAGAGGAACCGTCACTTTCACCGTTTTCCAACACAGAAAAACGGTTGTTGAGTGAGATGCACTCTGGGGCTTTCCTGACTACCTGCCTGCCCCCCCTTCTGACTGGTGGTCACCCATTCCCTCTCTGACTGCACTTTCTTAAGCTGCGGGGTGACCATGTCTAAAAACGTGCTCTCCACGTAACTCTCAGCCTCGCGGATACACCGCAGTGCCTCCAGCTGACGCTCGAGCTCCGAAAACCGGATCTCATGTTGGCCAAACCGTTGGCACTTGCTGCACATGTGGTCATCCTGACTGCAAGAAGCGTCTAGGAATTCCCACATGCTGCAGGCCGTGCAACGCATGGGACTGAGGTCCCCTGCCATACTTTTAATTTTAAAAACTCTTAACTCAAATGTAAACTCTCGGATTCTCGCTCTCCTGAACTACCTTAAGTATGAACTACCTTAAAAGAAATAAACTTAAAATTGAAGAAAAAAAAAGCACTCACCCACTACTCACCAGTCAGCTTCTTCCCCTGCGCCGGTGTCACTTTCTGTACTGTGACGTCACTCTCGAATTCTGCTGCCGCTGCTCAACTAGGCCTGAAAATCACCGACCTTTATTTTCTCCCACAGCCGCTGCTCCCTCGCAGGTCTGCTGCTCCCGCGGCTGCCGCGGCTTGACCTGGAATATAGATAGTTAAGGGGTGATTTGATTGAGGTTTTTAGGATTTTTTAAGGAATTAATAGGTTAGATACAGAGAAACTTGTTCCCACTGGTGGGAGAGTCTAGGACTGGGGGACATAACCTTAAAATCAGAGCCAGGCCATTCAGGGAGAAGTTAAGAAACACTTCCTCAGGCAAAGGGTGGTAGAAGTGTGGAACTCTCTCCCACTAAAAGCAGTAGATGCTGGGTCAATTAATAATTTTAAATCTGAGATTGATAGATTTTTTGCTAGACAAGGGTATACAAGGATATGGAGCCAAGGCGGGTGTATATGGAGTTAGGTCACAGATCAGCCATGATCTCATTGAATGGAGGAACAGACTCAAGGGGCTGAATAGCCCCTCCTGTTCCTATGCTAATTGTAACTTACAGGTATCACTGATGCAATACAAAAATATTCTCTCTTGATGAGATATGTTGAGAAACGTTCCCATAATTGACTATAGATTTTGTTTACTGTCACTTTTGTAAGTACGGTATTGCAGAATTTTGTAATTTTCTTGCTAAACTTGACAGCCGTGGCTCAGTGGGTAGCACTGTCGCCTCTGAGTCAGAAGGTTGTGGGCTCAAGTCCCACTCCAGAAGCTCGAGCACAAAATCCAGGCTGACACTCCCAGTGCAATACTGAGGGAGTGCTGCGCTGTCGGAGATGCCATCTTTCGGATGAGACGTTAAACCGAGGCCCCATCTGCCCTCTCAGGTGGACGTAAAAGATCTCACGGCACTATTTCGAAGAAGAGCTGGGGAGTTCTTCTCGGTGTCCTGGCCAATATTTATTCCTCAATCAACATAACAAAAACAGATTACAGGAAACTCTTTATTAACCGGGACCGGCGTGGTGCCGGTTTATCAAAAAGTTATATCTACCAACGTACGAGAGCCCCGTACACATTGACATGCACCTGCATTCGGAGCTCCGTCTCCCCGGGGACCGCCAGCTGACCATCTGTCGTGTCCGCTGCCTACCCGGGCTGCACATTCCCCTCCCAATCTACACGCTCCGATACAAGGCAAACGCCTCGGGGTTTTTTTTTAAAGTTAATCTTAAACGAGAGATGAAGGAAAGCCCCGGTTACCTACTCAAGAATTTTGCCGGTTAAGAGAGATTTCCGGATATTTGGGTGCCGGTTAATAAAGAGTTTCCTGTATTTGGTCATTATCACATTGCTGTTTGTGGGACCTTGTGTGCAAGTTGGCTGCCGCGTTTCCTACATTACAACAGTGACTACACTTCAGAAGTACTTTATTGACTGTGAAGTGCTTTTGGGATGTCCAGAGTTCATGGAAGGCGCTATAAAAATGCACATTCTTTTTCCTTGCTTATCGGGTTGGGGAAGGGGGGAGAGAAAGGAGGAAAACCTCTTTGCTAAGGTTTAGGTAAGTGGATGTGCTGAAAGACTCACAAATATATTGTTGCTTAAATCCAATTGAATCCTCCATTTCTATTCACGCTCTCCTAATCTGAATAAATGAGATGTAAGTGTGTCATTGAAGGGGGTTAAAAGATGGGTGAAATATTTCAGATCCTCCAACTGCCTCTAGACTGAACTATCCTGGCTGGCCTCCCATCTTCAACTCTCCATAAACTTGAGCTCATCCTAAACTCTGCTGCCCGTTTTCTAACTTGCACCAAGACCCATCACCCTATGCTTGTTGACGTACATTGGCTCCTGGTCCGGCAACTCCTCAAATTTTAAATTCTTATCCTTGTTTTCAGATCTTTCCAGGGCCTTGCCCCTCCCTATCTCTGTAACCTCCTCCAGCCCTAAACCCTCCACATCTCTGCACTCCTCCAATTCTGGCCTCTTGCGCATCCCTGATTTTAATCGCTCCACCATTGGCGACCTTGCCTTCAGCTGCCTAGGCCCTAAGCTCTGGAATTCCCTCCCTAAACCTCTCCGCCTCTCTATCTCTCTTTCCTCCTTTAAGACGCACCTTAAAACCTGCCTCTTCTGTCCTAATATTTCCTTATGTGGCTCGGTGTCAAATTTTGTTTGATAATCGCCCCTGTGAAGCGCCTTGGGATGTTTTACTATGTTAAAGGCGCTATATAAATGCAAGTAGTTGTCATTGCTGGAGTGGGATGTTTCTCCAGGGTAGCTGTCACAGATTTAGATTAGTTGTGCGGAGGGTTTGTGAACTCCCAGTTATAGGCCGTGTTAGAAAGTGCAAGCATGCCGCGGGTGAAGAGATGTTTGCACGGAATAAAATTGAAGAGTTTTTGTTTAAATTATTTGCAGAAGGAGAGGAAGAGGAGGAAGAAGATGAAGAAGAAGATGGAGAAGAAGAACTTGACGATGAGGAGGAGGAAGATGAAGAAGGGGAAGATGACGAAGATGAAGTCAGTGCAGAGGAAGAGGTAAGAACTCAATGGATAAATCGAGCCAGTCCTGATACTTTTGAGGTTTGTTTTTAAACAATTTTGTGGTTCATATTGAGAAATTCATCTTTGATATGTTTTGCTGTTTAAATTGCACTGTTAAAGTTAGTTGAAAATCATAAGGAATGGGAATTTTTGAGCTTTCACTAGTTAATGTATGCTTGTTGGAAATAATGCGGTGTTGAAATCAGCACAGCAGGTAAGGATTATGGAGGTGAGAATTGATGGTTATTATAGAATCTTACAGCACAGAAGGAGGCCATTCAGCCCATCGTGCCTGTGCCGGCTCTTTGAAAGAGCTATCCAATTAGTCCCACTCCCCTGCTCTTTCCCCATATGCGGAGATGCCGGTGTTGGACTGGGGTGGACAAAATTGAGAGGTCGCACAACACCAGGTTATAGTCCAACAGTTTTATTTGAAATCACAAGCTTTCGGAGCTATCGATTGCTCCTTCCTCAGGTGAAGTAAGCAATTTTTTCCTTTTCAAGTATTTATCCAATTCCCCTTTTTGAAAGTTATAATTGAATCTGCTTCCACCACCCTTTCAGGCAGCACATTCCAGATTATCATAACTTGCTGCGTAAAAGAAATTCTCCTCATCGCCCCTCTGGCCTTATTTTAAATCTGTGTCCTCTGGTTACCGACCCTCCTGCCAGTGGAAACAGTTTCTCCTTATCAACTCTATCAAAACCCTTCATAATTTTGAACACCTCTATTAAATCTCCCCTTAACCTTCTCTGCTCTCAGGAGAACAGTCTCAGCTTCTCTGGTCTCTCCACATAACCAAAATCCCTCATCCCTAGTATCAGTCTAGACTAGTACTCCAAAAATGGCCCCCTTCTGCACTGTATGATTCTATATTATTGTATGGCAGGGCATAGAAAGATCCACTGACTAAAGTTGGAACACACGCTATTTGTGCAGTGGCCACTTCATGGGCAACACGTGAAGAGCTCCTCTTGAGACCAGCTGTACCTGCCGCAGTTTGCGTGCTTTGGATCAGCATTATTGATTTGGCTTGGCAGCTCAGGATGATAAACAGTTGGGGCTACCTATTACCAAGCTGACCTGAAGATGTAGAACCAGTTTCTACACCAATTTAGTGTGCTTCTGTAAGTAGCTCTTGGGCAACACCATCTTATTTAACGTAATCAACACTACCAGCAAAAATTATTGTTCATATTGGGAGTGAAATTGGATCCAAGATGACCCAATAGATTATTGTGCACATTTTTTTTTTCTGTGTGATAATTTATTTCAGTCACAAGCACCCCTGGTCAAATTCAAGCAGTTAAGGAGCGACCTGGACAGTACGGGACTCACTTAGCCTGACAGATCACCTTTTTGCATCTATTCCTGTACCTCAGTCTGAATATGAAACTAAACATAAATACTATGGCTATAAGAGCAGGTCAGAGGCTGGGCATTCTGCGGCGAGTGTCTCACCTCCTGCCTCCCCAAAGCTTTTCCACCATCTACAAGGCACAAGTAAGGAGTGTGATGGAATACTCTCCCCTTGCCTGGATGAGTGCAGCTCCAACAACACTCAAGAAGCTCGACGCCATCCAAGACAAAGCTTGATTGGCACCCCATCCACCACCTTAAACATTCACTTCCTCCACCACCGGCGCACCGTGGCTGCAGTGTGTACCATCTACAAGATGCACTGCAGCAACTCGCCAAGGCTTCTTCGGCAGCACCTCCCAAACCTGCGACCTCTACCACCTAGAAGGACAAGGGCAGCAGGCACATGGGAACACCATAACCTCCAAGCTCCCCTCCCAGTCACACACAATCTGACTTTGAAGTATATCGCTGTTCCTTCATCGTCGCTGGGTCAAAATCCTGGAACTCCCTCCCTAACAGCACTGTGGTTCACGAAGGCAGCTCACCACCACCTTCTCGAGGGCAACTGGGGATGGGCAATAAATGCAGGCCTTGGCAGTGACGCCCACATCCCAGGAACAAATTTAAAAAAAATCTGCATTAACAATTGGTGCTAATTGCTGCTTCCAGAGCTTATACAGGCCTAAAGAAAGAAAGACTTGCATTTATGCAGCACTTTTCACAACCTCAGGACATCCCAAAGCACTTTACAGCCAATAAAGTACTTTTTGAAGTGTAGTCACTGTTGCAATGTAGGAAATGCAGCTGTCAGTATGTGCACAGCAACGTCCCACCAACAGCAATGTGGTGCTGACCAGATAATCTGTTTTTAGTGATGTTGGTTGAGTGATAAATATTGGGCCCGAACACTGGCGAGATCTCCCCTGCTCTTCTTCGAAATAGTGCTGTGGGAATCTAAGGTGCAGGAAATAATTACTTCGGGATGAAGCCGTGATCCCTAAGGCCCCTACGGAGTTTACCTCGCTCTTCAGTATGGCCAACTGAATTACTTGGTAACTAAAATAACGTTCTTTGTTTTGCAGGAGGGTTATGGACAAGACGGTGAGATTGATGAAGAGGAAGATGATGAAGAGGAGGATGAGGATGAAGGTATTGTCTCACTTCTGTTTCTCGCTTATATAGAATAATGCAGCACAGAAGGAGGCCATTTGGTCCATTGTGTCTGTGCTGGCTATTTGAAAGAGCTGTCCAATTAGTCCCACTCCCCTGCCCTGGAAGATTTCCCCCTTCAAGTATTTATCCAATTCATTTTTGAAAGTTACTATTGAACCTGCTTCCACCACCTTTCAGGCAGTGCATTCCAGATCCTAACTCGTTGAGTAAAAAACAATTCTCCTTGCTTTCCCTCTGGTTCTTTTGCCAATTACCTTAAATCTGTGTCCTCTGGTTACCGACCCTTCTGCCACTGGAAACAGTTTCTCCTTATTTACTCTATCAAAACCCTTCATTATTTTGAACACCTCTGTTAAATCTCCTCTTAACCTTCTCTGCTCAAAGGAGAACAACCCCAGTTTCTCTAGTCTCTCTGCATAACGGAAGTCCCTCAACCCTGGTACCATTCTGGTAAATCTCCTCTGCACCCCGAGGCCTTGACATCCTTCCTAAAGTGTGGTGCCCAGAATTGGACACACTACTCTAGCGGAGGCCTAACCGGTGATTTATAAAGGTTTAGCAATAACTAAGTGTTAGTTGCAGCCGCGTTTTAGAAGGATTAACATATCAAGCAACCAAGCAGGATTATTATGGCAAAAGCAAAATACTGCAGCTGCTGGAAATCTGAAATAAAAACAAAAAATGCTTAGTGTACTCCGTCCTAATCCTTCTGTTTGGGCCCCGAAGGTTCCAGGTTTCCACATGTGTGAAAACCCAAAACTTGCGCTCTGTCGCGGTTAGCCTTGACAGATCTACCGCACCAACCCAAAAATCACTTTCACAGACGCAGAATTGGGCTCTTTGCCCAACTACTGCCCAGCAATTGCCCACGAAACTCTTACGGCTGGTAAAAGCAGGCATAGGGCCTGCTTTCACCAGCGTAAGGGTTAATATAAATCCTAATTTAAAAATAAAAAATGATGCACAAACACTTAAAATTAGCTTATGCAAATATTGGCCTGGATTAAAATGTTTAAAATTATTTTTCAAAACATTAAAGTTTTATTGTATTTGGTGTAATTATGGGACTGTTAATTATATTTGAAAATTGGAACATTTGTATTTATTAGAGTTGTCTAAATTGTTTAATTATTTGGGGATGCCATTGCATGTCATTAGGGGATTCCGTTCGGAAATGACTGCAATGGAATCCTCCTTTGTGATTGGAGGACTTGACCCACGTGATCTCAGGGACACTTCTGAACCACCTGGGATCCGTGGGCCTTTATGCAGCCGTACGCCTGGAGGCCCAGGACCCGAACTCTCTGTAGCTTTGGAGCCAGGAGGTAAGTTCATAGATGGTTCGCGAGTCGGAGATGTACTCCGGAGGTACGTCTCCAACCGCAAATTCACGGCCAACGTGGAGTTGTAACAGGTTTTAAGCAAGTACAGAAGCTGGGACAGCGGGTGGGGGGGATAGAACAAAAGGGAAGGTCTGTGATGTGGTGGAAGGCAGGAGAGATTAAATAACAGTTGTTAAGGGTTATGTCGTGACCTTTGAGCGATACGTTTGATATCTCGTCGCTGAAACCATTTGCTGTCATTTTACAGATGAGGAGGAAAGCGCTAAAGGCCAGAAGAGAAAACGAGACACGGATGACGAAGGGGAGGAAGATGATGATTAAGAATCCAAGTGACCTGAAAGACTATTTAGTACTGGATGGGCTGTACTGCCCCACCCCCCCTGCCCTTCCCCGCCCCCCGACCCCATCCCCAGATTGGCGACTGTTGGGTACCTGCACAGCACTGTGGGAAAGAGCACTGAATGTCAACGAGCCAGCAGTTGCCACTGTCTTGACATTCCTTGTATTTATAAATGCAGTTAATCCATATTCCAAAACCCACATGGAGTAGTGAAACTGGGTAGAAATTGGTCCAGTGCTTTTTATGATGTTGAGGTTTCTTAGGTTTCCTGCTAAGACTATTTCCATAGCAACGAGAACGGATGAGGTGATTTGGATGGTCATGTTTGTAAATGGCTGCCTGTTACAGAGAGGTTATAGCATCGATCTTTATGTAAGTCAAAAGCTTTGTAAATAAAATCTTAAAATTTTGGGTTTGTTCTTCTGCATTGCAATACCATTTTGGGTGTTATTTACAAATGCAAGATGTTTCTAAACTAACAGTTTTTGGAAAGTTAATAAATGGTTTCTTTTAAAAAAGACAGTATTCATTTTTACTCTCCTTATCTGGGATTTATGTTCAGGCACGAGAAGTAGCTCTCTCGGTGGGTTTAATTCAGTGGAGTAGCTGAGCCATGCAGAATAGGGAGGGTCCAGGTTCAATCCCTGATCTGGGCAGAGTTAACTGACCTCAGCCAGGATGGTAAACAATGGTGCAACAATTTGCCTCAGCACCCCTGGATGGCCAGGATTTCCGCTTTGTGATTGTTATCCGGCAACCACCCCCCCCCCCCCAACTAAAAGTGCGCAATGATGTGCGATTGAGGATGGGAGTGATGCTCAACTTGGAAGAATAGTCCCTGTCGAGACTCATCCATGAATAATGGTCACTTGGACAGGGTACCATGGGATGACTGGTGTCTGTAAAATTGTACTGAGCAACGGGTAAATGCATTCGGGAGAGGAGAGGAGGGGCAAAGAATGAGGAAAACAACATATTTCAGTAAAAATTTCATAATCTGTGGATGCCTGGAGATAATTGTTTTCTTGAGAAGCGATCTCTAAACATCTACATACTACTACCCAAAATGGGACACAGTCACCGTAGAAATATCTGAATTAACCTGCTGTTAAGTTACAGGAGACACGTATGTATTCTACGATAAATGGATTCTTCACAAATACAAGGTAAGCCATTTGACTGGTAAATCCTGAAAATACTGGACCCGTTGAAACTCATCCCACAGGGCTGCTGCTTCTGAAAAAGCCCTACCCACCCTCAGTAACAACGTTTGGTATTTTCAATTGCCATGCATGCACATTAATGATGTTCCTTCCAATTATGGTATGTTTTCCTGTAAATGTCGCTGATTTTTTTTAAAAATCTGTAGAGTTCATAATTGTGTTTTATTCAATGTAATGATAGTTGTGTCCTGGACTTGCTGCTTGCATTCATTCCGTGCAATTCGATTCGCTGCAGTTCCCAGCGTCAAAACGTTGTTCACTGCCGAAAGATATTTCAGTGGACCGCTCGCAATGCTGCTGTCCCATCATCTTTCTACTTTGTCCAGTTCTGCCACTGCTATTAAAAAGACTCCAAAATATCAATTTCCCAGGATAGTTGATGCAGAAGATGCAACGTGACCAGCTGAACCTCACGCAGACCAATTTACCAGGGAGCGCACAGTGAAGGTCAAGTGTCCAGTGCATCGCAGTAATTCATCCTACTTGGAACTTGTCACAAGCACCAGTTATTGGCGTCTTAAGCCTGTGCAGACATGTGCTCGTGAAAATCTCAGCACCTTCGGGGAGTAACCTTACCGTGTGATATTGACAGTGGAGTTAAAGGTTTGTCTTGGCATTGAGGAAGGAACATAGAGTGCAATGTACAATCACCTCACATGCATAAACAACCTTTGATAAACTTGTGTTGTGCAGAGACACCCGACACCCAAAGTATGTTAAGGCTCTCTAATTTGGTAAGAAACTACAAAGTAAAGGATGTTTTTACTAAATTAAAGCAGAATGTACCAGTACCCTCCTAAATTTAACACACAGCACGAGTCTTACATATACCTGTAGGCTGCAATTCACCCTGGTTAGGCCATTTTTTTTCTTAGCCTCAGGAATTTCCTTGGATCCTATTGCCTTGGGATGTAAATACTATAAGAAATGTGGAAACGCGGCTGCCAAATTGCGCACAGCAAGCTCCTACAAATAGCAATGTGATAATAACCAGATAATCTGTTTTTGTTACGTTGATTGAGGGATAAATATTGGCCTGGGGCACCGGGGATAACTCCCCTGCTCTTCTTTGAAATAGTGCCATGGGATATTTTACATCCACCTGAGAGAGCAGACAGGGCCTCGGTTTAACGTCTCATCCGAAAGGCGGCACCTCCCACAATGCAGCACTCCCTCAGCACTGCACTGGAGTGCGAAATACCATCATTAGTATCTACCATATGCCAAGAATAACTCTACAAAACTTTTCAGACAAAAACAAATAGTAAATAAGGATGACCTGACATTGCTACTTTACAGATACCCTGTAACAGAACAAACAATTAAACGTGGCCATCTCTCACCTCAGACAGTGCAAATCAATTACTATAGATTTTTTTTTAAAAAGGAGACAACTGCAAAGTAGTACAGTTGGTATTTTTGCATTGGGAATGTCAGCCTAGATTTGTTGTGCTCAGGCCTCTGGAGTGGAACTTGAACCCACAACCTACTGATTCAGAGGCAAGAGTGCTACCCACTGAGCCACAGCTGACACATATAGATAATACTTTCTGATGGCCTTAGTCCTGGATGATGCTGAAACATTCTTGTGCACAAGCTTTTTTTATATATAAAAAAGAAAATGGTCTCCTGAGCCAGAATGAGTTTAAACACCAAGCTTTAGATAGGAATTTTGACTGTGTTTGTGAAGTGGGGTTACTAAGTGATGTAATAGTGAAGTTCATTCACCCCCAACTTCCATCGGTATGAAAAGGCAGATTTTCAGGTCTGGGATTTCATGGGCTTAAAGAGGAAAATATATAAGCCTATGTCAAACCAGATTTTTATCCCCCTTGGCCTTTTCAAGTTCTCTAAAAGTAGCCCTGAAGAGATGCTCTTAATAAACTAATTTTAAAAGAAAAATAACGTGTCTTTGTCTAGCCCGTCACATTATCTGGATGTTCCAAAGAGATTTACAACCAATGAATTACTTTTGAAATGCAGTCACTGTTATGTAGGAAACGCGGCAGCCAGTTTGTGCACAGCAAGCCCCCACAAACACCAATGTGATAAATGACCGAATAATTTTTTTTTGGTGACGTTGGTTAAGGGATAAATGTTAGCCAGGACGCATGGGGAAATTCTCCTGTCCTTCGAACTAGTGCCTTTTACATCCATCTGAGCAGGCAGACAGGGCCTCAGTTTAACATCTCGTCCAAAGACGTTAAACCGAGGCCCCGTCTGCCCTCTCCAGTGGATGCAAAAGATCCCATGGCACTATTTCGAAGAAGAGCAGGGGAGTTATCCCCGGTGTCCCGGACCAATATTTATCCCTTAATCAACATAACAAAAACAGATTATCTGGTCATTATCACATTGCTGTTTGTGGGAGCTTGCTGTGCGCAAATTGGCAGCCACGTTTCCTACATTACAACAGTGACTACACTTCAAAAATACTTCATTGGCTGTAAAGCGCTCTAGGACATCCGGTGGTCATGAAAGGCGCCATATAAATGCAAGTCTTCCTTTCTTTTTCTTTTTTCTTTCTTTCTTCCTCTTTCTCCCTTTCTCATTTCTAAATTTATCTTTCAAATGATTACAATATATATATATTAAATTTTCTATCAGTCTCTCTTCTGGAACTCTGTGTCAAGTTGGTTATTTCTCGGGTTTTGAATACCTCACCCACGTTCAAATTGAGTTTCATGATGAATATTAGTATAAAGCCTCCTCTCTGCTAACCAACATTGAAAATGAGAACAGATGGATTCAAAAATAGTTTCCCCTTAAGACTTAAGGAAATCTATCAACTTAGTGACAGCTAATGAATGCAGCTTGACCAGTAACTTAGGAATATGCTTAGAGTGAATCTTTTATATTGAGAAACTCCTGGACTTTATGATCAAAACTTGCGCTAGGGGTAATGCTAGAGAGTTAAGCTTCTAAAAATGTTTTGTGGGATTAGGACAGTGTATGGTTAAGTGTTTTTCAGATAAAATCATAGAAGTTTACAGCACAGAAGGAGGCCATTTGGCCCATTGTGTCTGTGCCGGCAAAATCATTTGTATGTTTCCCTTTTAGGTTATTGATACTTGGACTAACTTGGCTTTCACTCCTGTGTTTGGTTATCTTGGTTTGTCAATCAATAAGCAATAGAATTAATGGAGCATTTGGAACTTG
This sequence comes from Squalus acanthias, assembly GCA_030390025.1. Lineage (NCBI taxonomy): Eukaryota > Metazoa > Chordata > Chondrichthyes > Squaliformes > Squalidae > Squalus > Squalus acanthias. Next base: position 130,754,902 of record CM059425.1, on the reverse strand, counting down.
TTGCCTAACTTTGTGCTAATTGGGCCGACTCTACAAAAATAAATTGGTCAACAGGTAAGTTGGTGGTATTCATTTATGGTTCGAAAATGGCAATTGCATGAGATCTGGCTCAAAAATATCTTAAAAGAAACAATTGCCCACGTGGTTTCCCAGTTGCATAGCTTACCTTAATTGCGATATGTGCAGGTTGACATCGTTCACTGAATGAGAACTACCACAGGTAAAGATGTAACCTAATCACCTCAAACCATAAGAGGAGAATTTTACTCTGCCCAGTATTTCATGACCTGGTTTGCCTTTCCAGATTTGCATATAAAGCAATGTTCCCTCTAATTTTTTTTCTCGTGCATGGTCCCTTTAACTGGCAACCAATTTGTGCACAGTAAGCTCCCACAAACAGCAATGTCCCTTTAAGTGGCGACCCATTCAAATTTTCACGCATGCGCGGTTTATTCCATGTAAAAGCCGGTGAGTGGGCTACATGGGACCTCCAGACCGCTGTGTGGCCGTACAGCTTAGTGGGAACGTTGATGTGAAGGCATCCTTTTTAGCATTTTTCAGTGATATTGGCCTAATAATTTTAGCAGTATGCTTCAGAGAGTCCAAATTTATTGGATTCTAAATTATCCTGCCCTCTTGTAATGTGGTGGCAATAGTGAGTTTATCTGGAGCAATTGGGGAAAAAAAAGACTTTCATTTATAAAGCGCCTTTCACAACCTCAGGACATCCCAAAGCGCTTTACAGCCAATGAAGTACTTTTTGAAGTGTAGTCATGTAACGTAGGAAACGCGGCAGCCAATTTGCACACTAAGATCCCACAAACAGCAATGTGATAATGACCAAATCATCTGTTTATTTGTGATGTTGATTGAGGGATAAATATTGGCCGGGACACCGGGGATAACTCCCCTGCTCTTCTTTGAAATAGTGCCGTGGGATCTTAAGAGCAGACTGTTTAACGTCTCATCCAAAAGACGGCACCTCTGACGGTGCAGCACTCCCTCAGTACTGGCACTGTGTTAGCCTAGATTTTTGTGCTCAAGTCTCGGGAGTGGGTCTATGAAGCCACAACCTTCTGACACAGAGGAGAAAGTGCTACCCACTGAGCCACGGGTCTTTTTTATTAAACAATAGTTTGACACAACTCTATGGGAATGGGTCCAAGTGAGATGGAGATAAATATAAAGTAGTTCATGTTTGTGATTGATTGATTGATTGTACAATTTGCTCCCTGATCGAATCTGGTTTATCTAATAAGATCTGCTCACTGTAACCCAACAATCATCACTAGATGTGTATTCAGATGTTATTACTGTTTGCGGGGTGGGGGGGGGGGGTGGAGGGAATGATCTATATCTATAGAAAATTTACATATCTTCCTCGTAAGGTGTAAATGGATTTGCATCTATTTATAGGTAGAATAGCAGATTGAAAATCTCGAAGTTCATTTGTTAATAGTCATGTCAAGGCTTCAAATGTAAAATGACATACACGTTTGAATTCTTTCTGCAGTGATGTTTTGAAGAGATATGTGTTTAGCATTTATTTTGATTGATACTGAAGTGATATTTTTAATAATAAACCTTTATGGTATATGTGTGTGTGTATGTATATAGTTATCTCTTCACATTATCTACCAATTGAAGCCAACAAACTGATTAAATGCACTTTTTTTGTCTTATAATACTCCTGTGAAGCGCCTTGGGAGGTTTTACTACGTTAAAGGTGCTATATAAATACAAGTTGTTGTTGTTGGAAGCCATACTATGGGGTCTATGGCATCACTTTGGTGCAAGATGTTCCTGTTGAGCAGGAAATGGGCAGGAAACAAATGTGACAATTTAATCCCGTGAGTAACAATCAGAATTGCAACAGAATCCAATGAATCCACAAAGACCAAGTGCGGTGATAAGGAATTTTGCCCGAGATCTCTGCGCTCCTCTAATTCTGGCCTCTTGCGCATCCCCGATTTTCATCGCTCCACCATTGGCGGCCGTGCCTTCAGCTGCCTGGGCCCTAAACTCTGGAATTCCCCCTCTAAACCTTTCCACCTCTCTACCTCTCTCTCCTCCTTTAAGACGCTCCTTAAAGCCTACCTCTCATCTGCCCTAATATCTCCTCGTGGCTCGGTGTCAAATTTTGTCCGATAACGCTCCTGTGAAGCACCTTGGGATGTTTCATTATGTTAAACGATTATAAAGTTCTCACTTCTCTGAATTTGTAAAACTTGATAAGCAAAGCTTATTTCTTTAAACTTGTCTCCAGCATTTGGATTTTAATCTGAATGTTCTTCCTTAGCCAACATGCGGTATGCCTTCTTGAGCTCGTTCTTTGTGGCTGCAGTCGCAACTTAGAGGATACCATAGAGCTTCGTGTTGTGCACAGACACCATCATGACAGAGAGGTGCTGTATCAATACAAGTCTTGTGACTCTCAGCTGGTATCGCTGAATAATTTTGTTTTTTTGTGTTTTAAGTAGAATGTGTTGAAAAATGCTTGCCTCCTCCCACTACCCCTTCGCCCCCTCCCTTCCTCACTCCCTCCTTCGCCCCTCCCTCCCACACACACAGAACACTGCACCTTATCCTGAAGAATGATGGCAGCTCTCCACCCTCCACTTACTCTATTATGAACTCGAGCGGAGGGTGTTGGGGAATTGACAGTGATGACCATCACAACTGAGTCCAACCCAGCCATTATCCCAACAGCTGCTTATGCACAATTCCTGCCAGGGAATGCTGGATGGTGATCAGGAGCCAAAACATCCCCCCCCCCCCCACTCCCAACCCCCAACCTTAACATAACCCCTCCTCCCTTTCCCTCGCCAGGAGATATTGGAGCCAATTAAAGTCTCCCAATACTGGCAGGCTGGGCTGAGGTTGGCTCGGAGCACAGACCGGGGATCTGTTGTTGTGACTCGGTGTTGCACTGTTCTTGTCCATAACCCAGCCTTCCACCAGCATCAAGTCCAGCTCCTACACTGAGGACATTATCCAGGCCTTGATTTTAAACCTCTCCTTCACCCAGTGAGAATTGGGGGGGGGGGGGATTAAAATTGGGCCAAGCCCACTTAAGACGCTCCGTTACCGCCCAGCACGATTTCAGCCTCGGCATCTTTCCAGTCGGCTGAGACTCCCGCTAAAGGCAGGTGGGCGCCTACTTTCCATTCCAAAGACATGGGGCCAGAAATTGGGTTTTCCGGCTTCCTGCGAGTGCAAGCATCGAGCGCGTACTTGCCTACTGCGCCTGCAGTTGTGCTTTGGGCCAACGAGGACTTTGGGTCCTGGGCCTTCTCCAGCTGCCGGCGCGCAGTGCTTACGTATCCCAGGGGCGCAGTTAGTTCGAAGCGGCCCCTGGGATCACGTGGGCCATGGAGAGCCAATCCTAGCAGGGCATTTTCATTCATAGATTTGACAGGAAGACCTGTCAAATCTATGAATAGAGATTGGCCCCAAAACCACACTTAAACTTCAAAAAAAAAAATTTTTAAACATCACATTTTTAAAATAACTATAAGTTACATAAATTAACTACTTTAAACAAAAATTTAAATTTTTGAAAAAATTAATTATACTTTTTAACGGTGCTAAAAATAAACTTACTTTTCTTTAAAGTATCTAAAAAAGATAAACCTGTTGAAAAAATATTTAAATTATAATTAATTAACCACTTACCTTGTTAAAAACAGGTCTTGCGCCTCCTTTTTAAAAGTGCAGCTTCTCCATACCCTCCCGGAGAAACCTGAAAAAAAAAACGAAGTTCGCTGCGTGCGCGCAGCCTCTCCCGCGCACGCGTTCGACTTCTGAACCCCTCCCTTCAGGGGAACGGAAGTTCCGGTTTCCCGCGCATGCGCAGTGCATGTAGAAAACCGGCACTTCAGGTGGCCTTACGGGTGAGTACACAGCGCGTACTCACCCGACAAGAGCCGAATTTCTGGCCCAGTATCTTAACTTCACGCCAGGGGAATCCTGCACCATGTGCTGCCTGGCAGCAGAACCACAGCGGAAGAAGCCCATCGGCCAGAAGAGACCACATTTTCCTCAGTTTTAAATCCTTGTGGGCCAGGAGGAGACAGAGTATGATCCCCCCCCCGCCTCAGGCTCCCTTGAAGAATACAAAGGAGACCTTACAAGATATATCAGCTTAATTGTGAATAAAATTTAAAGCCTCACTTGCCATATCTTATCCTCTGCTGCCCTGTGGATCAGTCAGGCGTTTGTTACTTATTCAGACAGGTTTGTAGATTCCTTCTTTCTGTGGATGTTGGCCTGTGTTGAATAGATTTCTCTATTTACACAGATATTTTTGTTAATAACCAAAGATGCTCTTTTCTCAAGCTTTAAAAAAAAATTATACTGTCAATAAGTGCAATATTGTTAACTCTCCTGAATGAAATACATTAAAAAAAAATTACATTGAACGATTCTTCCAATATTTCAGGTAAGCTTTTATTTTTCCTCTTTTAAAAAAAAATCAACAGCCATTTCAGGAGAATGGGACTAATTGGATAGCGCTTTCAAAGAGCCGGCACAGGCACAATGGGCCGAATGGCCTCCTCTGTGCTGCATGATTCTATTTAGTAACAATTCCTTTGAGTAAATCTCTTTTTACTGAACCTTGTGAGAAGATACCTCTGTTTTTATAGGAAGGGGCGTCTATTAAGGGACATTTACATTGATTTTTAATCCAAAGTTTTAAAGGAGCTGGTGGCAATTAAATTGCTTTGTTACATGTCTCCCATTGTGCCTGTGCCGGCTCTTTGAAAGAGCTATCCAATTAGTCCCACTCCCCTGCTCTTTCCCCATAGCCCTGCTTTTTTTTTTTCTTTTCAAATATTTATCCAATTCCCTTTTGAAAGTTATTATTAACTCTGCTTCCACCGCCTTTTCAGGCTGCGCATTACAGATCCTCATAACTTGCTGCATAAAATATTTTCTCCTCCTCTCCCCTCTGGTTCTTTTGCCAATTATCTTAAATCCACCCTTCTGATACTAAGGGCTGGATTTTGAATGACCCATGGAGTCGGGTTTGGAGGCGTGTGGGGGGTTAAATTTGCGGGGTCGGGGTTTCCGACCCCATCCCGACTCCATCCCGCCTCCACGCAATTTTGACAAAATCAGTCGCGGGGTTCCCGACTCTCTCCCGCCTCCAAGAGGCGGGAGAGGCCATTACAGCCCTTAACAAGCCCTAAATTGGCTCTGTAATGCTATTTTGAAACGTTGTAGCTAGTTTAACCCTTTTCTGACGTGAAGCACGCCTGGTGTGAAACACTCCAGTGAAACCTGGCGGGAGCACAAATGGATAGCTGACTATCGGCTGCAAGTCCACTATTACAACAGAGATGTGATGAAGGTAGTATTAGGTACTGCTACATTCAATGTCATGGCATTTGCTGTAAGAGAACTTGCATGCAAAAATCTAAATCTAAATCTAAATACTCTCTCTCTCTCTCTCTCTCTCTCTCTCACTCACTCTCTCTCACACTCTCTCTCTCTCTCTCTCTCTCTCTCACACTCTCATATATATTCTCATCCAGGTCCACTCACATCAGAAGCAATGCAGAAAGGTCCTCTCTCACCAGTAGCCAGACAATCTCTGAGAGCAGGCAGTCAGCAATGATGACATCATCAGAGGCGGGTTTCAGACTGAAACCACTAATTAGTTCATAGGTTCCCACATGCTGAAACTCAATTGCCCAATTAAGTGAAAATTGCATCAGGCATCCACATTAATCTGGAGTCGGGGGGGAAACACGAAATGCGGATTACACAACCCCAAGACAAAATCCAGCCCAACATGTTTTGTCTTAAAGAATTAAATGGCCGACACCATTGAGTAATATTTCCAAATGGAAACTTTATTTTTTTTTAAATTTCTGCTGAGGAGATGGGAAGAATAATCGCCCAGCTAAACTAATAAAGAGAGACTGTAAGAAAAGAATGAAAAAAATATGGTTCTACATCTAGTTTGACATAACCCAATAATGTGTGCAGGAAAATGACTCGTTCTGCTGAAGGGTGTTTACTAGTCTCAGGCAGATTGAATCAAAATAAAAATACATTAAATTGAACTGTGATAAAATGGCACCCTGTACATTTTTGTTGCTCATCCAAACATTTTTTTTTTAATGAATTCATTGTAATTCCTTGTTAAACATACATCCGAGAAGGGCTTCGACTTGAAGTCTGAAAACCAGAACAAATTGAAACTGGGCAAGACAAAATTGCAGGTTGCTGTTGTAGAAACTGCTGCAAATGAAAGGATATTACCTCATCACCTATATGCCAAAACAAACACATTATTGCTGTTATCATTGAAGAAGATGGTTGGCTTGAAATACAAATCGAATAAGTAAATTTGCTTAGAATAAAAATCTTCAAAACGACAGAATGCAATGCCGTAATAACATGAGTAGGCTGGTAGAGGAGGGAATGGCTATGTGGACTCACAGTGGATTCTCATTTGGCTTGTGTGGAGCATAAACACCAGCACGGACCAGTTGGGCTGAATGGCCTGTTTCTGTGCTGTAGACTTTATATTACAAATGGATTGTTAAGAGAATGATTAAAAAGATTGTGTGTCGCTATTGTAAACTCTGATTATAAGAGTAGGTTTAGAAATAATCATTGTTTCAAGACATAAAAAGTGAACATCAGAACAGGAGGAGGCCATTCAGCCCCTCGAGCCTGCTCCGCCATTCAATTAGATCACAGCTGATCTGTATCTTAACTCTGTCCACCCACCTTGGCTCCATATCCCTTAATAACAAAAGTCTATCTATCTCGATCAATTGAAATGTTCAAGACTAACGACCTTTTGGAAAAAGAGAGTTCCATGTTCCCACTATCCTTTGTGTGAAGAAGTGTTACTTGATTTCACTCCTAAATGGCCTGGCTCTAATTTTTAAGGTTATTCCCTCTTGTTCAGGATTCCCCAATCAAGGGAAATACTTTCTCTGTAGCTACTCTATCGAATCTGTTTAATATGGAACACAGACCGTAATTTCTATACCAAAACATGATGTTGTACTCGAGTCTGCTTCGAGCCCTGTGAGATTGCTAATTTAATGGCGCTATATTGGTTGTTGCAATCTGATGTTATCATAAAGCTTCCCTCTGAGTTTGCTGTTACAAGGGTAACATGATGATAAGACAGGATATCTTATCCGTGTAGGTCAATACAATTTGAATTGTTTCATTTTTAGACAACAGCCCCAAAATTCTGGAATTCCCTCCCTAAACCCCTCCGCCTCGCAATCTCTCTTTCCTCCTTTAAGACGCTCCTTAAAACCTACTTCTTTGACCAAGCCTGCACTAATGTGGCTCGGTGTCAAATTTTGTTTGATAACACTTTTATGAAGCGCCTTGAGACGTTTGTTAAAGGGGCTATATAAATGTTTTCTTCCCTCCCACATGGCAGCTGTCCTTCATTCTGCCAGCGCAATTCACACTTCATCTAGAGCCATCCTTTGTTCCTTAACCTGTCCCATTACCACCTCCTCTTGCCTTGAATATCTCTTAATGCCTCTTTACTTCTCCTGCCTTCCATCCTATCACTGACCTTCCCTTTTGTTCTTTCATCCCCTCCCCCATTTCCCAGCCCCTAAACTTGCTTTAACATCTGTTCCATTTCCTGCTTTTTTCCAGTTCTGACGAAAGGTCTTCGACCTGAAACGTTAACTCTGTTTCTCTCTCCACGGATGCTGCCTGACCTGTTGAGTTTTTCCAGCGTTTTCTGTTGTTATTCTATATAAATGCAAGCTGTTGTTGTTGTTATATCTGGGGCAGTGTCAAGTACAGTAGAATCCTGACGCCATAAGAAAACATAACGGGCTGGATTTTGATACTGGGGCAGGTTGGGGTCGTGTTATCCACCCGACTGCAATTGGATGTGGGAGATTGATGCGATTTTCACCTAATTGGGCAATTGAGTTCCAGCATGTGGGAACCCATGACCTAATTAGTGTTTTCAGTCTGAAAGTCACCTCTGATGATGTCATCATTGCTGCTGCATTGAAGGTCTGCAAAGACTGCCTGGCCTTTGCTGTGAGAGGACCTGGATGCAAAATGAGCAGCAGCAGCCCTAAGTCTGCTCCCAGATATTTTTGCACCACCACTCCCAGGTATGTCTCCCATTCACCACCACTCCCAGATCAGCCAGCCAGCGTCAGCTAGCGATAGTCAGCTATCCAAATGTGCTCCCGCCAGGTTTCACATTCGTGGTTCAGAACAGGCGTGCTTCACGTCGAAAAAGGGTTAAAATCACAAAGGCCTTTCAAAATGGCATTATAGAGGCAATTTAGTGCTTGTTAAGGGCCTTAACAGCCTATCCCGCCTCTTAGAGGCGGGACAGAGTCGGGACCAGCAGACACGATTTAATGAAAATTGCGTGGAGGCGGGCTTGTGCCCGGCCACCAGTTTTCGCAATTTTAACCCCCCACACGCCTCCAAACCCACCTCCGCAGGTCAATGAAAATCCAACCCAACAAGTCAGTTATAAGTTGAAAGTTACAGGACAAAGTCAAAGAAGTTAAGACAGACGTGTGGTGAGTGCAACATGCTCGGGAGGAAAGAGGTGACTTTGGACCTATGGTTCCCAAAGCTCTCCACCACTGGGGTTTTCCTCGCTTCGTGTCTGGGTCTGCTGTAGACTAATTGATAGAGATTGAGTGCTGTGATTAGTCAACAACTCTGTTAGCCTTGCATCACATGACTAGCAGGATGGTAGAAGATGAACTAGATGGAGCGTGGTCTTTATTCATCTAGCAGTTCCTATGTTCTTATGAAAGCAGTGCAATGATGTACCTACTGGGTGTTCTGCTGTTCCTGATCATGATGGATGGGGCTGCTGGTTCTATACGTCGTGGGTCAAGAATCTTTGTACATATCGCACACCTACCCTACTGTTCACTCATTAACCAATACAACAATTCCCAAGCACAACTGGGTTACAATATCTTCTATTCCAACAAAAGCAAAATACTGCGGATGCTGGAAATCTGAAATAAAAACAGAAAAGGCTGGAAACACTCAGCAGGTCAGGCAGCATCTGCGGAGAGAGAAACAACAGTTAATGTTTCCGGTCGATGACCTTTCATCAGAACTTGGAAAAGTTAGAGATGTAACAGGTTTTAAGCAAGTACAGAGGCAGGGAAAGGGGGGAGGGGAAGAAAGAACAAAAGGGAAGGTCTGTGATAGGGTGGAAGGCAGGAGAGATTAAATGACAAAAGGGATGATGGTGTAAGGAAAAAGGGGATGGTAATGGGACAAGTAAAGAAACAAAAGATGGGTCTAGAGGAGGTGAAAATGACGAGCAGAATCAGCAGCAACAGCTGGCATGCGAAAAAACGGGAGCAGAGGTTATGATCTGAAATTGTTGAACTTGATGTTGAGTCCAGAACTTCCGGACTTCTGCTGGTTTTTTTTAATGTTATTACTTCATTTCTGTCCCTTTCTCTCTCTCTCTCTAAATCCACTCACTTTTCTTCCTTCTCTTTATTCCTCCATCTGTCTCTATATTTTGTACTCTGGGTGGCGGACTTCAATGTCCATCCGCAAGAGTGGCTCGGTAGCACCACTACTGACCGAGCTGGCCGAGTCCTGAAGGACATAGCTGCAAGTCTGGGCCTGCGACAGGTGGTGAGAGAACCAACACGAGGGAAAAACCTACTTGACCTCATCCTCACCAATCTACTTGTCGCAGATGCATCTGTCCATGACAGCATTGGTAGCAGTGACCACCGCACAGTCATTGTGGAGACAAAGTCCCGTCTTCACACTGAGGACACCCTTCTTTGTATTGTGTGGCACTACCACCGTGCTAAATGGGATAGGTTCAGAGCATATCTAGCAGCTCAAAACTGGCCATCAGCAGCAGCAGAATTGTATTCCACCACAATCTGTAACCTCATGGCGGAGAATAGCCCTGACTCTACCATTACCATCAAGCCAGGGGACCAACCCTGGTTCAATAAGGAGTGTAGAAGAGCATGCCAGGAGCAGCACCAGGCGTACCTAAAAATGCGGCGCCAACCTGGGTAAGCTGCAACATGCATGCTAAAAAGCGGAAGCAGCATGCTATAGACAGGGCTAAGCGATCCCACAATCATAGAAACATAGAAAATAGGTGCAGGAGTAGACCATTCGGTCCTTCGAGCCTGCGTTCATGGCTGAACATGCTACCTCAGTACCCCATTCCTGCTTTCTCGCCATACCCCTTGATCCCCCTAGTTGTGAGTATTATATCTAACTCCCTTTTGAATATATTTAGCGAACTGGCCTCAACAACCTTCTGTGGTAGAGAATTCCACAGATTCACCACTCTCTGGGTGAAGAAGTTCCTCCTCATCTCAGTCTTAAATGGCTTCCCCTTTATCCTTAGACTGTGACCCCTGGTTTTAGTTTCCCTAACATTGGAAACATTCTGCCCGCATCTAATTTGTCTAAACCAGTCAGGATTTTAAACGTCTCTATAAGATCCCCCCTCATTCTTCTGAACTCCAGAGGATACAAGTTCAGTTGATCCAGTCTTTCTTGATATGTCAGTCTGGCCATCCCAGGAATCAATCTAGTGAACCTTCGTTGCACTCCCTCAATAGCAAGAATGTCCTTCCTCAAGTTAGGAGACCAAAACTGCACACAATACTCCAGGTGTGGCCTCACCAAGGCCCTGTACAACTGTAGCATCACCTCCCTACTCCTGTACTCAAATCCCCTTGCTATGAAGGCCATCATGCCATTTGCTTTCTTGACTGCCTGCTGCACTTGCCTTCCCACCTTCAGTGACTGATGTACCATGACGCCCAGGTCTCGTTGCACCTCCCCTTTCCCTAATCTGCCACCATTCAGGTAATAGTCTGCCTCCCTATTTTTACCACCAAAGTGGATAACCTCACATTTATCCACATTGTACTTCATCTGCCATACATTTGCCCATTCACCCAACCTGTCCAAGTCACTCTGTAGCCTCCTAGCATCCTCCTCATTGTTCACACTGCCTCCCAATTTAGTGTCATCCGCAAATTTGGAGATATTACAATTAATCCCTTCGTCCAAATCATTAATATATAATGTAAACAGCTGGGGCCCCAGCACCGAACCCTGCGGTACCCCGCTGGTCACTGCCTGCCATTCTGAAAAGTACCCATTTACTCCTACTCTTTGTTTCCTGTGTGCCAACCAGTTCTCAATCCACGTCAACACATTACCCCCAATCCCATGTGCTTTAACTTTGCACACCAATCTCTTGTGTGGGACCTTGTCGAAGGCCTTCTGAAAGTCCAAATACACCACATCTACTGGTTCCCCCCCGTCCACCCTATTGGAAACATCCTCAAAAAATTCCAGAAGATTTGTCAAGCATGATTTCCCTTTCACAAATCCATGCTGACTTGGACCTATCATGTCGCCACTTTCCAAATGGTCTGTTATGACATCTTTAATAATTGATTCCATCATTTTACCCAACACCGATGTCAGGCTGACCGGTCTATAATTCCCTGCTTTCTCCCTCCCTCCTTTTTTAAAAAGAGGGGTTACATTAGCCACCCTCCACTCCTTCGGAACTGATCCAGAGTCTAAGGAATGTTGGAAAATGATCGTCAATGCATCCACTATTTCCAAGGCCACCTCCTTAAGTACTCTGGGATGCAGACCATCAGGCCCTGGGGATTTATCAGCCTTCAGTCCCATCAATTTCCCCAACACCTTTTCCCGACTGATAAGGATTTCCCTCCGCTCCTCCCTCTTACCAGGTCCTTTGATCTCTTTTATTTCCGGAAGGTTGTTTGTGTCCTCCACAGTAAACACCGAACCAAAGTACTTGTTCAATTGATCTGCCATTTCTTTGTTCCCCATTATGACTTCCCCTGTTTCTGACTGCAGGGGACCTACGTTGGTTTTTACGAACCTCTTTCTTTTTACATATTTATAGAAGCTTTTGCAGTCCGTTTTAATGTTCTCCGCAAGCTTCCTTTCATATTTTATTTTCCCTGCCCTAATCAAACCCTTCGTCCTCCTCTGCTGAGTTTTAAAGTTCTCCCAGTCCCCGGGTTTGCTGCTACTTCTGGCCAATTTGTATGCCACTTCCTTGCTTTAATACTATCCCTGATTTCCCTTGTTAGCCATGGTTGAGCCACCTTCCCTTTTTTATTTTTACGCCAGACAGGGATGTGCAATTGCTGTAGTTCATCCATGCGATCTCTAAATGTCTGCCATTGCCCTTCCACTGATAACCCCTTAAATATCGCTTGCCAATCTAACCTCGCCAATTCACGCCTCATACCCTCAAAGTTGCCCTTATTTAAGTTCTGGACCATGGTCTCTGAATTAACTGTTTCCTTCTCCATCCTAATGTAGAACTCCACCATACTATGGTCACTCTTCCCCAAGGGGCCTCGCACCACAAGATTGCTGATTAGTCCTTCCTCATTACACAACACCCAGTCCAGGATGGCCTCCCCTCTAGTTGGTTCCTCAACATATTGGTTTAGGAAGCCATCCCTTAAACACTCCAGGAAATCCTCCACCGTATTGCTTCCAGTTTGAGTAGTCCAATCTATATGCATATTAAAGTCACCCATGATAACTGCTGCGCCTTTTTTGCATGCACCTCTGATTCCCTGTTTCATACCCTCCCCCACCTCACTACTACTGTTTGGAGGTCTGTACACAACCCCCACTAACGTTTTCTGCCCTTTGGTGTTCTGCAGCTCAACCCATATTGATTCCACATCCTCCAAGCTAATGTCCTTCCTAGCTATTGCATTAATCTCCTTTTTAACCAGCAATGCTACCCCACCCCCTTTTCCTTTTATTCTATCCTTCCTGAATGTTGAATACCCCTGGATATTCAGTTCCCAGCCTTGATTGTTCAACAGATCAGATCAAAGCTCTGCACATCCAGTCATGAATGGTGGTGGACCATTGAACAACTAACAGGAAGAGGAGGCTCCATGAATATCCCCATCCTCAATGATGGTGGAGCCCGGCACGTGAGTGCAAAAGAGAAAGCTGAAGCGTTTACAACCATCTTCAGCCAGAAGTGCCGACTGGATGAACCATATCGGCCTACTCCTGAGGTCCCCACCATCACAGAAGCTAGTCTTCAGCCAATTCGATTCACTCCACTTGATATCAAGAAACGTCTGAACGCACTGGATACAGCAAAGGCTGTGGGCCCCGACAACATCCCAGCTGTCGTGCTGAAGACTTGTGCTCCAGAACTAGCTGCACCTCTAGCCAAGCTGTTCCAGTACAGCTATAACACTAGCATCTATCCAACAATGTGAAAAACTGCCCAGGTATGTTCTGTCCACAAAAAGCAGGACAAATCCAATCCGGCCAATTACCGTCCCATCAGTCTACTCTCAATCATCAGAAAAGTGATGGAAGCCTTGCTCCAAACACGGACAAAAGAGCTGAATTCCAGAGGCGAGGTGAGAGTGACTGCCCTTGACATCGAGGCAGCATTTGACCAAGAGTGGCATCAAGGAACCCTCGTAAAACTGAAGTCAATGGGAATCGGGGGGGAAATCTCTCCACTAACTGGAGTCATACCTAGCACAAAGGAAGATGGTTGTGGTGGTTGGAGGTCAATCATCACAGCCCCAGGACATCGCTGCAGGAGTTCCTCAGGGCAGTGTCCTAGGCCCAACTATCTTGAGCTGCTTCATCAATGACCTTTCCTCCATCATAAGGTCAGATGTTCGCTGATGACTGCACAGTGTTCAGTGCCATTCGCAACTCCTCAGATAATGAAACAGTCCATGCCCGCATGCAACAAGACCTGGATGACATTCAGGCTTGGGCTGATAAGTGGCAGACAATGACTCCAACAAGCGAGAGTTTAACCACTGCCCCTTGACATTCAATGGCATTACCATCGCCGAATCCCCCACCATCAACATCCTGGGGATCACCATTAACCAGAAACTTAACTGGACCAGCCACATAAATACTGTGGCAACAAGAGCGGGTCAGCGGCTAGGTATTCTGTGGCGAGTGTCTCACCTCCTGACTCCCCAAAGCCTTTCCACCATCTACAAGGCACAAGTCAGGAGTGTGATGGAATACTCTCCACTTGCCTGGATGAGTGCAGCTCCAACAACACTCAAAACGCTCAACACCATCCAAGACAAAGCTTGATTGGCACCCCATCCACCACCTTAAACATTCACTCCCTCCACCACCGGCGTACCGTGGCTGCAGTGTGTACCATCTACAAGATGCACTGCAGCAACTCGCCAAAGATTCTTCGGCAGCACCTCCCAAACCCGCGACCTCTACCACCTAGAAGGACAAGGGCAGCAGGCGCATGGGAACACCACCACCTCCAAGTTCCCCTCCAAGTTACACACCACCCTGACTTGGAAGTATATTGCCATTCCTTCATCGTCGCTGGGTCAAAATCCTGGAACTCCCTCCCTAACAGCACTGTGGGAGTACCTTCACTACACGGACTGCAGCGGTTCAAGAAGGCAGCTCACCACCACCTTCTCAAGGTGAACTAGGAATGGGCAATAAATGCTGGCCTTGCCAGCGACGCCCACATCCCATGAACGAATATAAATTTTGTTTGAATCTGATTTACTCTATTTCCTTCTCCACCTTTCACTCTGTGTTCCTTTCTCTATCCTTTTCTTTCCTTGATCAAGGAGATAGACCATTGGGCAGGACGTTCACGAGGTCCCAGATACGACGTTGACATCGCTGCGGTGTTATCAGATCAACGGTCCAGCAATTTGCAGAGCAATTATAACACAATGTCAATAGTGAGCGTAAAAGTCCAATTAATGTAATTCGCTGCCAAACCCGCCTTTGCAGCAATTTTTAAATTCATTCTTAGGTTGTGGGCGTCGCTGGCAAGACTGGCATTTAATGCCCATTTCTCGTTGCCCTGAGCAGTTTGATACAACTGAGTGGCTTGTTAGGCCACCTCAGAGAGCAATTAAGAGTCAACCACTTTGGTGTGGAACTGAAGTCATGTATAGTCCAGACCGGGTAAGGACGGCAGGTTTCCTTCCTTAGAAGACAATACTGATACTGTTGGGTTTTTACGACAATCTGACAGCTTCATGGTCACTTTTACTGATAGCAGCTTTATTTAAAACTGAATTAAAATTCTCAAACTGCCCTGGTGGGATTTGAACCCATATTCTACTGGATTACTAATCCAGCAACATCATGAAAGAAAGACTTGCATTTATATAGTGCCTTTCATGACCACCGGACATCCCAAAGTGCTTTATACAGTACTTTTTTGAAGTGTAGTCACTGTTTTAATGTAGGAAACACGGCAGCCAATTTGCACACAGCGAGATCCCACAAAACAGCAATGTGATAATGACCAGATAATCTGTTTTAGTGATGTTGACTACACTGCCAACAATTTCAGATCATAAACTACACTGCCATTCCCTTTCTACTCCAATATCTATCAAAAACAATCCTGGAATGTATTTAATTTTTAAACTGCAATTTGTTGTTGCTTCTTCAGAGGTTTAGAAAAGTTACGGAAAAGGAGAAGGAAAAATCAAATGTGAAAATATTCAACTGGAGGAGAGCTGATTTCAGTGAGTTGAAAAGTGATCTGGCCCAGGTGGATTGGAGTCAAAGACTGGCAGGTAAAACAGTAAATGAGCAATGATCAGCCTTCAAAGAGGAGATGGTTTGGGTACAGTCTAGACACATTTCCATGAGGGGGAGAGGAAGGGTCTCACGTTGGAGCTCCCTGGATGACTAAAGATCGAGATTAAAATGAAACACAAAAAGGAGGCTTATGATAAATGTCAGGTTCATAATTCAATAGAGAACCAAGCTGAATACAAAAAGTACAGAGTAGAACTGAAAAGGAATAAAAAGGGCAAAGAGAGTGTATGAGAATAGATTAGTGGGCAACATAAAAGGGAACCCAAATGTCTTTTATAAACATAGAAATAATAAATGAGTACTTTGCATCCTTCGTCACTAGAAAGGAGGATGCTGCCAATGTACCAGTAAAGGAGGAGGCAATAGAGAAATAGGATAGGATAAAAATAGATAAAGAGGAGGTACTTAAAAGGTTGGCAGAACTCAAAGTAGAAAAGTCACCCGGTCCGAATGGGATGCATCCTAGGTTGCTGAGGGAAGTAAGGGTGGAAATTGCGGAGGTTCTGGCCACAATTTTCCAATCCTCCTTGGATATGGGGGTGATGCCAGAGGACAGGAGGATTGCAAATGTTACACCCTTGTTCAAAAAAGGCGAGGGGGATAAACACAGCAAATACAGGTCAGTCAGCCTAATGTCGGTGATGGGAAAACATTTAGAGACAATAATCTGGGACAAAATTAATTGACACTTGGAAAAATGTGGGCTAATAAACAAAAGACAGCACGGATTTGTTAAAGGCAAATCGTGTTTGACTAACTTGATCGAGTTCTTTGATGAAGTAAAGGAGAGGGTTGATGAGGGTAGTGCAGTTGATGTTGTGTATATTGACTTTCAAAAGGCGTTTGATAAAGTACCATATAATATACTTGTTAGCAAATTTGAAGCCCTTCAGATTAAAGGGACAGTGGCAGCATGGATACAAAATTGGATACAAGGTTGATGACCCCCCAGGGGTCAGTGTTGGGACCACTGCCCTTTTTGATGTATATTAATGACCTGGACTTGGGTATACAGGGTATAATTTCAAAGTTTGCAGATGACATGAAACTCAGAAATGTAGTAAACAGTGAGGAGGATAGTAACAGACTTTAAGAGGACATAGACTGGTGAAATGGGCAGACATATTTAATGCAGATAAGTGTGATTAATTTGGTAGGAAGAATGAGGAGAGGCAATATAACAATTAGTATATAGCGCCTTTAGTGTCCCAAGGTGCTTCACAGGAGTGTTCCAAAACAAAATTTGACACCGAGCCACATAAGGAGATATTAGGGCAGGTGACCAAAAGCTTGGTCAAAGAGGTAGGTTTTTAGGAGCGTCTTAAAAGAGGAGAGAGAGGCAGAGAGGTTTAGGGAGGGAATTCCAGAGCTTAGGAGCTCAGCAGCTGAGGGCACGGCCACCAATGGCTGAGCGATTAAAATCAGGGATGCTCAAATTGTACAATTTTAAAGAGGGGTGCAGGAACAGAGAGACCTGTGGTGCACATACACAAGTCTTTGAAGGTGGCAGGCCAAGTAGAGAAGGCTATTAAAAAAGCATATGGGATCCTTGGCTTTACAATTAGAGGCATAGAGTACAAAAGCAAGGAAGTTATGCTAAACCTATATAAAGAACTGGTTAGGCCCCAGCTGGAGTATTGTGGTCAATTCTGGGCACCACACTTTAGGAAGGATGTCAAGACCTTAGAGAGGGTGCAGAGGAGATTTACTAGAATGGTACCAGGGATGAAAGATTTCAGTTACTTGGAGAGACTGGAGAAACTGGGGTTGTTCTCCTTAGAGCAGAGAAGGTTAAGGGGAGATTTAATTGAGGTGTTCAAAATCATGAAGGGTTTTGAGGCAGTAAATAAGGAGAAACTGTTTCCAGTGGCAGGAGGGTCGGTAACCAGAGGAAACAGATTTAAGGTAATTGGCAAAAGGACCAGAGGCAACATGAGAAAAAAAAATTACGCAGCGAGTTGTTGTGATCTGGAACCACTGACTGAAAGGGCGGTGGAAGCAGATTCAAGAGTAACTTTCAAAAGGGAATTGAATAAATACTTGAAGGGGAAAAATTTGCAGGGCTATGGAGAAAGAGCAGAGGAGTGGGACTAATTGGAGAGCTCTTTCAAAGAGCCAGCACAGGCAGGATGGGCCAAACAGCCTCCTTCTGTGCTGTATCATTCTATGATTCTCTATACATATTGCAGAACATTGTGAATTGAACAAAACACATTTATATTGCAGTCGTACTCCCACCAATGAAAGTGCTGATGTGTTGTTATGTTTTTTGTTTATGCTTTCATTGGTTTTTATTAAATTTACAATATTTTTACTTCTGGGAACAGTTCATTGAAGGTGGCAATTCTGATGCACAACAGCACCACCAGCAGACACTCAATGATACTGCAGGCCTCGCAAGCAGGAACAGCACCATCAGCAGGCATTTACTGAAACTGCTGCCTATATATGTATGTATGTATATGCATGTATGTGTATGTGTGTGTCTGTACGTATGTGTATATGTATGTGTCTATATATATATATATATATGTGTGTGTGTGTCTGACATACAGTTCTGGATGAGCAAAAATTTTCTTCAATTAAATATTGGAAAGATCGAAGCCATTGTTTTTGGTCCCCGCCACAAACTCCGTTCCCTAGCCACTGACTCCATCCCTCTCCCTAACATCTGTCTGAAGCTGAACCACACTGTTCGCAACCTTGGTGTCATATTTGACCCTGAAATGAGCTTCCGACCACATATCCGCGGCATAACAAAGACCGCCTATTTCCACCTCCGTAACATTGCCCGACTCCGCCCCGACTCAGCTCATCCGCTGCTGAAACCCTCATCCGTGCCTTTGTTACCTCTAGACTTGACTATTCCAACGCACTCCTGGCTGGCCTCCCACGTTCTACCGTACGTAAACTTGAGGTCATCCAAAACTCTGCTGCCCGTGTCCTAACTCGCACCAAGTTCCATTCGCCCATCACCCCTGTGCTTACTGACCTACATTGGCTCCCGGTTAAGCAACACCTCGATTTCAAAATTCTCATCCTTGTTTTCAAATCCCTCCATGGCCTTGCCCCTCCCTATCTCTGTAATCTCCTTCAGCCCCACAATGCCCCCCCATCCCCAGAGATATCTGCGCTCCTCTAATTCTGCCCTCTTGAGCATCCCTGATTATAATCGCTCAACCTTTGGTGGCCGTGCCTTCTGTTGCCTAGGCCCCAAGCTCTGGAAATCCCTGCCTAAACCTGTCCGCCTCTCTACCTCTCTTTCCTCCTTTAAGACGCTCCTTACAACCTATCTCTTTGACCAAGCTTTTGGTCACCTGCCCTAATTTATCCTTATGTGGATTGGTGTCAAATTTTTTGTCTTAAAATACTCCAGTGCAGTGCCTTGGGACGTTTTACTACGTTAAAGGTGCTATATAAATACAAATTGTTGTTGTTATATATGTGCATGTATATGTATGTATATGTGTGTGTGTATATATATATATATATATATATATGTGTGTATATATAATTATATTAAAAAAATTGTGCATAGTGCACACTTTCTCCATCATACTTATTTGATAGCACCCCTACTTGAACCTGGGATTGTTCTCATTGGAGCAGAGAAGGTAAGGGGGAGATTTAATAAAGGTGCTTAAAATTATGAAGTGTTCTTTTGTCAACAACAACAGCAACCTGCATTTATATAGCACCTTTAACACAGTAAAATGTCCCCAGGCACTTCACAGGAGCAATTATCAGACAAAATTTGACACCAAGCCACATAAGGAGATATTAGGACAGGTGACCAAAAGCTTGGTCAAAGAGGCAGGTTGGAGCGTCTTAAAGGAAGAGAGAGATGGAGGGATTTGAAAACAAGGATGAGAATTTTAAAATTGAGGCATTGCTGGACCAGGAGCCAATGTAGGTCAGTGAGGACAGGGGTGATGGGTGAACAGGACTTGGTGCGAGTTAGGATACGGGCAGCAGATGAGCTCAATTATCTTAAACCTGTGTCCTCTGGTCACCGACCCGCCTGCCAGTGGAAACAGTTTCTCCTTATTTACTCTTTCAAAACCCTTCATAATTTTATTGTCCCAAGTATATCAATCGTTTGGAGTCACCGCCCCCTCAGTCAGTTAAGGTGCTTGAACTGCTTAGCATCAATGCCCAGGAGACCATTCAGTGTCCTTCACATTTCCAGCTTCAATGTGGAGCTCATTCCGCACCCAAAGCCTTACACTTAGAATCATAGAATCGTATAGCACAGAAGGATGCCATTCAGCCCATTGTACCTGTGCTGACAATTTACCCCATTAAAAGCCTCAATTTGTATCTAATTTCTCTTTACTTACCCCTATCACCCCCATTAGCTGTTGGCCTGCTCCACACCTGCTGAATATTTCCAGCATTTTCTGTTAAGATAATAGAAAGGTTCTGTTTATTTTTGTTGATTTTATTTGGGGAGATGTTTAATTATTTTCTAGAATTCCCCCCCCTCAATTATTCATGGGGTTGATTCTGCATTTCCCCACCCCCCAATACCACAACTAAACTATTCCAGACCCCAGCTGGAGTACTGTGTTCAGTTCTGGGCACCACACCTCAGGAAGGAGGTGGTCTTGGAGGGGGTGCAGCGCAGATTCACCAGAATGGTACTAGGGTTTAAAGGGTTAAATTATGAGGGCAGGTTGCACAGACTAGGCTTGTATTCCCTCGAGTTTAGCAGGTTAATGGGTGATCTGATCGAGGTGTTTAAAGTGATAAAGGGATTCGATAGGGAGAATTTATTTTCTCTGGTAAGGTAATTCAGAACATGAGGGCATAATCTTAAAATTCGAGCTAGGCCATTTAGGAGTGAATCAGGAATCATTTGATCATGCAAAGGGTAGTGGAAATCTAAAACTCTTTCTCTCTTTCCTCACCCCCCACAATAGATGCTGTGGATCAATTTAAATTCAACAAGACTGAGATTGATGGAGTTTAAGGGATATGGAAGAACGGCAGGTAAATGGAGTTGAGGTACAGATCAGCCATGATCTAACAGAATGGTGGAATAGGCTGGAGGGGCTGAATGGCCTCCTGTTCCTATGTAACTGTCCTTTGTGCACAAATAATTCCAAATCAATACTTTGGAAATCGTTTGAGAAACTTAAAAAGCTATGACACATGGCTGAAATGTATAGGAAGTCAGCATGATGATATTAACTTGCGTATATAAAGCCAGTTTGTGAATGGCATAAAGTTATTCCAACAAGAGCCAATGAACAGTCTTTTTAATGTTATCTTAAACATTTAATAATCTTCAAGTTATTTATTTTTACTGATAGTATAACTATTAAAACATTTACATTTCAAACAAGTACTGCATAACAAGCAGAATTGTGATCTTAAAACAGATTGAAAATTGATTATTTTTTCTTGTCCAGATTCGCTCTTCAAATCTTCACATTAATCTTCACGTCCTTTGTTTACTTTCTTGTTCCAGTTTAGCCAGTCGTTTCTCAAGGATTTTAAAGTTGACCCGGTGCATCATCAGAAATTGTCCATTCAAGTGAAAGACCGGTATGTCATACTTGTACCTCTCATACCAGACACAATTCTCCGCTACAGTGATGTCTACTTCCTGCAGGACGAACTAAGAATTAAAAGATAATAGAACGGTCATTATCTGAAACTAAATTTAAGGGGAAGCTAGATAAGTACATGAGGGAGAAAAGGAATAGAAGGATATGCTGATAGAGTGAGATGAAGTAGGGTGGGAGGAGGCTCGTGTGGAGCATAAACACAGGCACAGACCAGTTGGGCCGAATGGCCTGTTTCTGTGCTGTAAAATTCTATATAATTATGTAATTAAGGGTTAAATTATGAGGACAGGTTGCACAAATTAGGCTTGAGAGTAGAAGATTAAAGGGGTGATCTAATTGAAGTGTTTAAGATGATTAAAGGAAGTGATAGGGTAGATAGAGAGAAACTATTTCCACTGGTGGGGGAGTCCAGAACAAGGGGGCATAACCTTAAAATTAGAGCTGGGCCGTTCAGGGGTGATGTCAGGAAGCACTTCTTCACACAAAGGGCAGTGGAAATCTGGAACTCTCTCCCCCCAAAAAGCTGTTGAGGCCGGAGGGTCAATTGAAAAATTCAAAACTGAGATAGATGCATTGCTGGTCATCTTTCAAAATTCTATAGACTCTGGAACAGTTCCCATGGATTGGAGGGTAGCTAATGTAACCCCACTATTTAAAAAAGGTGGTAGAGAAAAAACGGGGAATTATAGACCGGTAAGCCTGACATAGTGGGCAAAATGCTAGAGTCCATTATAAAAGATGTAATAGCAGAGCACTTGGAAAACAGTGACAGGATCAGATAAAGTCAACATGGATTTACAAAAGGGAAATCATGCCTGACTAATCTACTGGAATTTTTTGAGGATGTAACTGGTAGAATAGATAAGGGAGAAACAGTGGATGTGGTGTATTTGGACTTTCAGAAGGCTTTCGATAAGGTCCCGCATAAGAGATTAGCGTGCAAAGTTAAAGCATATGGGATTGGGGGTGAGGTACTGATTTGGATAGAGAACTGGTTGGCAGACAGGAAGCAAAGAGTTGGAATAAACGGGTCTTTTTCCGAGTGGCAGGCAGTGACAGTGGGGTACCACAGGGATCGGTGCTAGGACCCCAGCTATTCACAATATATATTAATGATCTAGACGAGGGAACTAGATGTAATATCTCTAAGTTTGCAGACGACACACAGCTGGGTGGGCGTGTGTGCTGTGAGGAGGATGCAGAGAAACTCCAGTATGATTTGGACAGGTTGGGTGATTGGGCAGATGCAGTATAATGTGGATAAATGCGAGGTTATCCACTTTGGTGGCAAAAACAGGAAGACAGATTATTATCTGAACGGCAATAGATTGGGAAAAGGGGAAGTGCAACGAGATCTGGGAGTCGTTGTTCACCAGTCGCTGAAGGTAAGCATGCAGATGCAGCAGGCGGTTAAGAAGGCAAATGGTATGTTGGCCTTCATAGCGAGAGGATTCGAGTACAGGAGCAAGGATGTCTTGCTGCAGTTGTACAAGGCCTTGGTGAGACCACACCTTGAGTATTGTGTGCAGTTTTGGTCGCCTTATCTGAGGAAGGATGTTCTTGCCATGGAGGGAGTGCAGCGAAGATTTACCAGACTGATACCTGGGATGGCAGGAATGACGTATGAAGAGAGATTGGGTCGATTAGGCTTATATTCGCTAGAGTTTAGAAGAATGAGAGGGGATCTCATTGAAACTTATAAAATTCTAACAGGACTAGACAGACTAGATGCAGGAAGGATGTTCCCGATGGCGGGGGAGTCCAGAACCAGAGGTCACAGTCTAAGGATAAGGGGTAAGCCATTTAGGACTAAGATGAGGAGGAATTTCTTCACCCAGAGTGGTGAACCTGTGGAATTCTCTACCACAGAAGGCAGTTGAGGCCAATTCATTAAATATATTCAAGATGAAGTTGGATATATTTCTTAAGGCTAAAGGGATCAAGGGATATGGGGAGAAAGCAGGGACAGGGTACTGAATTTGAATGATCAGCCATGATCTCATTAAATGGCGGAGCAGGCTCGAGGGGCCGAATGGCCTACTCCTGCGCTTCTATGATCGATTTTTGTTAGGTAAGGGTATTAAGGGTACTGTCCAAAACTGTCTACTTTCACTTTTATATCTGATGTATTAGGAAAAAGGTTGTTAAGTTTTCGGTCTCTAAACGCTATGGATCAGTTGGGCTGTATGGCCTCTTTCTGTGCTGTATGTTCTATGTAAATACATGCAAGCCAGGCGTACCTAAAAATGAGTTGCCAACCTGGGGATGCTGCAACACAGGACTACATGCATGCTAAAAAGCAGAAGCAGCATGCTATAGACAGGGCTAAGCAATCCCACAATCAACGGATCAGATCAAAGCTCTGCAGTCCTGCCACATCCAGTCAAGAATGGTGATGGACCATTAAACAACTAACGGGAGGAGGAGGCTCCATGAATATCCCCATCCTCAATGATGGTGGAGCCCAGCACGTGAGTGCAAAAGACAAGGCTGAAGTGTTTGCAAACATCTTCAGCCAGAAGTGCCGAGTGGATGATCCATATCGGTCTCCTCCTGAGGTCCCCACCACCACAGAAGCCAGTCTTCAGCCAATTCGATTCACTCCACATGATATCAAGAAACGGCTGAGTGCACTGGATACAGCAAAGTCTATGGGCCCCGACAACATCCCGGCTATCGTGCTGAAGACTTGTGCTCCAGAACTAGCCACGCCTCTAACCAAGCTGTTCCAGTACAGCTACAACACTGGCATCTACCCGACAATGTGGAAAACTGCCCAGGTATGTCCTGTCCACAAAAAGCAGGGCAAATCCAACCCAGCCAATTACCGCCCCACTCAATCTCTCAATCATCAGCAAAGTGATGGAAGATGTCATCGACAGTGCTATCAAGCGGCACTTACTCACCAATAACCTGCTCACGGATGCCCAGTTTGGGTTCCGCCAAGACCACTCGGCTCCCGACCTCATTACAGCCTTGGTCCAAACATGGACAAAGGAGCTGAATTCCAGAGGTGAGGTGAGAGTGACTGCCCTTGACATCAAGGCAGCATTTGACCGAGTGTGGCATCAAGGAGCCCTAGTAAAACTGAAGTCAATGGAAATCGGGGGGAAAACGCTCCACTGTCTGGAGTCATACCTAGCACAAAGGAAGATGGTTGTGGTGGTTGAAGGTCAATCATCACAGCCCCAGGACATTGCTGTAGTTCCTCAGGGCAGTGTCCAAGGTCCCAACCATCTTCGGCTGCTTCATCAATGACCTTCCCTCCAATATAAGGTCAGAAATGGGGATGTTTGCTGATGACTGCACAGCGTTCAGCGCCATTCACAACTCCTCAGATAATGAAGCAGTCCATGCCCGCATGCAACAAGACCTGAACAACGTTCAGGCTTGGGCTGATGTGTGGCACGAATTTTACCTGCCACTTAAGTGCCAGACAATGACTATCTCCAACAAGCGAGAGTCTAACCACCGGCCCTTGACATTCAACGGCATTACCATCGCCAAATCCCCCACCTTCAACATCCTGGGGGGGGTCACCACTGACCAGAAAGTTAACTGGACCAGCCACATAAATACTGTAGCAACAAGAGCAGGTCAGAGGCTGGGTATTCTGCAGCGAGTGTCTCACCTCCTGACTCCCCAAAGCCTTTCCACCATCTACAAGGCACAAATAAGTAGTGTGATGGAATACTCTCCACTTGCCTGGAAGAGTGCAGCTCCAACAACACTCAAGAAGCTCGACACCATCCAGGACAAAGCAGCCCATTTGATTGGCACCCCATCCACCACCTTAAACATTCACTCCCTCCACCACCGGCGTCCCGTGGCTGCAGTGTGTACCATCTACAAGATGCACTGCAGCAACTCGCCAAGGCTTCTTCGGCAGCACCTCCCAAACCTGCGACCTCTTCCACCTAGAAGAACAAGGGCAGCAGGCACATGGGAACACCACCACCTCCAAGTTCCCCTCCAAGTCACACAACATCCTGACTTAGAAGTATATCACCGTTCCTTCATCGTCGCTGGGTCAAAATCCTGGAACTCCCTCCCTAACAGCACTGTGGGAGTACCTTCACCACACGGACTGCAGCGGTTCAAGGCGGCGGCTCACCACCACCTTCTCAAGGGCAACTAGGGATGGGCAATAAATGCTGGCCTTGCCAGCAACGCCCACATCCCATAAACGAATTAAAAAAATAAGCACAACTCAAATTACAAAAAGCAGAAAATCCTAGAAATGCACAGCAGGTTGGTCAGCAACTGAAACAAAAAGATCAGGTCAGATTCCGGGTGGGATCTTTCATCAGAACCACCGTGAGTTTTTTAAGCAAGTGACATCCATGGTAAACCGTTGAATGTCCTACACTGCCTTAACAAAGTTGGGAGCAAAGGGTTACTACTTAATCTCAAAAATGATGGTGAATCAGGATAGGAATGGATCAGAAATTGCTGAGCGGTACATCGCAGCAGAGATTTTTAAGAGGTGTGTTGTTGGGGGTGGGAGGGTCGAAGAGGGAAGCCCCAAGTCAGGTGCCCAGGGATTGGTGTTGAGACTTCCCCCATTATTTCAAATAATCTACAAATAAGAGGGGATCGCAAAAGGGAATTGGATCTATACTTGAAATTTGCAGGGCTATGGAGGAAAGAGCAGGGGTGAGTGGGACTAATTGGAGAGCTCTTTCAAAGAGCCGGCACAGGCACGATGGGCCGAATGACCTCCTTCTGCCCTGTAAGATTCTATGACTTGGAGGCAGAAGTTCAATGCAAACTGACAACATTTGTAGAAGTAACAAAATAGGCAGCTGAATCTGAGGAGGCAGCCTGTGAAAAATCAGTTGGATAAAATACGGAATGGGGCAACGCAACGGCAGATTTAATTTAATACGGACAAGTGTGAAATACTGCACAAGAAGAAATGGGTAGCGCGAGTGCTTCACGAATAGTGACAAAATGGCTAAATGTGAAGCAGCGAGGAATCTAGCATTCAGCATGTCAAATCAACAAAGCAAATAAAGCGCTGTATTGTATAACCAAAACAGTACAATACAAGTTAGAGGTAGTCATGATCAAACTGTCCAGGACTGAATGAGAACAAAATCCAAATTCCTTTCATGCAAAATAATGCATGAAAACTGCAAGTCAAGGGAAAAAATAGTTTGTTTTTAGTGACCTCTTGAGGGGGACCAAAATAATTTTAACCAAGTGATATAATTGTTTGCAGATCATAATTCCACTTGCAAATAATTGGCAGATGTGTTTTCCAATCAATAATGCATGTTCCTAAGGCATCATTTAAGTTATATTGCTGCTCAAGGCAGAGGAAAAAAATCTTAAGAACTATTAGCCTAGAAGTTTTGATCAATGTTATTTTAACAAACGGATTGACTTCTGCCAACGACCGGAAGCTGCACAGAAGCGTACTGCGCACTAATCTGCAACCGGAAGCGTCTTTTTTTTTTCCACAGAGCATTTTTGAAGCAGCCCGCTCTCTCCCGGCATCCTTCCTCACAGCCCGCTCCCTCCCGGCATCCTTCCTCACAGCCTGCTCCCTCCCGGCATCTTTCCTCACAGCCCGCTCCCTCCCGGCATCTTTCCTCACAGCCCGCTCCCTCCCGGCATCTTTCCTCACAGCCCGCTCTCTCCCGGCATCCTTCCTCACAGCCCGCTCTATCCCGGCATCTTTCCTCACAGCCCGCTCTATCCCGGCATCTTTCCTCACAGCCCGCTCCCTCCCGGCATCCTTCCTCACAGCCCGCTCCCTCCCGGCATCTTTCCTCACAGCCCGCTCTATCCCGGCATCCTTCCTCACAGCCCGCTCCCTCCCGGCATCCTTCCTCACAGCCCGCTCCCTCCCGGCATTTAATTATTTTTTTAACGAACCCGCTCCTGTGATGAAGTGGCAGCGTGCATGCGCAATCCGCTTCCGGTTCGTTGGCAGCAGTCATGTCCTTTAACAACAGTACGAAACGCTTAACATTGAAATGACGTTGATCAGCAAAGTTAGGCTAATGTGTTTTGGAGTAGGTTTTTACAATGGGACAAATAGGACATAATTTACAGTTTCTTAAAAAAATACGTATGTAGTTAATTAGAAATTGCTGCCTTTAGATTGACTAGTAACCAGTCTGTTACATGACTAGTAACCAATGCGTTACATCATGAACTGAGTAGTTGGGGCTTCTCCTGCTATCTCTCCCCACATGGTAATTTTGCAACTGCATCTGGGTGGTAACAATGCACATCCTTCAGGGGGGTGGATGCAAGAGCAAACTGAAGGGCAAGTTATCAGCCCTGTTGTCCTGCAAGTAGAACGAAGAAGTCGGGCAACAAGTTATTTTGCAAGGGAAAAGTTGACTTATGTCTCTATTGTACTGCCCAGGTGGGGACAGGCAGGACTCTGCACACATGCACTCAGATGCTTGCGTGGAGCTCTGATTATTTTATTAAATACTATTAAAGCACTAGTTCGGCCCCAGCTGGAGTATTGTGTCCAATTCTGGGCACCTCACTTTAGGAAGGACGTGAAGGCTTTGGAGAGGTTTCAGAAGAGATTTACTAGAATGGGTCCAGGGATGAGGGATTACAGTTACGTGGATAGACTGGAGAAGCTGGGGTTGTTCTCCTTAGAGCAGAGAAGGCCAAGAGGAGATTTGATAGAGGTGTTCAAAATCATGAAGGGTTTAGATAGAGTAAATAAAGAGAAACTGTTTTCAGTGGCTGAAGAGTCGATAACCAGAGGGCACAGATTTAAGATAATTAGCAAAAGAGCCAGAGGCCACACGAGGGAAAACTTTTTTACATAACGAGTGGTTAGGATTTGGAATGCACTGCCTGATAGGGTGGTGGATACAAAGTCAATAGTAGCTTTCAAAAGGGAATTGCATAAATACTTGAAGGAGAAAAAATTGCAGGGATATGGAGAAAGAGCGGGGGGGGAGTGGGACTGACTGGATTGCTCTTCGAAAGAGCCGGCGCAGACTCGATGGGCCGAATGATCTCCATCTGTGTTGTACTATTCTATGATTCTCTAATTCTCTGATTCTATGACTCGGGTCTGACCGCACTTTGAGCACAATGCTCTCCTGGCTGGCCTTGCACATTCCGCCCTCCGTAAACTTCTCATCCAAAATTCTGCCACCCGTATCCTAACTTGCACCAAATCCCGTTCATCCATCACCAACATTCCCTCTTGGCTGCATGGCTGTGCAGCTCTCTGCCGGTCCCGCACAGCCCGGCTTTTTCAATGTTAAATTTTGTGCATGTGCAAAACTGTGAATGGGCCGTGCAGCCAAAGGAAAAATTAGGGGGAACATTACCCATCACCCCCCTGCCTTGCTGATCTACATTGGCTCCCGGTCCGGCAACGACTCGCTTTTAAAATGCTAATTCTTGTGTTCAAATCCTACCATGGTCTCGCTGCTCCCTCTTTCTGTAACCTCCTCCAGCCCTACAACCCTCCGAGATATCTGCACTCCTCTGATTCTGGCTTCTTGAACATCTCTGATTTTAATCGCTCCACCATTGGTTCATTGGTGGAGCGATCAGCTGCCTGGGCTCTAAGCTCTGGAATTCCCTCCCTAAACCTCTCCGCCTCTCTCTCCTCCTTTAAGACGCTCCTTAAAATCTACCTCTTTAACCAAGCTTTTGGTCGTCTGTCCTAATATCTCCTTATGTGGCTCGGTGTCAAATTTTGTTTTATATCGCTCCTGTGCAGCGCCTTGGGACGTTTTACTACATTAAAGGCGCTATATAAATACAAGTTGTTGTTGTTGTTGTAGTTCTGATCACCAAAACACAAGGGAGAAATTCAAACCCTTGAGGGATTGTAGAGTGAAGCTATGAGACTACTCCATGGCAATTCAAACAATTCAAGTGGGGTGGGATGAAAAGATCCAAGCGTTTGAAAAGTAAAAATACCTTGTGGATCAATGAAAGTGGCATTTTTACCGTATTCCAGAAATGTTCCCTCAATACTGAACTCCAATGGCAAACATTTAATGCATCTTGGAAAAAACGCAGAATTGTATCATTTTATATACGAGTGAGTTTTTAATCTCCTCAAGAAAAGTAAGAAAAGTATTATCAACTGTCTAAAACTCGGACCCTTCTGACAATGGTGAATACTTTAAGTAAGTAAATTATTAAAGACTCGGATCCAAGGGAAAATGGCAAGTTGGATCCAAAATTGGCTCAGTGGCAGGAAGCAAAGGGTAATGGTCGACGGGTGTTTTTGTGACTGGAAGGCAGTTTCCAGTGGGGTTCCGCAGGGCTCAGTACTAGGTTCCTTGCTTTTGGTATATGTCAATGATTTAGACTTCAATGTAGGGGGCATGATTAAGAAGTTTGCAGGTGATACAAAAATTGGCCATGTGGTTGATAGTGAGGAAGAAAGCTGTAGACTGCAGGAAGATATCAATGGACTGATCAGGTGGGCAGAAAAGTGGCAAATGGAATTCAATCCGGGGAAATGTGAGGTAAAGCATTTGGGGAGGACTAACAAGGCAAGGGAATACACAATAAATGGTAGGATACTCAGAAGTGTAGAGGAACAAAGGGACCTTGGAGTGAAAATCCACAGATCCCTGAAGGTAGCAGGACAGGTAGATAAGGTAGTTAAGAAGGCATGAGGGATTCTTTCCTTTATTAGCCGAAGCATAGAATATAAGATCAGGGAGGTTATGCTTGAACTGTATAAAACACTAGTTAGACCACAGCTAGAGTACTGCATACAGTTCTGGTCACCACATTACAGGAAAGATGTAATTGCTCTAGAGAGGGTACCGAGGATGTTGCCAGAACTGGAGAATTTTAGCTATGAGGAAAGATTGGATAGGCTGGGGTTGTTTTCTTGGGAACAGAGGAGGCTGAGGGGAGACTTGATTGAGGTATATAAAATTATGAGGGGCCTAGTTGAGTGGATCGGAAGCACCTATTTCCCTTAGCAGAGAGGTCAATAACCAGGGGGCATAGATTTAAAGTATTTGGTAGAAGGATTAGAGGGGAGTTCAGGAGAATTTTCTTCACCCAGAGGGTGGTGGGGGTCTGGAACTCACTGCCTTAAAAGGGTGGTAGAGGCAGAAACCCTCATTGCATTTAAAAAGTGCTTGGATATGCACTTGAAGTGCCATAACCTGCAAGACTACAGACCAAGAGCTGGATAGTGGGATTAGGCTGGATAGCTCTTTTTCGACCGGCACAGACACGATGGGCCAAATGGCCTCCTTCTGTGCCGTAAATTTCTCTGATTCTATGATTAATTTTGAAAGCTGGTTATTTATTGTATTTCATCTCATACCCGGTGTCTGTGTGGCTCCAACGCCTCTTTGGCTTCTTCACAAAGAGTGCAAGAATCCTAAGGTATAAAATTAAAACTTTGCGTTAGTAAATTACTATAGAAGTAAAATAAAAAGATTCCAGATAATTAAACTTGCAATTGAAACTATATTATCCACGTGTTTGTAGACAGGTTATACTATTGAATGCAGTGAAAAACCAACAAGGGTGATTTGCACTTTTAACATAATTAAACATCCCAAAGCGATTCACAAATAAAAACCTTCATAATACACTGCTGATTATTTAGACCGATATGTAAAGGGCAGAATTCAATTGAGCCCCCTTTAATTTTGCCTAAAGGATATATCGACTAAGGCAAGAGAAATTACTCTCTTTTTAAAATTGCAAACAAGTGCACATGAATGTTGGTTCAACTTGGGCAGCTGTCATTGAAACATAAAATTCTTACAGGGCTTGATAGAGGGTGTTTCCCCTGGCTGGGGAGTCTAGAACCAGGGGGTCACAGTCTCAGAATAAGGGGTCAGCCATTTAGGACTGAGATGAGGAGAAATTTCTTCACTCAGTGGGTTGTGAATCGTTGGAATTCTCTACCCCAGAGGGCTGTAGATGCTCAGTCGTTGAGTATATTCAAGACAGAGATTGATAGATTTTTGGATATTAAGGGAATCAAGGGATATGGGGATCGGACGGGAAGGTGGAGTTGAGGTAGAAGATCAGCCATGATCTTATTGAATGGCGGAGCAGGCTCGAGGGGCCGAATAGCCTACTCCTGCTCCTATTTCTTATGTTGACCTGTGATAGTGAAATCAATACAGTTCTCTCACCCTAGTCATGTATTCAATTGGATTTAAAAGGGAAGCTGTTTCCACTTGTTAAGGACAAAGTAAAATCAATGCTTTCACCTGGCACCATAGCAAATTATAAACCTTCCAGATTATAAACCTTCCAAGGTAGTCTTACCAACCAGTCAGATTAGGAGAACATACTTCAAAAGTTGTGCAACATTATTCATTAAAACCAGAAAAACTGATTTGGTTCATTTACCTATTGTTAGATTTCCTGGTGGAAGATTTAAGTTCTGCCTTCAATCCATTGTCCACTTATATCATTAGGAAGTGCGGCTAATTGGATGGCTCTTTCAAAGAGCCAGCACAAGCACGATGGGCTGAATGGCCTCCTTCTGTGCTGTACGATTCTATGAAGTAAAGTTAGCCTGTACAGTACCTTAGTAAACAGTGTTAAAACCGGCAGATCCTTCCTGAGTGTAGACGTTGTTCTTAACAAAAATTCCAGCATCGATTTCGATGATTGCCCAAGTTTTGTATAATGAAGGAAATACATTGCTCCACGGCTACTGAAAATAATTAAAATATCATTAGATTGTGCGTAGATTTGCTGATCAATAACACAGCACATTTCAACAAATGAAACTTCTAACTTGGACCTCTAAGTGAACAAGTTACTGTAACATAATAATTCTCATAGGTTGTGCACAGTATTGGTTCTGCAGGATTTTTAAAATTCTAAATGCCCCAGATTTTCCTAGAGTGGGGCATCTCGCGGCGAGCCCTGTTAGCCAGACTTTTTCCCTCACCCTTTAGCTCAAAATTGTTTTGCTGTGTAACTTGCTGGGAGTGCGAGCTGATAACGGCATGGCGAGGGCGACGGGTCAGCTGGGACTTCAGTGAACGACGGGACCAACAGTCTATCTACTTAACCAATGAGGTTTAAGGATTGAGAAAGAAACAGAGGAACGACGGAGAAGGAAATTGGGTGAATTAGAGTCGAATCAGGTACAGGAAGAGAAATAAAGAGGAAAAGAAAGACTGGATTAAGAGAGATAGAAAAAAAGAGACAGAACGGAAAAAAAATTTAAAAATGTAAAATTCAACATTTAAAAAATCTTTAACAACAATTGACTACACGCAGGAATGAGATTGAACAGTTTAAATTGTTCCCTTTCTGGGCCGGAGAGGTTGATTGGCATTGGATTAACAATTGTCACATTGTTAAAAAAGGTATACACTATTAATTACCAGCCCTAACTTTCTGCGGCGAGGTTAATGGGCAATTAATGTGCAAATCCAGCAAGTTCTTAAAAATATCAGGGAGGCTAAGGGCAAGATATAGTTTGTGCGAAGGAATTGCCGAAGTGGTGTAAATCGACCAGCAAGTTCTGGAGATTTGCAACTCATGGCCTATCTCTTAATCCCCTGAACTTGCTGGCCGATTTGTGCATTAATAACGGCGTGCGTCGTTAACACACGGTTATTTCTCCAGCAAGATCGGGACCAATATCTATAACGAAGTCTCAGAGCGTGAAAGCCCTTGTCCATAACTTTAGCAAAAGAAATCTACAGGTTCAAGACAGGAAATCTGTTTTGTACTCGCGTTTATTTTTTGCTAAAATTGACTGGAGGGATTTCAACCCCGAAGTGAAAGGTTTTGCAATAGTTAGGGTGTCAGCCTTGGCTCAGTGGGTAGCACTCTTGTTAAATCAGAATCTATTGGGTCAAGTCCCACTCCATGGACTTGAACACAAAATCCAGGCTGACACTCCAGTGCAGTGCTGAGGGAGTGTTGCATTATGGGAGATGCCGTCTTTTGGATGAGATGTTAAACCGAGGCACCGTCTCCCCTCTCATGTGGATGTAAAAGATCCCATGGCCACTATTGGAAGAAGAGCAGGTCAGTTCTCCCTGGTGTCCTGGCCAATATTTATCCCTCAACCACCATCACTGAAACAGTAAAGTGGCATAAATTTAGATTCGCGCCAGGAGCACACAAAAGGTATATAATACCAGAAGTGAAGTCTAATTCCATCACGTGAAGAGAAAATCAAAAACATGTGAGGGAAAAATATTAAAGCGTAGAGGAAAGAACAGGAAAAGCGAGGCTCCAGTCGATAAATCCGGAGTGGAGGCACAGGCATTACGGGCGGAAATGACCTCCTTCTGCTCTACAGACCAACAATGATCTTCACCATTAGAAATATAATTTGTTACAGAGAAATAACAACCTTCAACTTAGCACAAACATAACTTCAGAATAAGATACCAGTATATGCAAGTTTTAACAAAAACGCTATGTTCTTGGGAAATGCATATGATTTGATAATGCCCAAAATAAGAAGCAATCCCTCAAACGACCACATTTCAGATTTCGGTCGCTTTTAATAAATAAAAACTAGTATTGAGAGTAAAATAAAGACCAGCGCTTGTTCCTCGGAAATCGGCAGTACAGCGAATGTAACATTGCAGAGCCCACTCCGGGCCGCCTTCTATTCTCTACCCGCCTGTCAATCAGCACCAGCCGCCCAGCTCCAGGGCCGGTGCAGCTGTCAATCAGCGAACGACGCAACCACCCACACACTGTAAACCAATCACTTCTTGTCGTGCTGTGGCCCTCCCTTCTCTTTCCTTTACATGGAAATGTGTGTCTGTGTCTACTGTTAATCAAATGTTTTAAGTACAATTTTAACACCTTTTAAAGTCCAGCTGAATGAAAATGTAGCACAAAGAGGAGTCAATGCTCGTGGAGTCCTGCTGTTGTACTTCTTGGCTTGGACATTATCGAATCATATGCATTTCTCAAATAATTTAGCATTTTTTAAAAAACTTACATAGACTATTCTGGTAGCTTATTTTGAAATTAAATCTAATATGTTTGTGGAGAGTTGAAGGTTGTTACTTTACTGTAACAAATTATGATTTTAATGGTAAAATGGTTCATGTACCGAACGTTACCAACTCTGGTTTGAGGTATTCCTGGCGGTCTGATCATGTGACATTTGGTCAGGTGACATCCGATCACATGACAACTGGCTGCCGTTTGCAAATGTTACTGCATTATTGCCCTACAGTTTTTATTGCAACCTACAAGTCGATGATGAATACAATCTGTAAAACTTGGATGGTAGTTTAATTTTTGTTTCCGATTTCAAAACACGTGAGAGTAAATAATTTGGGTTGAGCACCTGAAATAATAAAATTCTCTTTCAAAATCAGTGTTGTCAGTTAACCAGGTTCTGCAATTTCTATGCTATGCTTAATTTATTTCTTAATATTTAAAGCAGGATTAACTGTTTCCTCCTGGCAGAAGGATTGGTAACCAAAGATCAGTGCTTGGGCCTCAGCTAATTACAATCTATATCAATGACTTAGATTAGGGAACCGAGTGTAATGTATCCCAGTTTGCTGACGATAGAAAGCTGGGTGGGAAAGTAAGTAATGAGACCGTAAAGAGGCTGCAAAGGGCTATACACAGGCTACGTGAGTGGGCAAAAACATGGCAGATGGATTATAATGTGGAGAAATGTGAAGTTATCCACTTTGGTAGGAAAAATAGAAAAGCAGAATATTTTTTAAATGATGAGAGATTGGGAAATGTTGATGTTCAGAGGGACCTGGGTGTACTTGTACACGAATCACTGAAAGTTCACATGCAAGCAATTAGGAAAGCAAATGGTATGTCGGCCTTTATTACAAAAGGATTTGAGTATAAGAGTAAAAACGTCTTACTGCAATTACAGGAAACTTTCGTTTATCCGGCACCCAAATATCCGGAATTCTCGCTTAACCGGCAAAAATCAGGTAAGTTTTATTATACAGACAAGACCCCGATTCTGACCTTTCGCCCCCACGAAAGGGGGGTCAACGTTCTTCCGACTCGGACCTGTCGCCGCCACGGAGGAAAAAGCCGGAGTCTCGTTTACCTTCCCTCTCCGGGTCCCAATTGTTCAGCCTGTGGCCGTGTACGGGGCTCTCGTACCTTGGTAAGTATACCTCTCTGTAATCCGGCACTTTCGATCAACCAGCACCACGCCGGTCCCGTCGGTGCCGGATAAACGAAAGTTTCCTGTATATAGGGCTTTGGTGAGACCACACCTGGAGTACTGTGTATAGTTTTGGTCTCCTTACCCAAGGAAGGATATACTTGCCTTAGAGGGAGTGCAACGAACGTTCATAGAAACATAGACAGAAAAATAGGAGCAGGAGTAGGCCATTCAGCCCTTTGAGCCTGCTCCGCCATTCAGTATGATCATGGCTGATCCTCTATCTCAATACCATATTCCCGCTTTCTTCCCATACCCCTTGATGCCTTTTGTGTCTAGAAATCTATCTATCTCCTTCTTAAATATATTCAGTGACTTGGCCTCCACAGCCTTCTGTGGTAGAGAATTCCACAGGTTCACCACCCTCTGAGTGAAGAAATGTCTCCTCATCTCAGTCCTAAATGTCCAACCCCATATCCTGAGACTGTGACCCCTCCTTCTAGACCCCTCAGCCAGGGGAAACATCCTCCCTGCATCCAGTCTGTCTAGCCCTGTCAGAATTTTAAACGTTTCAATGAGATCCCCTCTCAATTCTTCTAAACTCTGTGAATACAGGCCTAGTTGACCCAATCTTTCCTCATACGACAGTCCTGCCATCCCAGGAATCAGTCTGGTGAACCTTTGCTGCACTCCCTCTATGGCAAGTATATCCTTTCTTAGGTAAGGAGACCAGAACTGCACATAGTACTCCAGGTGTGGTCTCACCAAGGCCCTGTACAACTGTAGTAAGACATCCTTGCTTTTCCCAATCTAGCACCATTTAAATAATACTCTACCTTTCTGTTTTTCCTACCGAAGTGGATAACTTCACATTTAGCCATGTTATACTTCACCTGAGGAAGGAGTGATAGCTCCGAAAGCTTGTGATTTCAAATAAAACTGTTGGACTATAACCTGGTGTTGTGCGACCTCTCAATTTTGTCCACCCCAGTCCAACACCGGCATCTCCGCATCAATACTGCATCTGCCATGTATTTGCCCACTCACTCAACTTGTCTAAATCGCCTTGAAGCCTCTTTGCATCCTCCTCACAACTCACAATCCCACCTAGTTTTGTGTCATCAGCAAACTTGGAAATATTACATTTGGTTCCCTCATCCAAATCATTGATATATATTGTGAATAGCTGGGACCCAAGCACTGATCCTTGCGGTACCCCACTAGTCACTGCCTGCCACCCCGAAAAAGACCCATTTATTCCTACTCTCTGTTTTCTGTCTGTTAACCAATTTTCAATCCATGCCAGTATATTACCCCCAATCCCATGTGCTTTAATTTTGCACACTAACCTCTTATGTGGACTTTATCAAAGGCAGACTGATT
The DNA here is from genome assembly GCA_030390025.1 of Squalus acanthias. Taxonomy (NCBI): domain Eukaryota; kingdom Metazoa; phylum Chordata; class Chondrichthyes; order Squaliformes; family Squalidae; genus Squalus; species Squalus acanthias. The sequence goes on along the minus strand of CM059425.1, from coordinate 130,718,224 downwards.
CCTGGGATGAGGGGATTGTCCTATGAGGAGAGATTGAGTAGGCTAGGCCTATATTCCCTAGAGTTTAGAAGAATGAGAGGTGAATCTCATTGAAATGTATAAAATTCTTAAGGGGCTTGACAGGGTAAATTCTGGGAGGCTGTTTCCCCTGGCTGGGGAGTCTAGAACTAGGGTCTACAGACTCAGAATAAGGGGTCGGCCATTTAGGACTGAGATGAGGCAAAATGTCTTCACTCAAAGGGTTGTGAATTTTTGGAATTCTCTACCCCAGAGGGTTGTGGATGCTCAGTCATTGAGTATATTCAAGACAGAGATCGATTAGATTTTTGGATACCAAGAGATATGGGGATAGTGCAGGAAGGTGGAGTTGAGGTAGAAGATCAGGTATGATCTTATTAAATGGCAGAGCAGGCTCGAAAGGCCAAATGGCCTACTCCTGCTCCTATTTCTTATATTCTTATGACACCAGATAAAAATGAGAATTTATGCAGCGAGTTGTTATGATCTGGAATGCACTGCCTGAAAGAGTGGTGGAAGCAGATTCAATAGTATCTTTCAAAAGGGAATTGGATAAATAATTGAAAAGGAAAAAAATTACAGGACTATGGGGAAAGAGCAGGGGAGTGGGACTAATTGGGCGCTCTTTCAAAGAGCCGGCACAGGCACGATGGGGTGAATGGCCTCCTTCTGTGCTCTTAAGATTCTATGATTAACATTCTTGGCCATTACTTGAGAAGTGCAAAATGAAAGTTATTTCAGGTGAGTCCTGATTGGCCAGATTTCTGCTGGTAAGGCTGAAGAAATCCTGCAGTGTAGACCAAACTCACCTAGCAGAAAGTGAAGTTAGCATTTGTATTAATTATTAAATTACCATCCAATTGCCAATCAAATTTCGATGGAATGGCGCTTTCAAAGTATTTGGGGATTTTCTTTCCCACAATGACATCTCGTGGAGTTGGTCACACTCCTAATTTGGTCATCAGAGAGGGTTCAGGAAAAAGGCTGTCAGCTTTATCATTCAGATATCACAGGACTAAGAACAGTCTGTCCTATCTGTCAGCCGTGCTCAGTTAGTGGTACCCTCGCCTCTGAGTCAGAAGGTAGTGGGTTCAAGTCCCACTCCATAATGATGGTATTTCTCTCTCCAGTGCAGTGCTGAGGGAGTGCTGCACTGTCGGAGGTGCTGTCTTTTGGATGAGACATTAAACTGAGGCACTGTCTACTCTCTCAGGTGGACGTAAAAGATCATATGGCACTATTTCGAAGAAGAGCAGGGGAGTTATCCCCAGTGTCCTGGGCCAATATTTATCCCTCAATCAACGTCACTAAAACAGATGATCTGGTCATTATCACATTGCTGTTTGTGGGACCTTGCTGTGCGCAAATTGGCTGCCGCATTTCTTACATTACAACAGTGACTACACTTCAAAAAGTACTACATTGGCTGTAAAGCGCTTTGGGATGTCCTGAGGTCATGAAAGGCGCTATATAAATGCAAGTCAGTCTTTCTTTCCTAAATGCCTGCTAATTAGGAACATAGGAGTAGGCCATTCAACCCCTCGATCCTGTCATGCCATTAAATTAGATCATGGCTGATCTGTATCTTAACTCCATCTACCCGCCTTAGTTCCGTAACCCTTAATAACCTTGCCTAACAAAAATCTATCAATCTCAGTTTTGAAATTTTCAATTGACCCCCCAGCCTCAACAGCTTTTTGAGGGAGAGAGTTCTAGATGTCCACTGCCCTTTGTGTGAAGAAGTGCTTCCTGATATCACCCCTGAACAGCCTAGCTCTAATTTTAAGGTTATGCCCCCTTGTTCTGTAGTCCCCCAGCAGAGGAAATAGCTTCTCTCTCTATACCCTATCAAATCCTTTAATCATCCTAAACACGGGATACGGAGTGGAGCTATAGTAGGGGGTGATGCACAGCCAAATATAGAGGAAAAAACAAGTCAGCCTGGAAGGCAGAGCAAATATGTAACGGCACAGGGGAGTATGGCAAGGCTGGATGGCATTTATTTTAATGCAAGGAGTCTTGCGAATAAGGCAGATGAATTGAAGGTGTTGATGAACACATGGGAGTATGATATTGTTGCTATCACAGACATGGTTGAGGGAGGGGCAGGACTGGCAGCTAAATATTCCAGGGTATAGAATCTTCAGGCGAGACAGAGGGGGGGTGTAAAAGAGGAGGGGGTGTCGCAATATTAATCAAGGAGTCAATTACTGCTGTAAGGAGGGATGATATCTTAGCAGGTTCCTCTAATGAGGCCATATGGGTAGAACTTAAAAACAAAAAGGGGGCAAGCACTTTGCTGGGAGTGTACTATAGGCTCCCAAACAGTCAGGGGGAGATAGAGGAACAGATATGTAGGCAAATCTCAGAGAAGTGTAGAAATAATAGGGTAATAATAGTAGGGGATTTCAACTTCCCCAATATTAACTGGGATAGTCAGAGTGTGAAAGGCTTAGAGGGTGCGGAATTCTTAAAGTGCATCCAGGAGAGCTTTTTGAGCCAGCATGTAGAAAGTCCTACAAGAGAGGGGGTGGTACTGGACCTAATTCTAGGGAATGTAGCCGGGCAAGTGGTAGAAGTGTCAGTAGGAGAGCATTTTGGTGACGGTGACCATAATTCGGTGAGATTTAAGGTAGTCATGGAAAAGGACAAAGATGGACCGGAAATAAAGGTTCTAAATTGGGGGAAGGCCGATTTTAATATGATAAGGCAGGATCTGGCCAAAGTGGACTGGGATCAGCTACTTGTAGGAAAATCCACATCAGAGCAGTGGGAGTCTTTCAGAAAGGAAATAGAGAGAGTACAACGCCAACATGTTCCCGTAAAGGTCAAGGGTGGGACCAACAAACCCAGGGAACCCTGGATGCCAAGGGATATACAAGAATAGATTAGGAAAAAAAAGGAGGCTTTTGGCAGATACAAAGGACTAAAAACAGTGGAAGCCCTAGAGGAGTATAGAAAGTGCAGGGGGGTACTTAAAAAAGAAATTAGGAGAGCAAAGAGGGAGCATGAAAAAACACTGGCGGGCAAAATAAAGGAACATCCCAAGGTGTTTTATAAGTATATTAAGGGCAAGAGGATAACCAGGGAAAGAGTAAGGCACATTAGGTACCAAAGTGGCAATCTGCCGGATGATGTAGGTGAGGTTTTAAATGAATATTTTGCATCTGTGTTCACTATGGAGAAGGACGATGTAGGCATAGAAATCAGGCAGGGGGATTGTGATATACTTGAACAAATTAGTATTGAGAAGGAGGAGGTACTAGCGGTTTTAGCGGGCTTAAAAGTGGATAAATCCCCAGGCCCAGACGAGATGTATCCCAGGCTGCTGTGCGAGGCAAGGGAGGAGATTGCAGGGACTCTGACACAAATTTTCAGAACCTCTCTGGCCACAGGGGATGTGCCAGAGGACTGGAGAACAGCTAACGTAGTACCATTATTCAAGAAGGGTAGTAGGGATAAACCAGGGAATTACAGGCCAGTGAGCCTAACATCAGTGGTAGGGAAATTATTGGAAAAAATTATGAGGGACAGAATTAGTCTCCACTTGGAGAGGCAAGGATTAATCAAGGATAGTCAGCATGGCTTTGTCAGGGGGAGATCATGTCTAACCAATTTGATTGAATTTTTTGAGGGGGTGACTAGGTAGTGCAGTTGATGTAGTCTACATGAACTTCAGTAAGGCTTTTGACAAAGTCCCGCATGGGAGACTGGTCAAGAAGGTAAGAGCCCATGGGATCCAAGGCAATTTGGCACATTGGATCCAAAATTGGCTTAGTGGCAAGAGGCAGAGGGTGATGGTCGAAAGTTGTTTTTGTGACTGGAAGCCTGTGTCCAGTGGTGTACCGCAGGGATCGGTGCTGGGTCCTTTGCTGTTTGTAGTGTACATTAATGATTTAGATATGAGTGTTGGAGGTATGATCAGTAAGTTCGCAGATGACACGAAAATTGGTGGAGTAGTAAATAGCGAGGAGGGAAGCCTCAGGCTACAGGACGATATAGATGGGTTGGTTAGATGGGCAGAACAGTGGCAAATGGAATTTAACCCTGAAAAGTGTGAGGTGATGCATTTTGGGAGGACTAACAAGGCAAGGGAATACTCAATGAATGGTAGGACCCTAGGAAGGTCAGAGGATCAGAGGGACCTTGGTATGCATGTACCTAGATCCCTGAAGGCAGCAGGACCGGTAGATAAGGTGGTTAAAAAGGCATATGGGATACTTGCCTTCATTAGCCGAGGCATTGAATATAAGAGCAGGGAGGTTATGATGAGCTGTACAAAACGCTAGTTAGGCCACAGCTGGAATACTGTGTGCAGTTCTGGTCGCCACACTATAGGAAGGATGTGATTGCATTGGCGAGGGTGCAGAGGAGATTCACCAGGATGTTACCTGGGCTGGAGCGCTTCAGCTATGAAGAGAGACTGGACAGGCTGGCGTTGTTTTCCTTAGAGCAGAGAAGGCTGAGGGGGGACCTGATTGAGGTGTACAAAATTATGAGGGGCATAGATAGGGTAGATAGAAAGGAACTTTTCCCCTTGGTGGAGGGGTCAATAACCAGGGGGCATAGTTTCAAGGTGAGGGGCAGGAGGTTTAGAGGGAATTTGAGGAAAAGCTTTTTCACCCAGAGGGTGGTTGGAATCTGGAACTCACTGCCTGAAAGGGTGGTAGAGGCAGGAACCCTCACAACATTCAAGAAGCATTTAGATGAGCACTTGAAATGCCATAGCATACAAGGCTACGGACCAAGTGCTGGAAAATGGGATTAGAATAGACAGGGCTTGATGGCCGGCGCGAACATGATGGGCCGAAGGGCCTCTTTCTGTGCTGTATAACTCTATGACTATGACCTCAATTAGATCAGCCCTTAATCATCTAAACTTGAGGGAATACAAGCCTAGTCTATGCAGCATGTCATCATAATTTAACCCTTCTAGCCTCGGTATCATTCTGGTGAATCTGCGCTGCAACCCCTCCAAGGCCAATATATCCTTCCTGTGATGCGGTGCCCTGAACTGAATAACATATTATAACTACATTCAGTGCATTTAATGCTTTCCTTGATATGTAAAGTTTCAATTGATTACTTATTCTCTGTCAACAGAGGGGCTGTTGAATAAAGAAAAGCAACTTAATAAATTCACCAGACATACATACTTGTGTAGTGTGAAGTCTGTGCTAATTATTAAGTATAAAGTATGACTAAATATGCTTTATCCACCATAATATCTAAGATGATTAAAGGATTTGATAGGGTAGATAGAGAGAAACTGGCCCAAAAATTCGGCCGTTCTCGGGTGAGTACGGACTGTGTACTCACCCATATTCATTCCCGAAGTGCCGGTTTCCTGCATGCACTGCGCATGCGCGGGAAACCGGCACTTCTGGTATGGCGAAGGGGGTGGTTCCTAGGTGAACCGCGTGCACACTAGAGGCTGCGCGCACGCAGCACACTTAGGTTTTTTTTCAGGTTTCAACGCGAGGGTAAGTATTGAAGATTCTACGCTAGTAAAAAGGAGGTGTAAGACCCCTTTTGAACAAGATAAGTAGTTAATTAAGTATAATTTTAAATTTTTTTCAACAGGTTTATCTTTTTTAGAGACTTTAAAGAAAGGTAAGTTTATTTTTATAACTTTTAAAAAGTATTTTAATTTTTTCAAAAATTTAAATTTTTGTTTAAAGTGGTTAATTTATTTAACTATAGTTATTTTATTAATGTGATGATTTTTTAAAAATTTATTTTAAGTTTAGCTGTTCTTTTGGGGCCAATTTCAATTCACTGATTTGACAGGTCTCCTGTCAAATCTATGAATGAAAGATGGTCTGCTGCCATTGGCTCTCCATGGCCCACGTGATCCCAGGGGTCGCATCGCACTAACTGTGCCCCTGCAACACGCAAGCACTGCGCGCCGGCTCTTGGGAGAGGCCCGGGACCCGAAGTTCCTGTGGGCCCGAAACACAACGGCAGGCGCGGTGGGTAAGAGCGTGCGCGATCCTTACCCCCGCGGCAAGCCGGCCACGCGAATTTCTAGGCCACTATTTCTTCTGGTGAGGGAGTCCAGAACAAGGGGGTATAACCTTAAGACTGGTTTACAGTGCATGTGTGTAAACGCACAAAGCTTGGTAAATAAGGTTGGTGAGCTGCAGGCGCAAATAGACACATGGGAATATGATGTTGTGGCGATAACGGAGACCTGGCTCAAAAAAGGGCAGGATTGGGTTTTAAATATCCCTGGATATAAGGTGTTCAGGAAAGATAGGGAAGGAAAGAAAGGCGGTGGGGTGGCAGTATTGATTAAGGAGAATATTACAGTGCTGGAGAGAGAGGATGTCCTGGAGGGGTCAAGGACAAAATCTACAGGAAACTCTCTTTTAACCGGCACCCAAATAACCGGAAATCTCTCTTAACTGGCAAAATTCTTGAGTAGGTAACCGGGGTTTTCCTTCATCTCTCCTTTAAAAATAACTTAAAAAAAAACCCCGAGGCATTTGCCTTGTATCGGAGCATGATTGGGAGGGGAATGTGCAGCCTGGGTAGGCAGCGGACACGACAGATGGTCAGCTGGCGGTCCCCGGGGAGATGGAGCTCCGAATGCAGGCGCATGTCAGTGTGTACGGGGCTCTCGTACGTTGGGAGATATAACTCTCCGTTATCCGGACTTTTTGATTAACCGGCACCACGCCGGTCCCGTCGGTGCCGGTTAATAAAGAGTTTCCTGTATATGGCTAGAGTTAAGAAATAATAGAGGTGCCATTACACTACTGGGTGTATTCTATAGGCCACCAACTAGTGGGAAAGATATAGAGGAGCAGATTTGCAGGGAAATCACAGAGAGGTGCAAGATCTATAGAGTAGTGATAATGGGGGACTTGAACAATCCTAATATAGACTGGGATAGTAATAGTGTAAAGGGCAGAGGGGGGAAGAATTTCTGAAGTGTGTTCAGGAAAACTTTCTTAATCAGTATGTTTCCGGTCCAACGAGGAAGGAGGCATTGCTGGATCTGGTTCTGGGGAATGAGGTGGGTCAAATAGAGCAAGTGTTAGTAGGGGAACCTTTAGGGAACAGTGATCACAGTATCATAAGATTTAAACTAGCTATGGAAAAGGACAGGGAGCAATCTAGAGTAAAAATACTTGATTGGAGAAAGGCCAATTTCAGTCTGTTGAGAACGGATCTGGCCCGGGTAAATTGGAATCAAAGATTGGCAGGCAAAACGGTAATCGAACAATGGGCTGCCTTTAAAGAGGAGATGGTTCGGGTACAGTCGAAGTACATTTCCACAAGGAGGAAAGGTAGGGCAACTAAAGCCAGAGCTCCCTGGATGATGAAAGAGATAGAGAGTAAGATGAAGCAGAAAAAGGGGGCGTATGACAGATGTCAGGTTGAGAATACAAGTGAAAACCAGGTTGAAAATAGAAAATTCAGAGGGGAAGTGAAAAAGGAAATAAGACAGGCAAAGAGAGAGTATGAGAACAGATTGGCAGCTAACATAAAATGGAATCCAAAAGTCTTCTATAGGCATATAAATAGTAAACTGGTAGTAAGAGGAGGGGTGGGGCTGATTAGGGACCAAAATGGAGACCTACGCATGGAGGCAGAGGGCATGGCTGAGGTACTAAATGAGTACCTTGCATCTGTCTTTACCAAGGAAGAAGATGCTGCCAAAGTCATCATGAAAGAGGAGGTCGTTGAGATACTGGATGGGGTAAAGATTGATAAAGAGGAGGTACTAGAAAGGCTGGCTATACTTAAAGTAGATAAGTCACCAGGACCAGATGGGATGCATCCTAGGATGCTGAGAGAAGTAAAGGTGGAAATTGCGGAGGTACTGGCCATAATCTTCCAATCCTCCTTAGATACGGGGCTGGTCTCAGAGGACTGGAGAATTGCAAATATTACACGCTTGTTCAAAAAAGGGCTTCATAAATAGAGGCATAGAGTACAAAAGCAAGTAAGTTATGATGAACCTTTATAAAACACTGGTTCGGCCTCAACTGGAGTATTGTGTCCAATTCTGGGCACCGCACTCTAGGAAGGATGTGAAGGCCTTAGAGAGGGTGTAGAAAAGATTTACAAGAATGGTTCCAGGGATGAGGAACTTCAGTTACGTGGATAGACTGGAGAAGCTGGGGTTGTTCTCCTTAGAGCAAAGAAGGTTGAAAGGAGATTTGATAGAGGTATTCAAAATCATGAGGGGTCTAGACAGAGTAGATAGAGAAACTGTTCCCATTGGCGGAAGGGTCGAGAACCAGAGGACACAGATATAAGGTGATTGGCAGACGAACCAAAGGTGACATGAGGAAATACTTTTTTACGCAGCGAGTAGTTAGGATCTGGAATGCACTGCCTGAAAGGGTGGTGGAGGCAGATTCAATCGTGGCTTTCAAAAGGGAATTGGATAAGTACTTGAAGGAAAAAAATTTGCAGGGCTACGGGGAAAGGGTGGGGCTGTGGGACTAGCTGAAGTGCTTTTGCAGAGAGCCGGCATTGGCTCGACGGGCTGAATGGCATCCTTCTGTGCTGTAACCATTCTATGATTCTATAATTATAACAAATTTCAGCCTAATGTTGCATTTTAGTCAATACTAGTTGTCGTATATTTTGTGAGGTTGTCAGTATAATCAATAAATGAATACATACTTGCTGCACGTGTGAAGTGCATGTTTCTTCCACTTACAAAGGACCCCTTCTGTGGATGCGTGCCGGTTTCCAGTAAAATGGATAGGGCATATTCGAGTACACAGTGCATTCTGGGTACTGATGTCTGCCATGGGGCCCAAAATCGCTGAACGGTTTCTATTAAGATCGGGCCGGGGAGAATCGCTTTTGCAAATTGAATTAAGTATTACTGCGGGTTCCCTGGCTGCAGTTCGGGTCCATCTCTGACCCAGGAGAAGTGAAAATGGATAGGCGCAAACCGCGAACCCCAAGTACCTTTCGCCTGGGTTGCCAGCAGCAGGGCCCGAGAGACCAAAACCTCCATTCCGTAGACTCCCGGACAATCCAGGAAGGTTGGCAACCCTATGACGCAACAGACAGTATTTGAAAGTCATAGTATGTCATTGACTTGGACCATAATCTTGTGTTCTGAGCATCCACAACAGATCCCCGAGTGAGATCTAACTATGGCTAGCTGTTTCATGGCTGAAAATGGTTTTGGCTCGTGGTAGAATGTATTTTTTCAGTAGGTTGTGTGTTTCTAGGGGGTGTGGGATAGTGAGGTGAGGCGCTGTAATCATAAAACTAAATCGACACTTGCATAGCTTTGTACAAGTGTATCGATTTTAAAATTCTAATCCTTGTTTTCAAGTCCCTCCATGGCCTCGCCCCTCCCTATCTCTGTAATCTCCTCCAGCCTTCGAGATCTCTGCACTCCTCTAATTCTGGCCTCTTGAGCATCCCCGATTTCAATCGCACCACCAGTGCCTTCAGCTGCCGAGGCCCTAAGCTCTGGAATTCCCTCCCTAAACCTCTCCGTGTCTTTCTCCTCCTTTAAGACACTCCTTAAAATCTACCTCTTTGACCAAGCTTTTGGTCATCTGTCCAAATATCTCCTTATAGTTGAGTGTCAAAATTTGTTTGATAACCACTCTTGTGAAACGCCATGGGACGTTTTACTATGTTAAAGGCACTATAAAAATGTACGGTGTTGTTGTTGCTTTTCAAAAAATGTTAAGTTCTTTCCCGTATTGAGTATTTTACAACTTGTTACTCCGCTGGATGAGAACCACCAATAACATTACATTGAAATGCTCCAGCTAGTGTTAGATAGTGGTCGGTCTAAAGTGGTTTTCATACTATCTTTGTGTTCCTGGTAGATTACCTGTATCTCCTTTTGATTGACACAGGTTCTCTTGACACAGGTTCTCTTCTGAGTTTCCAGGAAACGGTATCTTCCGCAATTACCTCAGTGCACCAGTTGATGGAGCACCAGTTCCATATTTGAAATGATAATAGTTCCAGCTCGACCATAACTTTGCTCATTTTTTTGTGGCAAGGTTAGATTAGTAAAAGTAAGAGCCAGTAGTTTCTGCACAAATGTCTAGTTTTGAAACACTCTGTCGTTCACCTAAATAAATATTATCTCCTGATGAAGATGTATTGAGACTAAATTGGATGGTGGTTTTTTCGAAGGGGTGATACAGTTCATCAGAAACCATTTTTCGATTCATGGAAGAGCATCCATGTTGCGTCTAAAACTAATGTGTTTATATACATCTACATATCATATAAATGGCAGATGTATTGGAATGTGCAAGATTGAAAAGACCATTACATTCCACCTGGCCATTCCCAGATTTCAAAAGAAGACTACACTATTCTTTATTTGTTATCCCTCTTTTTCCCTGCCTTTTTTAAGTAGACTGGGCCTATATTCTCTGGAGTTCAGAAGAATGAGAGGTGATCTCATTGAAACATACAAAATTCTTACAGGGCTTGACAGGGTAGATGCAGGGAGGATGTTTCCCCTGGCTGGGGAGTCTAGAACTAGGAGTCTACAGACTCAGAATAAGGGGTCGGCCATTTAGGACTGAGATGAGGGGAAATTTCTTCACTCAGAGGGTGGTGAATCTTTGGAATTCTCTACCCCAGAGGGCTGTGGAGGCTCAGTCGTTGAGTATATTCAAGACAGAGATCGATAGATTTTTGAATATTAAGGGAATCAAGAGATATGGGGATAGGGCGGGAAAGTGGAGATGAGGTAAAAGATCAGCCATGATCATATTGAGTGGCGGAGCAGGATCGAGGGGCCAAATGGCCTACTCCTCCTCCTATTTCTTATGTTCTTATGTTCACCAATCAACTAGCCAGCTCTTATTTGAAGATACAGTTTCATCTATGGAATATTGTTAATCCCATCCATATAGGGTCACCAACTCTGGGTGGACGGATTCCTGGAGGTTTAATCAATGACCTCCTGCCTCCCACGGCCCCGCCCCGCCCCCACTCTCCCGCCATTGGTCACCCAACACGCCCATCCTCACGACGCACTGCCTTCCCACGGCCAATTGGAAAGCGAACAGACTCTTCGGGCTGGATTTTCAATACCGTGGAGTCGGGTTTGGAGGTGTGTGGGGGTTAAAGTTGCAGATTCGGGGGTCCCGACCCCATCCCGACTCCATTCCGCCTCCACGCAATTTTGACAAAATCGGTCATGGGGTTCCCACTTCCAAGAGGCGGGAGAGGCCATTAAAGCCCTTAACAAGCCCTAAATTGGCTCTGTAATGCCATTTTGAAACGTTTTAGCTAGTTTAACCCTTTTCCGACGTGAAGTACACCTGATGTGAAACACGCCAGTGAAACCTGGCGGGAGCACAAGTGGATAGCTGACTATCAGCTGCAGGTCCACTATTACAACGGAGATGTGATGAAGGTAGTAGTAGTATTGTGTATTAGGTGTGAAAGTCGCCTCTGATGCTGCTGCATTGAATGTCTTCAGAGACTGCCTGGGAGGACTTGGTTGCAAAAAAAAATCTCTCTCTCTCTGAGATGCTGCTCATTTTGCATCCAGGTCCTCTCACAGCAAAGGCCAGGCAATCTCTGAGACCAGGCAGTCTCTGACCTGCAATGATGACATCATCAGAGGCGACTTTCAGACTGAAACCACTAATTGGTTCATGGGTTCCCACATGCTGGAACTCAATTGCCCAATTAATTGAAAATTGCATCAATCTCCCACATCCAATTGCAGGCGGGTGGATAACACGAAATGCGGATGACACGACCCCAACCCGCCCCAGTATCAAAATCCAGCCCTTCGTACCCGATTGGATGATTCATGACTGTCAGTTAAACAGCCTTTGTTTTCCTAGTGCCAATATTTTTAAAACTAATTAGACAATGAAAAAAAACCCACAATTTTATTTAATGCTCCTATGATTTTTCTTTCCTGGTGTTGCTCGCAGCAGTGTCCTGGAGATTAACCTTCAATTCCTGGAGACTCCAGGGCAATCCTGGAGGGTTGGCAGCCCCACATCTATAAACACTTCCTCCATTAATCTGTTGCGATTGAGTTATGACACAGGAACAGGAGTAGAACATTTAGCCCCTCGCGCCTGTTCTGGTATTCAATGAGCTGATCTGTGACCTAACTCCATATTGTACCACATCCCTTAATACCAGTGGTTAACAAAAATGACATCTTATCACCCACAAGTTACATCTGCATCCCAGAGAGCACCATGACTAATCCGGAAAACGTTGCATATACACAGATCGTGGTGTTTGTTCAAATACTGAGGATCTCTGTTTCAACATCTTGAGAAATGGGCATGTGAATTGTTCCTCAATGAAATTTGCTGATGTCATTGAAATATTGAAGAACTTGCAGCAGTGGAGGTAGGCGGTTTCACATTTGTATTTGCTTTACAATCTATTATATATTAAAATTGGTGAGTCTGTTGCAAGAATCCATTTCAAAATGCATTAAAAACTCCTTTGCCAGGCTCTGTTTAATTGTGTAATTTACCTGTTCTGCCTATAGGTGACACTGTGAGGAGCAATTGCAATGATAAAAGGCCTGACCTGAAACTGGGTCAATGAAACCTCAAATTGTCCTTAACACACATAGAATGAAAGATAAGTGCTCTTTGTACAGTAATAAATTGACAAAATGAGTAAATGGTAATCCTAATGTTTGCTTGCAAAAAATAATTTTTACTTTAACCCAGATTTGAGAAGACTTTAGCAAATAACAATCAGAGCATCTAGAATTTCTGTATCTCTGTAACTTCCTCCAGCCCTACAACCCTCTGAGATCTCTGCGCTCCTCCAATTCTGGCTTCTTGCTTCCCCGACTTCCTTCACTCCACCATTGGTGGCCGTACCTTCAGCTGCCTGGGCCCTAAGCTCTGGAAGTGCCTCCCTAATCCTCTCCGCCTCTCCTCCTTTAAGACGCTCCTTAAAACCTACCTCTTTGACCAAGCTTTTGGTCACCTGTCCTAATCTCTCTTTATATGGCTTGGTGTCAAATCTTTGTTTGGTGAAGCTCCTGTGAAGCATCTTGGGACGTTTTACTATGTTAAAGGCACTATAAAAATATACGGTGTTATTGAATTTCTATGTCCTCTTGCCCTCATGGCAATGATTTATAGAGAGGTCGCACAACACCAGGTTATAGTCCAACAGTTTTATTTGAAATCACAAGCTTTCGGAGCTATCGATTTGCTCCTTCCTCAGGTGAAGATTTCAAATAAAACTGTTGGACTTTTACTTCACCTGAGGAAGGAGCAAATCGATAGCTCCGAAAGCTTGTGATTTCAAATAAAACTGTTGAACTATAACATCTCCGCATAATGATTTATAGCCCATTAAGCAGAACTCTTGAGCTGCTCCCCACCACCCCTCCAGCTAATAGTCTATTTTGAGTCCATCAGCAGACTACTTGACCACCCTTTTGAGCCACTTTACCTGCCCTATTTATTTTTCCCTCCACTAATCCACTTTCCTTGTCTCTCTCCACCACACCCTCACTGATCCACTATGCCAGCACCAACCACTTCCCCCTCCCTAAGAGTGTTATCTTGCTCCTTTCCCCCCTTCTCCCTTTCCCTGAGTCAGCTTGAACTGAATACTGCACTTGATCGGGTCGACCTGTGGGCACTGCCACGGGACCTCAACTAGCTAACGAATATCACTTCCAAGAAGACATGGGTAGGATATTAGGCTGCAAATGGAGTTATTTCAAGAATCCAAATCCATTAAAAAGAATTATAATGCACCATCATTCCTTGTGTTTGTAGTTGAAAAGCTGCTCGGCCTCACAATGTGAGGGAGCTAAAATTTCCATGAAGATTGATGCCTCACAGTGTCAATAATTTGGAGTGCCCAAATCCTTCTTTCCATTCCCGCCCCCTTGTCCCTCCACCGCCCCCTTGTCCCTCCACCACCCCCGGACAGGTCCAGCAGCTCCAGCATTACCAACCCTCCAGGACTGGCCTGAAGTCTCCAGGAATTAAAGATTAATCTCCAGGACACTGCTGGGAGCAAACACCTGGGAGAAAAATCATTACAAAAAATTGTCTGTTTTTATCATTTTCTTTGAACATTTCCCTTTATTAGTCATAAAAGTATTGGCAGTGGGAAAAAGGATTGTTTGACTGACAGTCAAGATTCATCCAATCAGGTGACGAAGAGTTTGTTCGCTTTCCAATTGGCTGTGGGAAGGCGGGTCATTGCGAGGATGGACGTGTCGGGTGACCAATGACGGGAATGGGGCTGGGGTGGTTGGAAGTGATGAAACCTCCAGGAATGCATCCAACCAGAGCTGGCAACCCTGGGCAGGCCCACTATATCTAGCATTGATGAGAGTGGTGCCATGAAACCATCAATGCTACTCTTGGACAACTGGCAGGAGACATGCAAGAGGGACCAAGTAGAAACACTCCATTTGATTTTTGTTCTATAGATACAGAATACAAAATGTGAAATACAATGGTGAAAGATATCTAGAAGAAGGTGTCATACTTGAAGACAGGATAAATAAGAATAAGCATGAGCAGGCATCATATATGAAGGCTGATACAGAGGTAGGTAGCTAAGGATGGCAATCAGTGTAAGTTACAAGCGTCAAATAAGTTTGATTTAGTATACTTAACCTGAATTGATTCATTGACCTTCAGCAAATTCAACAGAGTGAAATAATGAATTGTAGCTCAACAGGATTATGCAGTTAAGAAAGATTGACTAAAATTACACAGACATACCACTGACCAACATTCAGTCAAATTGCAAACATTTTTAGGTAAGGTCCCTTTTATTGAGATAAGCTATACATAAGATCATGTCCGCCGTGGCTCAGTGGGTAGCACCTCGCCTCTGAGTCAGAAGGTTGTGGGTTCAAGTTCCACTTCAGAGACTTGAGCACCAAAATCTAGGCTGACACTCAGTGCAATACTGAGGGAGTGCTGCACTGTCGAAGGTGCCGATTTTCGGATGAGACATTAAACTGGGGCCCCGTCTGCTCTCTCAGGTGGACGCAAAAAATCCTATGGCATTATTTCGAAGAAAATCAGAGGAGTTATCCCCAGTTTCCTGGCCAATGTTTATCCCTCAATCAACATCATTAAAACAGATGATCTGGTCATTATCACATTGCTGTTTGTGGGAGCTTGTTGTGTGCAAATTGGCTGCCGCCTTTCCTACATTACAACAATGACTACCCTTCAAAAAGTACTTCATTGGCTGTAAAGTGCTTTGGGACGTCCAGTGGTCATGAAAGTCGCTATACAAATGTAAGTCTTTTTTTTAAATAAAACTGAGCTGTTGCCTAAAATACTTATTAATTCAGTATAGATTTATTTTCGCCTTATCAGAAGAAAAGGCTTCTTTCAACTGAAGGCACATAGCTCAGATGGGTTGAGGAACTGACCAGGTCAAACTTCTTCTCTACAAAGACACTATCTTGGCGGTCATGAGCTGGAAAGCTATGGACAGCATGGAGCCATGCAAGCAGTAGGCGAGGAATAAGTTACGGCCTTGTATAATTCTAATAGCCTACCTTCTGTAAGTAAACGTATTTCAGCAGATGCAAAACAGTGACTGTATTGTGCAGTGGAAAATTCTATGTATTATCTGCTCAGCAAGATATCTGAAGTATGTGTAGTGATATGTCATGCGCCCTTTTCTTCTTGTTACACAGCCCCTGAGGTAGCGAGCCAGGCCCTTACCACAACGCTCGGCATTATTACCACTTCAAGCAGCCACGAGCTGAAAGACACTCTTTTGGATTTAGAAGAAGCAGCACAGGCTAAATTACTTCTCAAATATGAAATGAAAGAAAGAACTTGCATTTCTATAGCGCATTTCACCACATCCCAAAGCCCTTTACTTTATGACGTGCAGTCACTGTTGTAATGTAGGAAACGTGGCAGCCAATTTGCGCACAGCAAGCTCCCACAAACAGCAATGTGATAATAGCCAGATTATTTAATTTTAGTGATGTTGGTTGATGGATCAATATTGGCCGGGACACCAGGGAGAACTTCCCTGCCCTTCTTTGAAATAGTGCCATTGGATCTTTTACAGCCACCTAAGAGAGCAGACGGGGCCTCGGTTTAACGTCTCAACGGAAAGACGGCACCTCCAACAGTGCAGCCCTCCTTCAGTGCAGCGCTGGAGTGTCAGCCTAGATAACATGCTCAAGTCTCTGGAGTGGGACTTGAACCCATAATTTTCTGACTCAGAGGTGAGAGCGTTACCCAACTGAGCTACGGCTGACACTTCAGAAGAGCTGCAGATGGTCAGTGAAGAAAGTCCGACTGCTGCTGAGAAAAGGCTTCGCATCAGCACAGGCCCTGTATTGTCGCTGG
Organism: Squalus acanthias; assembly: GCA_030390025.1. Classification (NCBI taxonomy): domain Eukaryota; kingdom Metazoa; phylum Chordata; class Chondrichthyes; order Squaliformes; family Squalidae; genus Squalus; species Squalus acanthias. The sequence goes on along the minus strand of CM059425.1, from coordinate 130,701,893 downwards.
TAGCACTCTCGCCGCTGAGTCAGAAGCTTGTGGATTCAAGGCCCACTCCAGAGATTAGAGCACAAAATCCAGGCTGACACTCCCAGTGCAGTACTGAGGGTGTGCTGCACTGTCAGAGGTGCTGTCTTATTCTTATTTCATGATAAGATTTATATCCATTTTTAAACTAGCATTAGATTAGTGATGACTTTTCTCAGTACATGTAGCATCTGGGGGAATTGCCCAGTGTGATCCCAGTTCGATTTCTAACCTGTCAAGCTGTCCCTTTAATGTATATGTTTTAAATGTTTTTATATATATTATATACTTAATGTGTGTATTTCAATATTACTATAATTTGAGGTTTTTTGAGTCACCATATGTTTCTCCTAGTCATCATCAAACAGCTGTATTGAAAATAGAAACAGATTATTAGGTGGCGTGTAACTGAATCCAGTTGTATAATTAAATGGTTATGTCTTCTGCATGTTTAGAACAGCATTTCATCAATCAAACAAAATTTAGTATCTCTCTTCACCTTTTTCTAACCCAGTATGGTCTGAGAATTGCCTATTTAAATTGGTGTCAGCTGTGTCTTAGTGGGTAGCACTCTTACCTTCTACTTCAGAAGGTTGTGGGTTCAAGCCCCACTCCAGAGATTTGAGCACATAATCTAGGCTGACACTTCAGTGCTGCACTGTCTTTCGGATGAGATGTTAAACTGAGTTCCCCTGAGTGTCCTGGCTGATATTTATCCCTCAACTAATATCACAGATTATCTGGATGTTATCTCATTGCTGTTTGTGGGACCTTGTTGTGCGCAAAATTGGCTGCCTTGTTTTCAGTGCCTCAACTGCACTTCAAAAGTAGTTCATTGGCTGTAAAGTGCTTTGGGACGTCCTGAGGTCATGAAAGGTGCTGCTTAAACGCAAGTCTTCCTTTCTTTTATGAACTTTGGCTTGTCATCCCAGTATCTTAAACATTCTTCATCAATATTTGTAGACAACTTTTTCCTCACCAGACACTGGACTTTCTTTGAAAATGTAGCTTGTGCAATGTGTGCTCCATCTTGCTTGTATACCAGCAGTGAAGGGTCATTTTAACTGTTGAAGAATTATCCTCTGGATTTTCACCAAACTTGAAAAGTGATTTCTTGTCATCAGCCTTTTGGGTTCATTTTGAAAGAGGATGAAATTATGCCTTATAACATTTGTTGTCTAGTAACTTGACGGCTATTTTTAGTTTCGCTTTTCATTGAACTTCATAATTGATTTCCCTCTCGTCAGATCCCAGGTTCCTTTTGAAAATACATTTGCAATAAATGATATGTGGTTTCCAGTACACTGATATACCACCTTAGCAGTGTGCAAACTCTTCACTGAACGAAGCCCCCAAGAAACCACTTCTCATCCACACTGACTCTCTAATAAAGGAAAGAAAGAAAGAACTTGCATTTATATAGCGTCTTTCACAACCTCAGGACATCCCAAAGTGCTTTACAGCCAATGAAGTACTTTTGATGTGTAGTCACTGTTGTAATGTAGGAAAAGCAGCAGCCAATTTGCCCACAGTAAGCTCCCATAAGCAACAATGTGATAAATGACCAGATAATCTGTTTTAGTTATGTTGATTGAGGGATAAATATTGGCCAGGATACCAGGGAGAACTCCCCTGCTCTTCTTCGATATAGTACCATGGGATCTTTTACATTCACCTGAGAGGGCAGACTTTACGTCTCATCCAAAACATCAAGTAGGAACTCTCATCCGCAATTTCCGTTAAACAATGCTCTATGTTGTTGTGTTTGACATTATGTAATGCCAATCACACGATGGGTGGATTTGCCGAATTTGATCTCCAAAACCCCAGTAAAATTCCTGGAATCTCATAATGAAAACAACATTTGACTTGTACAATCATTGTAAACTAGTTACCCTGCTGATAATGATGAATTAAAATTAAGGGAAAGTGTTAAAAGAGAACAGTAATAGTCAGACCTGATGATCATAACATTGTGGAGAGCCAGCACATTCTCCCTTCCTATTAGGGTACACCATCTACTGATTATAAGTACAAACTGTACTGTATAATAGAGCAAGAAAAAGAAATGTTTTCAACTTGTGTTTTGTAAAAGTCAAGTTTGTTTATCTCCTACTGTGGAATGCATTAGAGACCTCCATCTTACATTAGTTGCTTTGGTGTTTGATAAGAAACAGGCAGGCCTTTCCAACTAATCAGTGCTTGAAGTTCGATGACTTTACATTGAAGGTACCATCTGGTTTTCCCAGATCAACAAAATGGTGTTTGTAACTGGCAGTAATTCTTATCAATTGTGTCTTAGAAACATACATTTCCTCTCTCTGCTTCCCACCTCAATTTAATCCTTAAAAGTAACAAATCACAAAAGAAAATGTACAATATCGTGAGTCCCTTTCAGCACAATGTGCAAACTTTTCTATTATGTTACCTGTATTGTTTTAGTCTTGTTATCGTGCACCGTGTTCCATTATCCTGTAATCAGTGTTGGCACTGTGCTGTCTGTGATGATTCAACATCATATCATTATTGGCATACACTTTGATAAATCATTCATGGCTCTCTTAATTGCCTTTGTAAGTAGTTCCTTGAATATTTCCTTATTATAGAGTTGTGGCAGTATTTTAGCAATTATATTTCATTTTTACACTTGCTTTTTGGAGAGGGTGATTGTATATCGCTCATCAAGCTGAAGGATGTCAGATTGAAAGGGAATCAAGGGAAATGGGGACAGGGCAGGAAAGTGGAGTTGAGATAGAAGATCAGCCATGATCTTGTTGAATGGCCGGAAATACAATCCACTTGCCTGGATGAGTGCCGCTCCAACAACACTTAAGAAGCTCGACACCATCCAGGACAAAGCAGTCCACTTGATTGGCAACCCAGCCACCACCTTAAACATTCACTCCCTCCATCACTGGCGTACCGTGGCTGCAGTGTGTACCATCTACAAGATGCACTGCAGCAACTTGCCAAGACTTCTTCTTATCAGCACCTCCCAAACCTGCGACCTCTTCCACCTAGAAGGACAAGGGCAGCAGGTACATGGGAACACCACCACCTCCAAGTTCCCCTCCAAGTCACACACCATCCTGACTTGGAAATATATCGCCGTTCCTTCATCATCGCCGGGTTAAAATCCTGGAACTCCCTACCTAACAGCACTGTGGGAGTACCTTCACCACACGGACTGCAGTGGTTCAAGAAGGCGGCTCACCACCACCTTCTCAAGGGCAATTAGGGATGGGCAATAAATGCTGGCCTTGCCAGCGACGCCCACATCCCGTGAATGAATAAAAAAAAGGCTCGAGGGGCCGTATGGCCAACTCCTGCTCCTATTTCTTATGTTCTTATGAAAGGATGGAGCACCAATCTTGCACCTTGTGACAGTGTTGAGGATTCCTAAGTAGAATATGGGCAAGATGTAAAGATGCTATATAAATGCACATTCTTCCTTTCTTCCTTCCTTTCCTTCTTTCTTTCCAGTTGACATTATGTATGAAAGACGGTGTAATGTAGGAGCAATTGTAATGAGACAATGATGTACGGATATGAATGCACATAATGAAGTATGAGTAAAATAGTATAATGCTGCTTTGTCCGATATATTCGTAATCTGAATTCTATAAGCAAGTTCACAAACAATTGCTTTTGTGTTTTGATTCTTAACCTGCTGGGAAGAAACAAAAACTGAAGACCCTACTGTTCATAATACAAAGGAGCAACAATTAATGCAGAAAATGTTGACTCGTTCAGAAAATTGCTCAAGAGATTCCTGATACACAAGAGCACAGAAAGGCAGCTTAGATGAGATGAAAATAGAAGCAGTTGTTTGTAACACCAGTCCACGAGATTGACTCACCATTAAACATGCTGGTTGGGCTGAATTGCCTTTTCTTGTCCTTTATTTATTTATATTTTATATTTATATTTTAGTGTTGTAACGATTAATGTTTGTGCTAATGTATACTATTTATCTAATAGTAAGTGCTCATCTTTTCCACAAAATTATAACTTGCCTACATTACATTCTTTTCCCTGTTTCAAAAGTATTGTAAATAGTGATATTGTGTTTTCTCCCCCTAATCTTTGTGTGAGTGTACATGGAGTACCAACCCGCTCTTGTGAAAATAATGGGCAGCTTGTAAAAAGTTCTGTTACCACTTCTAGCCTAATCCCAAAAAGACACCTGGCCTGACTATATGGTGCTGTCACTGTGTGTTATGACAACCCCATAAGCAACCCTTTGCCCACCCCACCGCAAAGAAAATAATGAACCAAATGCAGAATAAAGTAAGAAGTAGCTAAATTGCTAGATATTATGCCTAAAGCACACTTTGGAATATGCTTCAAGACTGTAACAGACCTCAAGGTTGAGTAGATGTTTTAGTCAAGCTTTGTCCTTGAGGGACATGATGTCATCTCAAGCTCTCCGTGGTACACACACAAGGTCTCAGCTATTGAGTCAGACTGATAATAAAGTTGCCACATCAAGCTGACTGACATCACTGCCGCTCGCGTGTAGTAGAGCAAACAATACATGTTAACGGCCCAGATTTTGCTGGAGATGCCACACTTTTAGTTGTTCACTTGCTGGGCCAGAGAGGTTGGTTGGCAGTCATTAACGATTATCACGTCGTTAAAAGAGTACTTAACACTGTTAATTACTAGACTTAACATTCTGTGGTGAGTTTAATGGGTAATTAATGCGCAAATGCAGCAACTTCATGAAACTCACGGGGAGGTTGAGGACAAGATGCCGTAGCGGCACAAATCAGCCAACAACTTGTGGCAATTCGCAACTCACGGCGTATCTCTTCCTCACCACACAAGTTGCTGGCTGATTTGCGTATTAGTAATGGCGAGCGCCATTATATCAATTTCACCATCTGAGGAGGGCAACTGTGACCATTGAGATGATCACTGTGTGATTGGAGGCATAACACAACAAAACATGTCATTGGCGTGTTGCCCTAGAGCAGGAGCACGCGGTATCTGCCGGTACGCTTGAGGCCTTCCATGACCGGTGGGCACCGCAGGGGCAGGAGTACTGGATACTAGGTGTAATATTATTTAATTTCATAGTGTTTCCTTTGTTTTACAGTTTAGTTCTCTATGAGTTGCGCCCCTCTGAAAAGGGGGCACTTTCGTTCGGGTACTTTTTTGTTTGTTTTTATGACACTGGGTCAACCCAGCGCCTCCTTATTGAGTTTATTGAGAAAAAGGGATGCCACAGGCGTGAATCTGGCGCTCGCCATTGGCTGCGCTGATAGTTCCGCGGGAGGGAACTTCGCGCGTCTGTCACAAGAGAGTAAAGTTTCAGTCAAAAGACAAGACGGTTCAAGTCAAAACAGCAAAACACGCTCTGGTGAGAGGAGGAATAAAGGACTTGAATGGTCCCAATATTAACGGACTCTTTTGCATCTGTGTGCTCTTAAACCTCTGGGTTTGGGGAGTGGAGACCAGCGTAAAGAAAGGATTTAATGCACGAAACTAGCTCCATAGAAGAGAGGAGGAAAACAACCTCAGCAACTACAAAGTAAACTGCCCATGTCGAGGTAAGTTTTTCAATAACATTTACTTTGAGCTGCTCTTCAGCAAATGTTTTTAATGTTATTGTTCTTATTTTGTTTTAAACCCAGAACGTTAAATTTTTTGCACAGTTCATAGATCGTTTTTTTTTTCACGGTTTAAAGTCTTAATCCGAGATTAGGATGTTTTATTTTCACGTGCAAAGCCAAACAATTACAGTTTCTCGTGGGTTAACATTTGGAAAATATGATAAAAGTGAGCCTTCTGAGCACAAAGGACAAACTTGATAAACATCTGGGCAGCGGCAGCTCTGGAGCTGGGTTTGTTTCAGTGAAACATCAGCGGGTTGGAAGTCTCAGGTTGGGGTTTGTGTGTTTTGCAGACGACAGAAAACAAGAAAAACTTTTTTTTTGGTGCGGGAAAGTTTTTTTGCATTTCCATTTTTTTGAAAGAAAAGTCTCAATGCAGCAGGGCTCCTGTTATATCCAGTCACCTCATAAACTTCATTATTTCCGCGCTAAATGCCAGTGTTTTGCATTGAAGGACGGGGGGGATGTGTCTGCAATAAATGATTGGAGGAGGTGGGAATCAAAATAAGTCAGTAAAAATAAATAAACCTGGCTCTATAGATATATTGTGTGTTTATATATTGCAAGAGTTTGGGACGTTCAGTTTCAGAACGAAAAATAACTTACTGTGCACGCGCATGCTGATGAATGCACCGTGCGCGCGCCCGATAGTCCCCACTCTCCGCGCGCGACAGTCCCGGACACGCGCCTCCCCAAAAAGCGAGCTCCTGGGGGAGTTTTTACAATGGGAGCTGGGCGAGAAAATTGAAGAGTCTGAACCGAGTTCTGGGGTCGGAAACAGCTTCCACCAGGGCATTCCTGTCGCTTTGTTGTAAATATAATCTCATAGCACCTGTTAGTGATTCCTTCAGAGTCCCACGTCTGGAGTTGTAGTGTTACAGTAGGGTTTGGGGTGGGGGTAGGCTAGGGGTTGGGGTTAGGAGTAGAAGATTGGGGTGTGGTAGGGGTAAGTGTAGGGGTTGGAGTAGAAGTTGGGGGTAGGGTTTGAGGTAGCAGTTGGGGCTAGGGGGTTAGGGGTGGGGGTTGGGTCTAGGTAAGGGGTTGGGGTTAAGGGTAGGGGTTAGGGGTTGAAGTAGAGGTTGGGGTAAGGGTTAGGGGTTGAAGTAGGGGTTGGGGTAGCGGTTGGGTCTAGGGGTAAGGGTTAGGGGTTAAAGGTTAGGATAAGGGGTTAGGGTTAGGGGTTGTGATTGGGGAACAAAGTCAGACGGTTCCCCAAGTGACTGACTTCATGGTCCTTGAGTCTCTGCAGAGGGCTGAAGCTAATATCATTGTAGGTCTTGTAAAACACGCCAATGTTCTGTTTACTCTGTTATTATTTTGTGGACAGTATTATTAAAAAGACACATTTTAGGTTTTAATCAATGTGGAAGTCTATAAGACCTACCAGTGTAATTTGGGGAGGTCTGGGGCTGAGTGCAGTTCCACTGGTTGTCATGGCAATAGTGATGCACTCTGCACAGTTCACATTTTTTACACGTTTACGTTGTGAAGTTTTTGAACTTTTACAATTGCTCACTGTTCTCTCGAGTCAGCCAACAATATGTTGTTTCACTGGTTTTTGACTGTTTTAATGAAGGTTAGTTCTGGGAATTAACTACTGTTAGCTCTGGAATTCCCTCTATAAACCTCTCCGCCTCTCGCTCTCCTTCTTTAAGATGCTGCTTAAAACCTGCCTCTTTGACCAAGCTTTTGGTCACTTGACCTAATATCTCCTTCTGTGGCTCGGTGTCAAACTTTGTCTGATGATCGATCCTGTGAAGCGCCTTGGGACGTTTTACTACATTAAAGGTGCTATATAAATGCAAGTTGTTGTAGGTATACTCTAATGTAAATATGAGCTGTTCATAGAAAAGAGATAATGGTTATATAGCCAGAATTAATTGACTTCTATCTGAGTGAATGTGAAAATTGTCACTAAAATAAATGAAAAATGGATATTGTACATGAAAAAATGGTGAACAAGAAGGAAAATGGTCAATTATGCTCAACCTAAAATAAAAACATTAAAAACAATTACTTACAGGAAAACTTAAGTATTAAAAATAGTTATGTCTTTTTAGGCTATAGTACAATATGAGCTAATATTCGTTTAGACCCATTTTCAGGCCGAAATGGTAGGTGTGTGCTCTACAGGCCTGAAGTCTCTCCAGAATTGGGCCTCAGGCCTTATCTGCATAATTTCGGTGAGCTGCAAGCACTAATTGGACATCCAGAGCCAGCTGACCAATTCTAGCTACGACCCTCATGTAGGTCCATGGGGGATGGGGGAAATTGGAGGGGGGGTAATTGGAGGGGGGGTAATTGGAGGGGGGGTGGAAATTGGAGGGGGGTAATTGGAGGGGGGGTAATTGGAGGGGGGGTGGAAATTGGAGGGGGGTAATTGGAGGGGGGGTAATTGGAGGGGGTAATTGGAAGGGGGGGGATGGAGAATTGGAGGGGGGTAATTGGAAGGGGGGGGTGGAGAATTGGAGGGGGTAATTGGATGGGGGTGGAGAATTGGAGGGGGGTAATTGGATGGGGGGTGGAAATTGGAGGGGGGTAATTGGGTGGGGGGTGGAGAATTGGAAGGGGGTGGAGAATTGGAGGGGGGTAATTGGATGGGGGGGTGGAAATTGGAGGGGGGTAATTGGGTGGGGGGTGGAGAATTGGAAGGGGGTGGAGAATTGGAGGGGGGTAATTGGATGGGGGGGTGGAAATTGGAGGGGGGTAATTGGAAGGGGGGTGGAGAATTGGAGGGGGGTAATTGGATGGGGGGGTGGAAATTGGAGGGGGGTAATTGGAAGGGGGGTGGAGAATTGGAGGGGGGTAATTGGATGGGGGTGGAGAATTGGAGGGGGGTAATTGGATGGGGGTGGAGAATTGGAGGGGGGTAATTGGAAGGGGGTGGAGAATTGGAGGGGGGTAATTGGATGGGGGTGGAAATTGGAGGGGGGTAATTGGATGGGGGGGTGGAGAATTGGAGGGGGGTAATTGGAAGGGGGGGGATGGAGAATTGGAGGGGGGTAATTGGAGGGGGGGGTGGAGAATTGGAGGGGGTAATTGGAGGGGGGTAATTGGAAGGGGGTGGAGAATTGGAGGGGGGTAATTGGATGGGGGTGGAAATTGGAGGGGGGTAATTGGATGGGGGGGTGGAGAATTGGAGGGGGGTAATTGGAAGGGCGGGTGGAGAATTGGAGGGGCATAATTGGAAGGGGGGTGGAGAATTGGAGGGGGGTAATTGGAAGGGGGGGTGGAGAATTGGAGGGGGTAATTGAAGGGGGTGGAGAATTGGAGGGGGTAATTGGAAGGGGGTGGAGAATTGGAGGGGGGTAATTGGGTGGGGGTGGAGAATTGGAGGGGGTAATTGGAAGGGGGTGGAGAATTGGAGGGGGTAATTGGAAGGGGGTGGAGAATTGGAGGGGGGTAATTGGAAGGGGGTGGCGTATTGGGGGGTAATTGGAGGGGGGGGCAAATTGGAGGGGGGTAATTGGAAGGGGGGTGGAGAATTGGAGGGGGTAAATGGGTGGGGGGTGGAGAATTGGAGGGGGGTAATTGGATGGGGGTGGAGAATTGGAGGGGGTAATTGAAGCGGGTGGAGAATTGGAGGGGGTAATTGGAAGGGGGTGGAGAATTGGAGGGGGGTAATTGGAAGGGGGTGGAGAATTGGAGGGGGGTAATTGGATGGGGATGGAGAATTGGAGGGGGGTAATTGGATGGGGGTGGAGAATTGGAAGGGGTAATTGGATGGGGGTTGGAGAATTGGAGGGGGGGTGGCGTATTGGAGGGGGGTGGTGTATTGGGGGTAATTGGAGGGGGGGTGGCAAATTGGAGGGGGGTAATTGGAGGGGGGGTGGCAAATTGGAGGGGGGGTAATTGGAAGGGGGGGTGGAGAATTGGAGGGGGTAATTGGGTGTGGGGTGGAGAATTGGAGAGGGGTAATTGGATGGGGGGGTGGAGAATTGGAGGGGGTAATTGGATGGGGGGGTGGAGAATTGGAGGGGGGTAATTGGAGGGGGGTAATTGGATGGGGGTTGGAGAATTGGAGGGGGGTAATTGGAGGGGGGTGGCATATTGGGGAGTAATTGGAGGGGGGGTGGCAAATTGGAGGGGGGTAATTGGAGGGGGGGGTGGCGAATTGGAGGGGGTGGGGCTCATCACAGGCTGGCAGGGGCCACAATAGTGCTGTACAGCCAGGAGGAGCAGGAGTGAGTTAAAATTGAAAAATTTACCTCTTTGTTAGCTGCCTCCAGTGGTCCCTTTAAAGGCTGCAGCAAGAACCTGAACAACGGAGGGAAGCGTGCACGGCGCTGACAGATTTGAGAAGGGACCGTGTACCAGGCATTAGGCCCCTCATTGCAAGTGTCAGCCGTGGCTCAGTGGGTAGCACTCTCACCTCTGAGTCAGAAGGTTGTGGATTCGAGTCTCACTCCAGAGACTTGAGCAAAACAACTAGGCTGACGCTCCCAGTGCCGTACTGAGGGAGTGCTGCACTGAGGGAGTGCTGCATTGTTGGAGGTGCCGTCATTTGGAGGAGGTGTTAAACCAAGGCCCCATCTGCTCTCTCGGGTGCAATAAAAGGTCCCACAGCATTATTTCGAAGATGAGCAGGAGAGTTCTCCCTGTGGCCTGGCCAATATTTAGCCCTCAACCAAGACCTAAGAACAGATTATCTGGTTATTTATCACATTACTGTTTGTGGGACCTTGCTGTGACCAAATTGACTGCTGTGTTTCCTACATAAAGTGTTTTGGGACGTCCTGAGGTTGTGAAAGGCGCTGTATAAATGCAAGTCTTTTTCTTTCCTTAGTATATACAAGAGACTGAACGCCAGTTTCAGGTCGCCACCAGGGACGCCTGAATATTGCCCAAGCTAATATGGCATTGGATGTAATTTAGTGGTGGGAAATGGTCATGCAAAATTGGTTGTTTTTATGCCCGAAAAGCTGGCTAAATGGGCCTAATTTCTTCCACCTACCAGTCTGAAGCTGTGGAATTGTAAGCTGCAAATGACTGCCCCTCCCACTCTGCCTGTCAGGAGAGAGAGAAAGACTTGCATTTATATAGCGCCTTTCACAACCTCAGGATGTGCTTTACAGCCAATGAAGTACTTTTTTGAAGTGTAGCCACTGTTGTAATGTAGGAAACGCAGCAGCCAATTTGCACACAGCAAGCTCCCACAAACAGCAGTGTGATAATGACCAGATAATCTGTTTTTAGGATAAAAACAGAAAATACTCAGCAGGTGAGGCAGAGTGTGGAGAGAGATGCTGCCTGACCTGCTGAGTATTTCTAGTATTTTCTGTTTTTATTTCAGATTTCCAGCATCTGCAGTATTTTGATTTTGAATCTGTTGGTTGAGGGGTAAGTATTGGTCAGGACACCAGGGAGAACACGCCTGCTCTTTTTCGAAATAGTGGCGTGGGATATTTTGCGTCCACCTGAGAAGGCAGACAGGGCCTCAGTTTAACATCTCATTTGGAAGACAGCACCTCCGACAGTGCAGCGCTCCCTCAGCTCTGCCCTGGAGTGTCAGCCTAGATTATGTGCTCAAGTAGGACTTGAACCCACAGCCTTCTGATTTTGAGGCGAGAGAGTGCTACCCACTGAGCCACAGTACTCTGCACGTGTATGCTCCGTTGTCGCGACAGCTAATTTAACATTGGAGAAAGCGAATGGGATCATCTGCCTTCTCATTACATCAAGAAGACGCGATACTAAATTTATAAAATGACCATGAAACCCCAACAGACTGAGCACTTTCAAAGCCAGTTTCTCACCAGATTTGAGTTGTGCTAGAAGGATATCTCCCCACTTAGCTTAAATGCTCTCGTTAGTCAGATCAAGCATTGCACCCCAGAAACTGCTCTGCATTCTCGCAAAAATTGGCAGTATAATTGCAGGTTAATGTGGCTTTAAATGATAAATATGTCTGGTAATTGGTTCGAGTTGGTTGCCAGTTATATATTTTTCACTGGAGACAAACTGTTATTCGGAAAACCCTCAGCGATAACTTGTAAAATCAGTCATTGTTTGTGATTGGACCTTTTTAACCCCATTTACCGAAAATGAGTGGCACGGGCACTCTACCAAAAAAATAGCTTTTTGAAATTAAAGTCTTCGCAAAATCGCACGGTAGTGTTTTTTCTGTCATTATTTAACACAACACAGAATTAGTTAAAAGTTGACTAGCAAGTGCTCCGTAATAAACAACTCCTCCTTTAGGTTAATCAACTTGGCATGTTGCACTGGCATTTAATCAAAATGCAAGATGTTTTATTTTTGCTTTGTGCGTATGTATATATCTCAAATAATAAATCCTGCTTCAGAACCTTTTTTAAAATTTGCAAACTACCATGATCTGGAACAGTTACTTGTTTTAGTTGTATTAGCCAATGAGTACATTGGTGTGCAAAATTCCCCCTGATCAGTTTAAAATGGTTGGGTTGGTATGGTGAAAATTACAAAAAAACACCACTATTCAGTATAGCGGAAGAGATTGTGAAACCGTAGCAGTGAAAGAATTCTGTGCTAAGCTCTTGAATGCCATGGGGCGAAAACAATTTTAGTCACAGTGATCCTACTAAAGCAAGCTCGGTAGAATTGGTTGATGTGAAAGCTTGCTTCGCACAATGAGCCTGAAGTGACAGTAATCACAGCGCCACACTGTTCATGTGACGGCAGTACAAAGGAGGCATTATTAACGGCTGGTGGGCATTGCATGGCAGTTGTGGTCACACTCAACTTGGCAGCCTAGAGGGAGTCTAAATGCGACCAGTAGACTTATTTAGAGTGTCTTGCTACTTGCAGCAAATATGTGTTCTAAATGTGATAAATAGTAAACAAAAATACCGATCGTGGCAGCTCTAAGTGGCATTAGTATTTAAATAATTGTTTGTCCGTCATGACGATCAGAAACTCTATATATAATATTGCACCACCTAATCGGGGGGAAAAAACTGGATGAGAATTTTCTAAATTTCACCATTACACTTTTGTCACATGCACGCCAGTCACGCCATTAACTAGACGCGATGCACACAGCTATAGAATGCTTAATGGTTGTGGTTGATAATACAATATTTGTAATAAAATGTAGAAAATTGTGAGTTGCCTAAAGGATTTGGGCCTTTGGTCATATGCATTGTGCAGTTCAGTGATATTGATGTTATTTTAATCTCTGAGCCTGAAATGAATTTAAAAAGCTTTGTTTTCTTAAATGGGATTTTTTTTCACATACACAGTATCTTCTATAATATGAAAATTAACAGTTAGGATTTAAGATTTGGTTTTGAACAATTAATTGATTATTGAAAATATGACTCTTATTTTGCTTTTGTATGTTTACAGATGATAACTTTTATTAATTGCCATGTACAGATTTTCCCCCTCAGCTTTTCCTTTTTGATCAATCAATAGTATTGAACAGACCGCGATTGTAGTCAGTTTACTTTGGTTCATCTGTGTCTCAGTGGGTCGCACTCTCACCTCTGATCAGAAGGTTGTGAGTTCAAGTCCCACTCCAGCAACTTGAGCACAAAAATCTAGGCTGACACTCTGGTGAAGTACTGAGGGAGTGCTGCACTGTCGCATGTGCCACCTTTCGAATGAGACGTTAAAACAAGGCTCCGTCTGCCCCCTCAGATGGATGTAAAAGATCTCATGGCAGTATTTTGAAGAAGAGCAGGGGAGCCATCCCCGTTGTCCTGTCCAGTACTTATCCCTTAATCAACAGAACAAAAACAGATTATCTGGTCATTATCACATTGCTACTTGTGGGAGCTTGCTGTGCGCGAATTGCCACGTTTCCTACATTACAACACTTCAAAATGTATTTCATTGGCTTTAAAGTGCTTTGGGACAGCCAGTGGTCGTGAAAGGCACTATATAAATGCAAGTTTTTCTTCTTTCAGTAGTTTCTACTATAGAATCCAAAGCGTTTGGGGCTTATTTTTACTTTTCAAAGCTAGTTGAACAATAATTAGATGGGTAACAGAATTGTCAAAATGTCACCCAACCAGTTTTGGAGGCCAGGTTTTTTAACTGTGGCTTGCTCATTACTGAAAAACTTTCCTGGAAACTTGGTCACTATTGTAGCGCTCAGCTGCGTGAGTAAGGTGAATAAAAGCTTTCTCTAGCTGACAGCCAGACCAGACAGGCTGTGTTTGTTCTATGTGAGACAACTATTTAAAAAAAAACAAGCTGTACTCCAACCTTTTTTGAGAGTCTTTGAAAGTCTTTTGCATTAGAACTGTGCCAAAAATTTAAGGAAAGACTTTTATTTGTGACAATCTCCAGAAGTTCTCAAAGCAACAGGGAGTGGGCCTAAAATAGGAAGTGAGCTGGAAGGCAGGATTATTAGTCCTGCAAAAATAGACTTTAATTATTTACTCCTTTGTAATGTCACATCAGTCATAGTGGCTTTTTAAAATTAAAATTGTTGGAAATTATTATTACAGACTGCAGGTATGGTTGAGAAATGACAACACTTCAAAACAATTGTCATTGTTTCTGTTGCACCATTGTAACAGAAACATTTACAAATAATATTTGCTGTTTGCAATTACACATTGCACGAGAACTTCAATCTTCTGCAAAGTCTCTGGTTAACTTTGATGTTTTGTTTAATCTGCACAGGATAATTTTATTTTGTAACTGACACAGAGGGATTCAGAAAGCAAAGGGGGTGAAAAAGTAACTTTTTTTTCACTTGTACTTCTGGTCTTGTTTCAATATTGGTGTTGTAATGTAGGAAAGGCGGCAGCCAATTTGCGCACAGCAAGATCCCACCAACAGCCATGTGATAATGATCAGATAAGCCGTTTCTTTTGTGATGTTGGTTGAGGGATAAGTATTGGCCAGGAACACCGGGGAGAACTCCCCTACTCTTCTTCAAGAAATAGTGCTGTGGGATCTTTTACATCCACCCGAGAGGGCAGACGGGTTTAACATCTCATCCGAAAGACGGTGACATAGAATTTAACAGTGAAATCATAGAACCCTTATGAACAGAATCTACTAAAGATTATTCAAATTTCAGCACGGACCATGAGTGTAATCTCCAGTTTCTGTTGTTCGCAAAGAGTATTTTGTTCACACATTCTGCATGAAGAGATGCTTTTATATCAGGGCTCCCGGAGAGGAGCAGTGCTCAGACAGAGACCTGTGAGCTCTTACCCTTTACTCATCTTATGTCCTGCCACTGCTGTAGTCAAATATTCATTGGAGGCTCAGATTGCCATAGCTGAAAAGGAGGAAATTGGGTTTGGCGCCTTTAGTTATAAGCGAAGCGGTAACTCGTGAGTGACCAGACGGGAGCATTGGATCTTCAAAGGTATCATGCCTTTGATCCTTCATATTAAAGGATGATATAGATGGCAGACTGTCACATAATTGCCATCAATTGCACTCCTTCATTCTAAGAGAGGTCTAAAGATAGCAACAAAGTCTGCGCTTGTGCTCGTGTTTAGTCTGAAATCAGATAATGGCATAAACACCAAGGAGCTACAGTAATAGAAAGTGTATCTAGCAGCAAAAGGGGTGGTTTGCAAAGCTACACAGTGCAGTCTTGGATTATGAAAACGTTTTCAGTGCTGTATTACTTTAATCCCAGCCAGGGGCACATTTCATTATCCACATTATAGACAGGAGACCCTCTTGTTCCTTTGTGGAGCAGTTGTTGAATTTGTTTTGCAGCTGTGTTACTGCTTGGAAGCTGGTGGACATCAATCAGTGTAATTTGACCTTAAACCCACATTCACGGATATCGTAAGTAGCAAATGTCCCATAGCAAGTACCCATCAATTTGAATCTTTCCAGTCACGAGGAAAAAGTACAAAGACGTTCTTCAATATGAAATAATATTTGAAGAAAATTTGCCTTCGATGGCTGACAAATGGATATTACTACAGATAAATCAATAACTAAATAAGGAGAAACTGTTTCCAAGCGGGTCGGTAACCAGAGGACACCGATTTAAGGTAATTGGCAAAAGAGCCAGAGGAGAGATGAGGAGAAGTGTTTTTACGCAGCGAGTTGTTATGATCTGGGATGCGCTGCCTGAAAGGGTGGTGGAAGCAGATTCAGTAATAATTTTCAAAAGGGACTTGGATAAATACTTGAAGGGGAGAAAATTACAGGGCTATGGGTGTGAAAAGCAGGGGGCTGGGACTAATAGATAGCTCTTTCAAAGAGCTGGCACAGCCACAATGGGCCGAATGGCCTCCTTCTATGCTGTAAGATTTTATGATTCTATATCTGCTTTCAAGATAAATAACAAACTAATCGTGAATTATATTGAGTGTTAAAAGCATTTTCTAAGGAAATTTCAGATACTATATTACAATTTGATATTTATAAATCTCTCATCCTTAGTCCCCAAATGTACTCTGTTCAGTATTTCCTCTCCAGAGTCTTGAGCAAAAAATCTAGGTAGAACTCTAGTGCAGCACTGTCGGCAGTGCTGTCTTCTGGATGAGACGTTTAAACCGAGGCCCCGTCTGCCCTCCCAGGTGAATGCAAAAGATCCTATGGCACTATTTCAAAGGAGAGCAGGAGGATTCTCCCTGGCGACCTGGTCCAATAGTTATCCCTCAACCAACATCGCTAATACAGATTATCTGCTCATTATCACATTGCTGCTTGCGGGATCTTGCTGTGCGTAAATTGGCTGCCACGTTTCCCACATTACAACACTGACTACACTTCAAAAGTACTTCATTGGCTGTAAAGCACTTTGGGACGTCTCGAGGTCGTGAAAGGCGCTATATAAATGCAAGTCTTTCTTTCGTTAAAAAAAAGTTTATATTGGAAAAGAATAACTGGCCTGCTTCCCACTTAGAATAAACTCGCAAAATATGAAATTTAGGACTCCAGCATAATCCAGCATAACAAATGGGAAATTGCAGTAGAAATCTTGTAACTGAAAATGTGACAACAAAGTTCACTTGTGAAGCAGATAATTTTGTTTAGGTTAAAGTTAAACACATGAACATAGACACTACAGAGTCTTTTGTGTGTAGAGTATTACAGCTCTGTGTATAATAGGAATATTTGGCTTCAAGTGTTGCTATCTCAGATTTATCAACTCCTGACCACGCCCCCCCCCCCCCCAATATGAAAAGGCAGGTGCCAGACACACTAGGTAGGTCAGAGTGGATGGTCGGCACAAAGTGATCATTGTTTGTAAACCTCCTGAATCGTGCAGCCTGTACAGTCAATCATCTTAAAAGCAGTGACTTGCTCTTATAATTGACCCGCTCTGCTCAGCTGTTGCACAATCATCTGCCCGACACATTTCTTTAACTAGATGAGCTTCTGTTCAAAAGTAAACGAACCGTAGAAAATGTTGAATGTAAGTTTATAATAAGCATATTATAAAGTCGATGGCAGAAGATACCCGTACAGCATAATCCGCACAAATAGTTTGTTAGAAAATGTTGAATTTGGATTTGGAATTATTTCTGTAAACTACAGATTAAATTTGCGGACTTTTGTAGTGTACAAATTTGGCTTCTGCCACAGATGCCTTCCTGTGTTCAGTGGCATTAGTTGCTCCTGTAGGTTCTGTAAGTCGTTCCTTCATCATCGCTGTGTCAAAATCCTGGATCTCCCTACCTAACAGCACTGTGGAAGCACCTGCACTACACGGACTGCAGCGGTTCAAGAAGGCAGCTCACCACCACCTTCTCAAGGGCAATTAGAGATGGGCAATAAATGCTGGCCTTGCTAGCGACGCCCACATCCCGTGAATGGATTAAAAAAAAAATGGACCAAGCATCTTTCTTTAATGGGAGTTCACGCACCTTTCCCTACCTCTAACCTGTGGATGCCACAATAGCATTCCCTTGTGATCTAGACCGGATGTATTGTGTTCAATCTCCCCAAAGACAGACTGAGCAAACACTTGATGAGTCAAGGCTCGCTAAGAATCGTTAAACTGCTTTATTTCACAGCTTATGAACATACAGATCAACGGTTACGATCAGTCAGTGCAGTGCAACGCATCGTCCTGTATTGGTACAAAAATAAAGAATATGCTGTGCTTCCTCACATCAGTGGGTTCTTTTACTTGACTTAAACAAGATGTGTTCTAACTATTCCTCCAGCATTTCTGCCTCTTCGCACTGATGAATCTAATCATAACATGGCTGATATTTATCTTTCAACCAACACCACCAAAAAACAGACTGACTGGTCATTCATTTCATTGATGTTTGTGGAACCTTTCTGTGTGCAAACTGGCTGCTGCTTTTGCTGACAAAATAACAGTGACTGCACTTAAAAAGTAATAATTGGCCGTACAGCACTTTGCCTAAAGCTTTCATGGCTCCCTGTTTAACAAATGTGATAGCCATCCTCTATATCAAAAAGGACTCTCAGCCTGTGTCTCACCTCTTATCTCCCTTTTCACAGACAGATAGGGACCAAAGAACATTCCAACAGAATGGGTGTGAGGTGTTTTTAATTACCCGGACATGCTAACAAATTGCTTATTGTTTATACTATGAGGGAAAACCGCTTCCATTTAGCGTATTAACCACTTGTGAGTGTACATGTTATTTAAAAGTGATTTTAAAAAAACCAGTAATTTTCAAATCCTTTCTGTGGAAAAAATAGTAAAGATGGGCTGAGTGGCCTCCTGTGTGTTATAATTCTATGATTCCATGATTTAAGAATAATGCCAGAACTGAGAGGTTATAATGATCAGGAAAGACTGAACAGGCTGGGGCTTTTTTCTCTAGAAAAGAGAAGACTGAGAGGTGACCTGATAGAGGTCTTTAAAATGATGAAGTTTGATAGGGTAGACGTAGAGAAGATGTTTCCACTTATGGGGGTGTCCAAAACTAGGGGCCATAAATATAAGATAGTCACTAATAAATAAAATAAGGAATTCAGGAGAAATGTTTTTATCCAGAGAGTGGTGAGAATGTGGAACTCACTATCACAGGGCGTGGTTGAGGTGAATAAGCATAGATGCATTTAAGGGGAAGCTAGATAAGCACATGAGGGAGAAAGGAATAGAAGGTTATGCTGATAGGGTGAGATGAAGAGGGGTGGGAGGAGGCTGGGGTGGAGCATAAACACTGGCACTGGACCAGTTGGGCCGAATGGCCTGTTTCTGTGCTGTACGTTCTATGTAATATATTAAAAAAATTGATACATGACAATCAAAAGTTTAATCAAAATAAAACATGCATTGTATGCGGATGAAAGCTGGCACGTGATATTTAGTGTGCTTAGCATTGAATATCAAATAGTTGGAGATCATTTTATGGTTTGGTTCATTGGAACTCTATGGGCCAGCATAATTCCCAAATTTGGTGCGAGTTTAACTGGAGTTAACCACTTGATTTACAATTTTCTCTGAGCTATTAAAATGGTAAAATCGATCGCAGGAGTGTTACCGCAGCTTTCATATGAATCGTTTCTGAAACATTTAACAAAACACATGCAAGCAACACATTAACATAATTGTTTGTTTATATCTGTCAGTTATGGATTACATCCGTTGAGGGTTTTTAAAAGGTTAAATAACGAGGTTAACAATTTTGGCATGATTATTAATGAGAGTATAATGAATAACAAAGAACAGCCTCTTCTTTTCACAATTATCTTATCACCGTGCTACTTTCCCCTTTTGTCTGCAGTTTTTCCCACCAAAACAAACCCGATGCCCTCGTTGATAATTGTCACACAATCATTGACTGAAATGTCCCATCTGGTACAAATCTCATGCATTATAACCATGACTGAGATTATTAATCTGCTATTGATTAGCTGTTGGCTGCTTTCAGTGGCAGAGTCTAATCGTTCACATAATTTACTAGTCAGTGAGTAACTTGGAAAGTATCTCAAAGTAAGTGCAGTGTGTTTTATTGGGGGAAATAATTACTATTCATGCCTTTAAGGTAATTACCATACAATATCCTGAGTGTATTGTGGCCCAGAATTCTAGATTAAAATATTTGTAGCACAGAATGAATCCACACAGTGAACAAAGCATTGTCCAAATTGGCCTGTAATTCATCAGGCTATTACTAATTACAATTACTGATCAAGCCACAACCCACAGCAGCAACATAGGAACAGGAGGAGGCCATTCAGCCCCTCGAGCCTGTTCCGCCATTCAGTGAGATCATGCCTGATCTGTATCTTAACTTCATCCACCTGCCTTGGCTCCATATCCCTTAATAGCCTTGGCTAGCAAAAATGAGTGGCTTTTATTACAGCAAAAACAATTTAGTCCCATGAAGATTCTGATGTAAATTATTTTAATATTAAACAGAAACACTGAATACAAGTTTCAAATAAAAAATTGCTTCTAACATAAGCTATTACGTAACATTTACATAAACAGCCATTACACCACGCCGTTGCACTCTTTCAGAGAGCTAGCACAGGCACGATGGGCTGAAAGGCCTCCTTCTGTGCCGTATGATTCTACAGTCTCTAAGAATTGTCCTGCTACTGATGCAAGTCAAACTGGTCCATATTTGCCGGGTTTATCCCTTTCCCCTTTTTTGAACAGGGTTGTAACACTTGCTGTCCCTCAAAAGATATTCAAGAAGTTCGCTGAAGATAATGTTTACTTATTTTGAATTACGAAGGTTTACAACTGCTCGAGGCGTTCTAATTAGTTCAGCTGGCGGATTACCTGCCTGCTCTTCATATTATAAATGGATTTATGCTTTTTGTGGGTGAAGTCCAGAACTAGGGGCCATAAATATAAGATAGTGACTAATAAATCCAATAAAGAATTCAAGAGAAACTTCTTTACCCAGAGAGTGGTTAGAATGTGGAACTCGCTACCACAAGGAGTGGTTGAGGTAAATAGCGTAGATGCATTTAAGGGGAAGCTAGATAAGCACATGAGGGGAGAAAGGAATAGAAGGATATGCTGAGAGGGTGAGATGAAGTAAGGTGGGAGGAGGCTCGTGTGGCGTATAAACACCAGCATAGATTAGTTGGGCTGAATGGCTGGTTTCTGTGCTGTAAAATTCTATGTAATTATGTAATTAAGGGTTAAGTTATGAGGACAGGTTGCATAGACTAGGCTTGCATTCCCTTGAGCAGAGAAGATGAAGGGGTGATCGAATTGAGGTGTTTAAGATGATTAAAGGAATTAATAGGGTAGAAAGGAATTGATAGGGTAGATAGGAAGAACTATTACCTCGGTGGGGGAGTCCAGAACAAGGGGGCATAATTTTGAAATTAGAGCTAGGCCATTAAAGGTGATGTCAGGAAACACTTTGTTACACAAAGGGTAATGGAAATCTGGAACTCTCTTCCCCCAAAAGGCTGGGGGTCAATTGAAAATATAAAACTGAGATTGATGAGATTTTTGTTAGGCAAGGGTATTAAGGGTTATGGAACCAAGGTGGGTAGATGGAGTTAAGATCCAGATCAGCCATGATCCAATTGAATGGCGGAATAGGCTCGAGGGGCTGAATGGCCTACTCCTGTTACTAATTCTAGGTGTCAGTTGGTGGCACCCTTGCCTTTGAGTCAGAAGGTTGTGAGTTCAAGTCCCACTCTAGAGACTTGAGCACAAAAATCTAGGCTGACACTCCCAGTGGCTGAGGAGTGCTGCACAGTCAGAGGTGCCGTCTTTCAGATGAAACATTAAAACAGAGGTCCCGTCTGTCCTCTCAGGTGGACGTAAAAGATCCCATGGCACTATTTTGAAGAAGAACACAGTGCCCTGGCCAATATTTATCACTCAATCAACATCCCTAAAACAGATGATCTGGTCATTATCACATTGCTGTTTGTGGGAGCTTGCTGTGCACAAAGTGGCTGCCGTGTTTCCTACATTACAACAGTGACTACACTCCAAAAATACTTCATTGGCTGTAAAGCGCTTTGGGACGTCCTGAGGTCATGAAAGGCGCTATAGAAATGCAAGGCTTTCATTCTTTTGTTATGTAATTCAAGGTTGCATGCTATTTGCTTATTAGTATTTAGTGCAAGTTGCAGCATTTGTTGGATCTTTCCATAGTGGAAGAACTGCCTGTCTTTGGATTTTAAAACTGCTCCAAATGGTTGACCCCACTGGAAGCGCGTAGAAGCCCTGGGGAGTAGTCAGACCATCCTGTCTGAAAGACGCAGAGAGAAATATCAGCTCCCTCTTTTGAGAGAAAAGATAATTCTATTTTAGAAAAATAAAGATAATTGTTGGGAAACTGGCCAATATATATCTTTTTTGTGTATTCGGGAAATTAGCTTATAAATTACCCATTACATACCTGAATATTTTATCTATCCATATAATACGTCAAAGCTCAGCCTTATAAATGATCCTCTGTTGTCCTGCTCAGTGGGACTGCCTGCAATTTGTTCCACTCTTGCCTAACTGAGCTTAACCAGAGCTTCTCTAGCAATGGTTTCTCTTCCTACCCCCGCGCCGCTTCCTCCGGAGTCCTTTAGGGATGCATCCTTGACTCCTTCTTGTTTTTGTTAACTTATGAATTCTTGGGATGAGGGCATCGCTAGCAAGGCCGGCATTTATTGGCCATCCCTAGTTGCCTCTTGAGAAGGTGGTGGTGAGCTGCCGCCTCGAACCATTGTAGGCTGTATGGTGCTCCCACAGTGCTGTTGGGTAGGGAGTTCCAGAATTTTGACCCAGCAATGATACAGGAGCGGCTCTCGCTATCCACCGTGCTTCTTTCATGTGGTGTTCAATATGGAGGAGTACTGCTTCATCAACTGAGGGAGGGCGGTAGGTTTCCTTGCCCATGTTTGACCTGAAGCCATGAGACTTCATGGGGTCCACTCCCACTCGACTGTATACCACTCTGCCGCCACTTCTGGTGGGTCTGTCCTGCCAGTGGGACAGGACGTACCCAGGGATGGTGATGGCGGAGTCTGGGACATTACCTGATAGGTATGATTCTGTGAGTATGATTATGTCAGGTGTTGCTTGACTAGTCTGTGGGACAGCTCTCCAACTTTAGCACCAGTCCCCAGATGTTAATGAGGAAGACTACAGGATCAACTGGGCATGCCTTCATCATCTCCTGATTCAGTGCCTAGATTGAAGCTGTTTTTAATCTTCTTGTACTTTTTTGTAGTGATTTGATCCCATTGAGTGGCTTGCTAGGCCATTTCAGAGGGCAAATTAAGAGTCAACCTCATTGCTGTGGAACTGAAGTCACACATAGACCAGACTGGGTAAGGACGGCAGGTTTCCTCCCCTAAAGGACATTAGTGAACCAGTTGGGTTTTTATGACAATCCGACAGCTTCATCGTCATGTTTACGGATACCAGTGTTTTATTCCAGATTTATTTAATTGTTTTTTTTTAAAACTGAATTCAAATTCATAAACTGCCATGGTAGGATTTGAACTCACGTTTGTGGATTACTAGGCCTCTGGATTATTAGTCCAGTAACATAACCACTATGCTACCCGCCCCCCCCCCATATATTTAGTAAGAAGTAGAAGATTACAGGATAGCTTTGGATTCAGGTGCTAATGCTTTGTAAAAAAAAAAGACCAGCCAAACAACCAAAGCTTTTCTCATATTTTACAGATTGCAAGTTCGAACGTTGTATCTTCCTCTTGTCGTATTCTCCGTTCCCTATTAAACGTCCATTACCCCAGAAAGTTCTATATTATATGCACTTTCAAACCTAAGAATAAAAACAAGCCTTGCATTTTTTTATTGCTTTTATGACCTGTATATGTTTTTTAATGCAAATATATTGCATGATTTTTTTTTACTAAGTACTGTAAAATCAATTGGAATTCAGACCATACGTTGTAAATGAAGATCTAACTAGTCTTCGACAGCACCTCGCAAACCCACAACCTCTACCACCTAGAAGGACAAGGGCAGCAGACGTATGGGAACACCACCACCTCCAACTTCCCCTCCAAGTCACACACCATCCTGACTTGGAAATATATCGCTGTTCCTTCATCGTCACTGGGTCAAAATCCTGGAACTCCCTCCCTAACAGCACTGTGGGAGTACCTTCATCACATGGACTGCAGTGGTTCAAGAAGGCAGCTCACCACCACCTTCTCAAAGGCAACTAGGGATGGGCAATAAATGCTGGCTTTACCAGCAATGCCCACATCCCAGGAACGAATTTTAAAAAAAGTCCATGATTTTGATTTAGAACTATCTTTAACTAATCAAGTTAGGAATTCAGTAACTGAATTATTTAATTAGTTTATATGTCAGTGAAGCTTTTAAATGTATTACATACTTATCCATTCCAAGAGTCTAATTTAGGAGAGTTTTAAACTACATAGAACATAGAACAGTACAGCACAGTACAGGCCCTTCGGCCCTCGATGTTGTGCCGAGCATTGTCCGAGACCAAGATCAAGCTATCACACTCCCTATCACTCTGGTGTGCTCCATGTGCTTATCCAATAACCACTTGAAAGTTCCTAACGTGTCCGACTCCACTATCACAGCAGGCAGTCCATTCCACACCCCAACCACTCTCTGAGTAAAGAATCTACCTCGGACATCCTTTCTATATCTCCCCCCATGCACCTTATAGTTATGCCCCCTTGTAACAGCTGCCTCTACCCGAGGAAATAGTCTCTGAACATCCACTCTATCTATCCCCCTCATCATCTTATAAACCTCTATTAAGTCGCCTCTCATCCTCCTCCGCTCTAAAGAGAAAAGCCCCAACTCCCTCAATCTTTCCTCATAAGACCTCCCCCCCAAACCAGGCAGCATCCTGGTAAATCTCCTTTGCACTCTTTCCAATGCTTCCACGTCCTTCCTATAGTGAGGTGACCAGAACTGCACACAATATTCCAAATGTGGTCTCACCAAGGTCCTGTACAGTTGCAGCATAACCTCACGGTTCTTAAACTCAAACCCTCTGTTAATAAACGCCAACACACCATAGGCCTTCTTTACTGCTCTATCCACTTGAGTGGCAACCTTCAGAGATCTGTGGATATGAACCCCCAGATCCCTCTGCTCCTCCACGTTCCTCAGAATCCTGCCGTTGACCCTGTAATCCTTATTCAAATTTGCCCTACCAAAATGAATCACCTCGCACTTATCAGGGTTAAATTCCATCTGCCATTTTTCGGCCCAGCTCTGCATCCTATCAATGTCTCTTTGCAGCCTACAACTGCCCTCCACCTCATCCACTGCTCCACCAATCTTGGTGTCATCAGCAAATTTACTGATCCACCCTTCAGTCCCCTCCTCCAAGTCATTGATAAAAATCACAAACAGCAGAGGACCCAGCACCGACCCCTGTGGCACACCGCTGGTAACTGGTCTCCAGTCCGAAAATGTTCCATCCACCACCACCCTCTGCCTTCTATGAGATAGCCAGTTACTTATCCAATCGGCCAAATTTCCCTCTATCCCACAACTCCTTACTTTCTTCATGAGACGACCATGGGGAACCTTATCAAACGCCTTACTAAAATCCATGTATACGACATCAACTGCTCTACCTTCATCTACACACTTAGTTACCTCCTCAAAGAATTCAATCAAATTTGTTAGGCAAGACTTACCCTTCACGAATCCGTGTTGACTATCCCTGATTAAGTTGCCCCTTTCCAAATGGTCATAAATCCTATCCCTCAGGACCTTTTCCATTATCTTACCAACCACCGAAGTAAGACTAACCGGCCTATAATTACCAGGGTCATTCCTATTTCCTTTCTTGAAGAGAGGAACAACATTCGCCACTCTCCAGTCCTCTGGCACCATCCCCGTGGACAGTGAGGACCCAAAGATCAAAGCCAGAGGCTCTGCAATCTCCTCCCTTGCCTCCCAAAGAATCCTAGGATATATCCCATCTGGCCCAGGGGACTTATCGACCCTCAGGTTCTTCAAAATTGCTAAAACATCTTCCCTCAGAACATCTACCACCTCCAGCCTATCCACCTTTATCACACTCTCATCCTCAAGAACATGGCCCCTCTCCTCGGTGAACACTGACGAAAAGTATTCATTCATCACCTCTCCTATCTCTTCTGACTCCATGCACAAGTTCCCACTACTGTCCTTGACCGGCCCTACCCTCACCCTGGTCATTCTTTTATTTCTCACATAAGAGTAAAAAGCCTTGGGGTTTTTCTTGATCTGACCCGCCAAGGACTTCTCATGCCCCCTCCTAGCTCTCCTAAGCTCTTTTTTTAGCTCATTCCTTGCTACCTTGTACCCCTCAATCGACCCAACTGAACCTTGTTTTCTCATCCTTACATACGCTTCCTTTTTCCTCTTGACTAGACATTCAACCTCTTTTGTGAACCATGGTTCTCTCACTCGGTCATTTCCTCCCTGCCTGACAGGGACATACCTATCAAGGACACGCAGTAATTGCTCCATGAAAAAGCTCCACTTTTCGTTTGTGCCTTTCCCTGATAGTTTCTGTTCCCATCTTATACTCCCTAATTCTTGCCTAATCACATCATAATTACCCCTCCCCCAATTATAAACCCTGCCCTGCCGTATGGCCCTATCCCTCTCCATTGCAATAGTGAAAGTTACCGAATTGTGGTCACTATCTCCAAAGTGCTCTCCCACATACAAATCAAACACTTGGCCCGGTTCATTACCCAGTACCAAATCCAACGTGGCCCCACCTCTTGTCGGCCTATCCACATATTGTGTCAGGAAACCCTCCTGCACACACTGTGCAAAAACTATCCCATCCGAACTGTTTGACCTATAAAGGTTCCAATCAATATTTGGAAAGTTGAAGTCACCCATGACAACTACTCTGACCTCCACACCTATTCATAATCTGCTTTGCAATTTCTTCCTCCACATCTTTATTACTATTTGGGGGCCTGTAGAAAACTCCTAACAACGTAACCGCTCCTTTCCTATTTCTAACTTCAGCCCATATTACCTCAGACGGCAGATCCCCCTCGAACTGCCTTTCTGCCGCTGTTAAACTATCCTTGATTAACAATGCTACTCCTCCACCTTTCTTACCAACTTCCCTACTCTTACTGAAACATCTATACCCCGGAACTTCCAACAACCATTCCTGTCCCTGTTCTACCCATGTCTCCGTAATGGCCACCACATCGTAGTCCCAAGTACCAATCCACGCTCCAAGTTCTCCTACCTTATTCCGGATGCTCCTTGCATTGAAGTAGACACACTTCAAGCCATCTTCCTGTCTGCCGGTACATTCCTGCGACCTTGATACCCTCCTCAGTACCTCCCTACACTCACCACTGGCTCGTGGACTACAGCCCTTTTTCCCATCCCCCTGACAAATTAGTTTAAACCCCCCCGAAGAGCAGTAGCAAATTTCCCTCCCAGGATATTGGTGCCCCTCTGGTTCAGGTGCAAACCGTCCTGTTTGTACAGGTCCCACCTTCCCCAGAATGTGCTCCAATTATCCACATAACTGAAACCCTCCCCGCTACACCATCCCTGCAGCCACGTGTTTATCTGCACTCTCTCCCTGTTCCTCAACTCGCTAGCACGTGGCACCGGCAACAAACCAGAAATTACAACATGGTTTGTACTGGCTCTCAGCTTCCAACCTAGCTCCCTAAATTCCTGTTTTAAATCCCCGTCCCTTCTCCTACCTATGTCGTTGGTACCGATGTGTACCTGCTGGAAAGTTCAAGATAGCAGGAAAGGGTTTTATAAATTGTTTATGTCTGATTGTCTTAATAGTACCGTTGAATAAGTATGACAAATAGTGTTGAAACAGCACAGCCTGCATATTGTGATGGCAACCATGCTAAATATGCATCTGAAGGTTTGTTAAAATGCTGTTGATTTGATGGCGTATTATTCAAGTAACAAGACAATTGCAGTGAGTTTTTTGGGTGCTATGTCATTGGCAAAAATGGATGGATTATTTGGGACCTATCTCTCTGGTCAGTCTTTGAAAAGTACACTTGCAGTCAAATTTGTTGTGGTGTTGGATAAATGTTGCTGTGTCTGAGATATCTATCAGGTGGACTGCTCTTTGGCATCTATCTGGTTTTGTTGATTCTTTATTTGGGCTTGAGGTGCTATGGGAGCAGTAACTTGGCTGGCCAGCTCTAACCAGTCCCAGTCTTTGACCTGTTTGGCCAACTACATATGGCGCAAATAGTAATGTTTGATCCGTTGTGCTGGGACAAAAAAGAAGGAAAGTTATACAGCACCTTTCACAACCTCAGGACGCCCCGAAATGCTTTACAGCCAATGAAGTATTTTTTGAAGTATAGTTACTGTTGTAATGTAGGAAATGCGGCAGCCAAGTTGTGCACAGCAAGATCCCACAAACAGCATTGTGATAATGACCAGATAATCTGTTTCTGTGATGTTGATTGAGGGATAAATATTGTCCCCAGGACCCCGGGGAACTCCCCTGCGCTGCTTCAAATAGTGCCATGGGATCTTTTACATCCACCTGAGAGGGCAGACAGGATCTCGGTTTAACTTCTCATCTGAAAGACGACACCTCTGACGGTGCAGCACTCCCTCAGTACTGCACTGGAGTGTCAGCCTAGATATTTGTACTCAAGTCTCTAGAGTGGGATGATGAACCTACGACCTTCTGGCTCAAAGGTGAGTGTGCTACCCACTGAGCCACGGCTGACAAAGACCAATTTTTCATTGGCATTTATGCAGTTTGTGCTATTAAATAAGTCTAAATACAGTACTATGGAACCATAGCAACCAATCAAATCACAATTCATTCAAATGTTAGTTCTGTACCGTCAAATTAAGTGCTTAAGGTTATTTCACATATAATACACCAAAAAGTATCTTTTATAAAATCAGGCACTTAACAGCTAGATTGAGAGAATTAATGAGTGGTCTGTTCTAATGTCTGCAGGTTAGAAATAGAAAATTGTTCGTTAGCTAAATATGGAAACTTTAGAAACGATCCCCATGCTCAGATGTGGCCTCTGTTGAACTATTTAATTATCTAACAAAAATTTACAATTAGAGGACATTGGCACCCTATGTACTGTGGCTACAATACAGCAGGCAGGCATTTGTCAGATTAACTAGGAGCGTTCTGAGTACATCGTGTTTTTAACGTTGCACGTTTAAGACTAGTCAGTGATATTTGATTAGATGTGTCTGTGCACCAGTCATTTGAACTTTTGTGACAGTAATTGATATGAAATATGAAGCCTCTCTCCTCCCAAGGAAGTCCACATTGGAAGGTCATAAAAGAACGGAACTCTTTAGAGCCCTGGAATAAAACAACTTGAGGCTATTTCCTGGTGTGTAGAGTATTTGCTTAAAATCTCTTTACTCTTTAGGGTAATCAGAGGTAAGATCAACCAAGGCTTTAAACATTTTCAACAATTGGTTTTGTTAACATTAAAATGCAAGTCAGTAGTACAACTCGAAACTCCGAATGGCCAATTCTTCTGCTTCGGGAGACTGAGAGGTTAATTCTCCATCGACATCCTGCGTGGTGTTCGTCTGGTCTGTCCCTCCGGTCCGTCTCCGGTCTGTCTGCTGGGCTGTTCCTGGACTGTCTCCTCCCTTCACTTTAGAATAGCTGCTCTTATACCATTCTTGCTGACAAACACAAGCTTTCCAGTAACTTTCCATTCCCTCGCTCCCATGGTTACACAGACTGATGCTACCAAACAGCACTTTGGTGTTTAAGACAGGCTCTCAAGGTCTCCTTATCCGTAACCTCACAGACTGTATGCGTAACACTTTACGAATTTGATCAACCTTCCCAGCATACCTTCCTGAACAGTCAGTTGAACAAGTTCTTTTAACCAAATTCAGCTCCTTTAGCAGGTAATTAATCCAAGGTCCGAGTCAATCCTTCAGTTTCCTTAAAACTGATATTGAATAGTCCAAAAATCCTTCAGGTGGAAAAAAAAGCACTTTAAATGAAGCAGTTCCTATTCCTGTATTCTCAGTTACATTATTTGCTAAGGGGAAGAATAAATATGTGTATAATACGAAACAGAAAAATTATAATTTGATTTAGCAGAAATTAATTATTTAGATAGCAGCTTCAATCAAACTCAAAACTGCTCAGAGGAGAATAAATCATTTGGAAGAATTGTGATAAAATGCTTTGTACGCTGAGGCAAGTCTACATGATTCCTAGATGGTGAAGTTCAGAGGACGACCAATTAAAGGTGGGAGGGATATGACGTGAAAGAATAACATCATATTCTATAAGTAAGATGGCTAAATCATTTATTGAACCAAAAGCTTGATGAAAAGAACCACTTGACAAAGCAATGAACTGGAATTGGTCACAATGTAATCTTCCTAAGTAAGGTAACAGAGTCAAATGACTAGAGTCAGTGTTGGTGAAATGAGAGATCGAGGTAAATGAGTATCTCATAGGATATTTTAGTGAGGGCAGAATACAACTTGTGTGGAAAAACAAAAGCCCTATTAGAAATCTGAAAAGAAAACCAGAAATTGCTGAAAATATAAGGCAGTTCGGTCAACATTTGGACCCAGGTTTTACTTTCAGATCCTGATTGACCCACGATGCATTTCCAGCATTCACTATTTCTAATTGTACATAGGGCTGGATTTTCAATGACCCGTGGAGTCGGGTTTGGAGGCGTGTGGGGGGTTAAAATAGCAAAGTGGCGGGCGGACCTGATCCCGACTCCATTCCGCCTCCACGCAATTTTGACAAAATCGGTCGCAGGGTTCCCGCCTCCAAGAGGCGGGAGAGGCCATTAAAGCCCTTAACAAGCCCTAAATTGGCTCTGTAATGCCATTTTGAAACGTTTTAGCTAGTTTAACCCTTTTCTGACGTGAAGCACGCCTGATGTGAAACACGCCAGTGAAACCTGGCGGGAGCACAAGTGGATAGCTGACTATCAGCTGCAGGTCCACTATTACAACGGAGATGTGATGAAGGTAGTAGTAGTATTAGGTCTGAAAGTCGCCTCTGATGCTGCTGTATTGAATGTCTTCAGAGACTGCCTGGCCTTTGCTGTGAGAGGACCTCTCTCTCTCTCTCTCTCTCTCTCTCTCTCTCTCCTGCTCATTTTGCATCCAGGTCCTCTGACCTGCAATGCAGCAGCAGTGATGACATCATCAGAGGCGACTTTCAGACTGAAACCACTAATTGGTTCATGGGTTCCCACATGCTGGAACTCAATTGCCCAATTAAGTGAAAATTGCATCAATCTCCCACATCCAATTGCAGGCGGGTGGATAACACGAAATGCGGATGACACAACCCCAACCCGCCCCAGTATCAAAATCCAGCCCATAGAGTTACATAAAATTTTACAGCACAGAAAGAGGCCATTTGGCCCTATGCTGGTGTTTATGCTCCACATGAGCCTCCTCCCACCCTTCTTCATCTCGCCCTATCAACATATCCTTCTACTCCTTTCTCCCTCTTGTACCTATCTAGCTTCCCCTTGAATGCATCTATGCTATTCGCCTCAACCACTCCCTGTGGTAGCGAGTTCCACATACTAACCACTTTCTAGGTAAAGAAGTTTCTCCTGAATTCCTTATTGGATTTATTAGTGACTATCTTGTATTTATGACCCCTAGTTTTGGACTCCCCACAAATTGAAACATCTTCTCTACGTCTACCCTATCGAACCTCCTCATAATTTTAAAGACCTTTTATCAGGTCACCCCTCCGTCTTCTCCTTTCTGGAGAAACGAGCCTGTTCAATCTTCCCTGATGGGTATAACCTCTCAGTTCAGGTATCCACCATTTAGAATTTTAGAATGCAGAACAAATCATAATTTTTAGCAAACGCATTTATAAAGGCATTCTGGACCAATAGAAAAATATACTATGGATTGACCGTGAGATCAGTTCCTTGACCTAACAAAGAAACCTTTCCAATTTCTCTCTACCCCAGTTTTGTAGACCTCTGCTCGTGATACTGTTTAAGCAGCACTAGAAGTGGTTTATACTCATCCTTTGTCTCTCCCTCCTTCGGAGTGGTGTCTGGCCTTAGTGTGTGCACTGATAAAGAAGGTTGACACCAGGAAATTAACTCTCATCCCAACACTCCATAGCAGAGTGAGTCAGACCTTCACTGAGTTCTGCTGCCTGTCCAATCCTAGAGTTAAATGGATATCTTACGTCACTCTCATCCCATCCCCATAGAACGTGTCTTGGTTACCCTCTTAGAGCATGACAACCTTTGGTTTATTGGTTTGTCAAGAATTGATTAGTTTGGTTGAATAGACTTCTGATTCAGAGGCGAGAGTGCTACCAACTGAGCCACTGGCTGATACCTGATAAGAAATCCAATCTACCCACTTTACTCTTGAATCACTTCATTAATAATGTTTCATTTTCTAACTGCATCACAAATGTTGTATTACTACGACAAAATAATATTGAACACATGATATTATCCACTCCCTCTTCAGCGCGAACGAGTGGCACGGAAGAAGAAACAGCCACCTCTACCCTGATGGGAGTGGCGGAAGTGGGTTATTCAGAGCAACAAGTGTCTAGTTCCCACCTGGAATGTGTCGCATCAAACTACTGGAGATCTAGCAAATGTTTTACAATCCATTTTTTGACAGTCATTTTGCTACCTGAGGTATTATTGGTGCCATGACTTTGTTACCTCTAGACTCAACTATTCCAATGCTCTCCTAGAGGTAAAGATCTAGGATTCCTAATCAGGTTAAAATGGGGTGGGGACCAATGTTCCCTCCAATTTTGTTCCATGCGCGGTCCCTTTAAATTACTGCGAGGCCCATTCAAATTTTGTGCGGTTTTTACAATGCAAAAGCCATTGAGCGGCCTGCGCGGGACCTCTCAGGCACCGTGCATTCGCGCGACTACGCAGCTTCGAGAGAACATTGGTGAGGACTATATGCCATGCTGCTAAATCAATCCAAAAATCAGATAATAATTTACTTAAAAGGGAACTGACAGATCGTCCGTATTTAGCGATCAGCTGAGTGAAGCTGCTTGAAGTCTATTCGCACTGTTATCAATCAGGGGAGGCAGTGGTAGATTTAAGAAAGGAAAAAAAGAAAGACTTGCATTTATATAGCCCGTCCCAAAGCGCTTCAGGACGTCCCAAAGTGCTTCACAGCCAATGAAGCACTTTTGAAGTGTAGTTACTGTTGTAATGCAGGAAATGTGGCAGCCAATTTGCACACAGCAAGGCCCTACAAACAGCAATGCGATAATGACCAGATAATATGTTTTCTTAGCGATGTTGATTGAGTGCTATATATTGGCCAGGACATCGGGGATAACTCCCCTGCTCCCCTTCGATATAGCACTGTGGGATCTTTTACATCCACCTGAGAGAACAGGCAGGACCTCGGTTTAACGTCTCATCCAAAAGACGGCACCTCCAATAGTGCAGCACTCCATCAGTACTGCACTGGAGTGTCAGACTAGATTTTGCACTCAAGTCGCTGGGGTGGGACTTGAACCCACATCTTTCTGACTAAGTGGCGAGAGTGTTACCCACTGAGCCACAGCTTCCATTAGCTGTTCCTGGGGCATTGAAGAAAGTTCAAAGGAGTGAACAGCGCTCTGAGGCACTCAGATTCTCAGGTTGAATCGTTAACAGCACTTAATCACTCTTTAATGAGGTGCGGAAAGCTTATTGAAAGGCCCGAAATAGCTGGTGCGCTCAGTGTTGTAAGCGGCGCCTTTGTAATTGAATTCATTGGCAATGGGGACCGTCGGCGCCATTTGCCCAATGTAGGCAGCTGGCCACGATAAGCATGGATGGTGTAAGTAGTGGGGACTATACTTTTTGAAGTGCTGTCACTATTGTAATGTATGGAAAAAAAGTCTCTGGGGAAAAATTCAGTATCGCCCATTTTGGGGCGCTAATATCGGCCGGGCGCAAAGTTTAGTGCCCGGCGCTAATTATCGCCTCAGACTGCAAAATTCGCCTCTATCGCCCCTGGAGGTGATTTGAGCGCTAAATCAGGCGCTACACACCTCTCAAGGTGCAAACGTCAGTGAGCGAGGTGCTACCTCAGAACGCTACCGAAGCTCAGGCAATGCCAATTACCATGGAAGCCATACAGACTGGTGCCATCCAGTTCTTAAAGGGGAGGGGCCATCTTGCTGGCCAGCCACTTCCTGCTCATTGCAGCCTTGAATCTCGGCCTGGAGAGACCTCAAAAGCAATTGTGTTGGAAGCACTAATGGATAGGCCCAGGGAAAGAGCTTGGCGCTTAATAACCTCAAAAGTGGTGCTGAGGGCCAAAACTCCTTAGGACAGCGTTAAAACCAAAAATTTTGCCGACAATAAAAGGCAGGAAGCGCCCGCCTTTAAATAGCGCTCCCCCAGTCCCTACCCGCCTTGAAAACATTCCCCTCTACCTGTCGATCCTAGCGGCAGGTGCTAAGGCAGGGGGCGCGACTCAATATCCGGTCTGGGGCGCTACCGGGGCGTTGCACGCTTGACTCACATCACGATCTGCGGGCGCAGGAGATCGTGGTGGTAGTGTTTAGCGCCGCCGCAAAACGACTGGTCAATTTCGTGAGTGGCGCTAAAATCGCTGCGCTCGGGCGCTAAGTTCCTAGCGCCCCCCCGGAGACGCTAACGGGAGGCACTAACCAACCGAATTTTTCCCCCTCTGTCTCCTTAGTTCATCATTCTAATTATTAACTAGATGTTTCTGTAGTTATTAGTTTAGTTTTACTTATACGCAGTGAGTATTGCCACTACTGTGTCAGCCAATGAGTTGGAGACGGGGGCGGGAATTACAGCAGGACTCACAAGAGTCTATTTTACAGCAGAGTTTATTTAAGCAGAGCCTCTACGAACTACAGCAAACCGAACTCATGACAAACTACAGCAAAGTCTCTCATTAAAAGCAGGATTATTTCTCCAACAAAATGCAGTGAGTGGAGGATAGTTACATAATTAAAAAATTATGTGCGTAGAATCAATCCCAATCACTTACAGCAGTGCGGTATTACCCAATCATCTCCATTCTGGCTAGGAATAGTGGTGTCACTCTATGTGGCTTTCTTAAATCTTGACAAAAATATTACAATTACCTATGAAGGATACAGAGGAGTGTTGGGAACTCTCCAAATCTATATTTGAATTATATGTGCAGGAAATCTGTGAGTAACCTGATTTTAAATCATTGAAAATGACTTAAAAAACCTGTACGGAACCATTAACTAGCTTCATTGGTGTACACTTATCAGTTTCTTAGTAAATTACATATTTTTTAATATGTAAAAACTTTTAAAATGTGCCTACTAGTGCTTGTGCACCTAAAGAAACAAACTCAATTTGTACAGCCTCCTCGAACGGCTGCAATCTGTGGAAACTCACCATCCTCGTTAATTCGATCTGGGGCCAGTTTTGTGGGCAGGGGGCAATTCGGGCTAAATGATTTTTAATCCAGCACTAACGAATGTGGAAACTCGATTTACGCTGGACGTAACGTACTCTTGAGTTTCTGCGATCTCTTACGCTAGTTTGGCCGATTTCACCTGGATTGGGCTGATAAAACCGGCAGAAACTCTACCCCATAATGTTAAATACGTGAAACTGAAATTTTAAGAAACTAGCGTACCTCCCCATGGTGTGTTAATCACTGTGGTTGGGCGGTTAGTACCATGCTTGGCTGCTGAAATGGAGTCTGGCCTGTTTGTTTAAAAACCACTGCTGAGATCCCTCCTGGGTGAAATAGCTTAAATCTAAGTAATTGCTGTAAACCCCTGAGATTAATTAGATGGCATTTGTAGCTGTTTGCAAATTACCGAGTCCAATTTTTTTTTAAAAAGCACAGAATGACTGTGTTTTCTGCTCCTTTTATGAAGATTATTTTGCATCAGTAACAAAGAGTTACACTTTGAAGCACTGAAATGTAATGTTTGGAATGTGATTTGATGTGTCCTGCCGGCAGTGCGAATTTCATGCAAAAATAGATTATTTTGGTATCTTCCCTCAGTAATTATCTAAACGTACCCTTGCATAACTCAATAATCTTACATAACATAACTCTGTGAGGGGGAAAAAAAACTTTAAAAAAAAGTTAAAAGCCAAATCTGTCTCATGCTGGGAATTTATAGAGAGCATACTTAATTCAGTTAGCATTTACACAAACTAGACAATTTTCTTACAGTGGACTCTCATGTCTCTTTTAAATATTTTTTTTATTCATTCACTGGATGTGGACGTCAGTGGCAAGGCCAGCATTTATTGTCCATCCCTAATTGCCCTTGAGAAGGTGGTGATGAGCCACCTTTTTGAACCGCTGCAGTCTGTGTGGTGCGTAGTGGTTTTGTTACAACTGAGTGGCTTGCTGTGCCATTGCAGAGGGCAGTTAAGAGTCAACCACATTGCTGTGGGTCTGGAGTCACATATAGGCCCAGACCAGGTAAGGTCGGCCGATTTCCTTCCCTAAAGGACAATAGTGAACCAGATGGGTATTTACGACAATCCGGTAGTTTCATGGTTACCAATACTGCAATTTATTATTGATTGAAGTGGAATTTGAACTCGTGTCTTTAGATCATTAGTCTAGGCCTCTGGATTACTTGTCCAGTAACATAACCACTACACTACCATGCCTCAGTCCTGTCCCACTAGAAACTAAAACCATATAATTTTATCTGCAACCATCCTACATAGTTTTGATACATTATAGAATTCTTTGTTCATATATCTTACTTATATTATTAGTCAGGAACAATCTGCTGGTGTTCTGGTGAAAATTTCCCTTCAGTTAGATTTCTTTCTTTCTCTCTCTTTCATTCTTCGCCAGAATGGTAACGGGGCTAAAATGGTTAAATTATGAGGGCAGGTTACATAGACGAGGCTTGTATTCCCTTGAGTATAGAAGATTAAGGGGTGATCTAATTGAGGTGTTTAAGATGATTAAAGGGTTTGATAGGGTAGAGAGAGAGAAACTATTTCCTCAGGTGGGGGGAGTACAGAACAAGGGGGCAGAACCTTAAAATTAGAGCTGGGCCGTTCAGAAGGTGATATCAGGAAGCACTTCTTCACACAAAGGGCAGTGGAAATCTGGAAAACTCTCCCCCAAAAAGCTGTTGAGGCTGGGGGTCAATTGAAAATGTCAAAACTGAGATTGATAGATTTTTGTTAGGCAAGGGGTATTCAGGGTTATGGAACCAAGGCGGGTAGATGGAGTTAAGATACAGATCAGTCATGATCTCATTGAATGGCGGAACAGGCTCGAGGGCTGAATGGCCTCCTCCTGTTCCTATGTTACATGCTCTAGCCCTTTCTTGCTTTTCCTTTCATGCTAACAACCACGCTGGTTAATCAACAGGGGCTTCTCCATGGGTCCCAGTGAGGTCTAAACTCACTGACATTTTACTAATACAACAAATTCTAATTCTAATAAGTCGATAAGTTGGAGGTTACCAAAATGTCCAGCTTTTGCCACAGGGTGCCATCATCAAGCGCACTTTGGTCAAGTTAGACACAGCACAGCAAGATGGAGGATAAAATTCTACCATCTATTGGCCCTTACAATGTACCTGGACCTCCGCTTCAGAAGGATACTCTCTACTGTACATCTTACATTCCATAGAATGTACAGCACAGAAACAGACCATTCAGCCCAACTGGTTTAAGCCAGCGTTAATGCTTCACACGAGCCTTCTCCCACCCCTCTTCATCTCACCCTATCAGCATGACCTTCTATTTCTTTCTTCCTCAGGTGCTTATCTAACATGGAAGGTTTGTTTTCCACTACCCGTACCAGCCATTTTGCTGAGGTCTCTTACAGTGCCAGAAAAAGGAGATTTCCCCCCAAAAATCCATTATTCTTTGAAAACTTTACAGAACTGTGAATAAAGCAGACCATGTAGTTCCTGACATTTCTTTCCTGGACTCTGCTTTGCACAATGTGAGGTAGGAAAGTCCCGATTTCCCATTTTTTTTTTAGAGCTCCTCAAACTCCCCCAACCTCCTTGGCCATTTCCTACAACCTTGTTTCATACCGAGGCGATTTTCTGCTCTTGCTTGCATGCTTTTAATGCTGGAGAGCGATTGAAAACATCAGTATAAGCCAGTTTTCATAGAATCCTACAGCACAGAAGGAGGCCAATCGGCCCATCATGCCTGTGCCGGCTCTTTGAAAGAGCTATCACCCTGCTCTTTCCTCCCCCACCCATAGCCCTGCAAACTTTTTCCCCTTCAAGTATTTATCCAATTTCCTTTTGAAAATTACTATTGAATCTGCTTCTATCACCCTTTCAGGCAGCGCATTCCAGATCACAACAACTCGCTGCGTAAAAAGAAAAAAAATTCTCCTCATCTCCCCCGCTGGTTCTTTTGCCAATTACCTTTATTTTACATAATTTGAACATTAGTGTCACTAATACCGAACGAGCTCGATGGTCTCTGAAAATTGATGTAGTTTGTTGAATCCAGTAATACATTTTGGTCTTTCAACCTATGGGGGAAAAAAAAACCCCACACACTCCACCCTCCCCAAAGAAAGCTTAAAAATAATTCAGGTTATTTATTTACCATTCAGTCATCTGGAGTTGCCATTACACTAATGTGACATGCTCACCATTTTTTCTGGTCATTCTTTGTATCCATTCCTCTATATCGAGTGGGTCAATAACCAGAGGTCATAGATTTAAAATCATTGGCAAAAGATCTAGAGGGGAGATGAGGATAATTTTTTTCACTCAGTGTTGTCTGGATGTGGAATGCTCTACCTGAAAAGAGGGTGGAAGCTGATTCCATAAATAATTTTAAAAGGGAGTTGGACAGGTACTGGAGGATGAGGAACTTACAGGGTTACGGACAAACAGCGAGGATGTGGGACTAAGCACGACTACTCTTTCAAAGAGCCAGCACAGGCACGACGGGGCAAATGTGCTGTAAGTTTCTATGATTCCACGACGTTGGCAATTCTTGTTAATAGTAGGAGGAAATTGTCAAATACATGTGTTAAGAGTTTGAGGGGGATGAACATTACATTCGAAGAAAAATGCCACAGTAATAACATGATTATTACTGCCTAGGCCCTAAGTTCTGGAATTCCCTCCTTAAACCTCGCCGTCTCTCTACCTCTCTTTCCTCCTTTAAGAGGTTCCTTAAAATCTACCTCTTTGACCAAACTTTTGGTCATCTGCCTTAATATCTCCTTGTGTGGCCTGGTGTTAAAGTTTGTTCGATAACGCTCCTGTGAAGTGCCATGGGGCGTTTTACTATATATAATACAAGTTATAGGAGGAGCGAGTGGTAGAGAGACGGCGAGGTTTAAGGAGGGAATTCCAGAACTTAGGGCCTAGGCAGCAATAATCATGTTATTACTGTGGCATTTTTCTTCAAATGTAATGTTCATCCCCCTCAAACTCTTAACTCATGTATTTGACAATCTCTTCCTACTATTAACAAGTACAATTTGTTGTTGTTGGTAGCTAAAGCTACACAATTCTTTAATTGTAAAGCATTTCCAAAAATAACCCTAACGAATAAAAACAAGTTTCCAGTTCTACTTGATTACTGCGATATAGTGGAACTCTCACAGTCCAGAAGCTAATTTCAGTGAGATTATAAGGCATTGAATCAAACCCTGTCTGGTAACCTGAAGAAGCAGTTATGATTTTGGTTGCTAAGATTGTGGTTTACTTACACAGGTTGGTTATTGCTGCAAAATGGGTAAGATTTATACCAATAATTGAAATTTAATGTAGAAAATGGAAGGCTGTAACTCACGTCTGGAATTCAAGAAAAAAATATTCCAGGTTTCTTTTAAAATTGAGATTGAAGATATTTTTAGTGAGATTGTGAGTACTGTCCAAAATTGTCATCTTCACTTTTATATCTGATGTAGCAGGAAAAAGCTACTAGTTTTCTTCACTTTTAGGGCTCTTGGTTGGCCAGCAAGTATGTTCAAAAAAGAAAGAACTTGCATTTCTACAGCACCTTTCACAACCTCAGGACCTCCCAAAGCGCTTTACAGCCAATAGTAGTAACTGTTGTAATGTAGGAAATGTGGCAGCCAAATTGCACACAGCAAGCTCCCACAAACAGCAATGTGATAATGACCCGATAATCTGTTTTTTTAGTGATGTTGATTGACGGATAAATATTGGCCAGGACACCAGGGAGAACTCCCCTGCTCTTCTTCGAAATAGTGCCATAGGATCTTTTACGTCCACCTGAGAGAGCAGACCGTGCCTCGGTTTAACGTCTCATCTGAAAGACGGCACCTCCAACAGTACAGCACTCCCTCAGCACTGCACTGGAGTGTCAGCCAAGCTTTATGTACTCAAGTCCCTGGAGTGGGACTTGAACCCACAACCTTCTGACTCAGAGGCAAGGGTGCTACTCACTGAGCTGCAGCTGACACTTTTTCTCTGCTAGTGCCCATGGAGGTTGGCATTCGAGAGGCAGCATGTCAGAAAAACAGCCTCAACTGATGTAAATCCCAAAAGAGAGCTTAAAAAATTTCAGGTTATGGATTTACCATTCAATCACCTGGAGTTGCCCTTACACTCATGTGACATGCTCACCATTTTTTCTGGTCATTCTTTGCATCCATTCCTCTATGTCGAGTGGGTCAATAACCAGAGGTCATAGATTTAAAATCATTGGCAAAAGATCTAGAGAGGAGATGAGGAGAGAATTTTTCACTGTGTTGTCTGGATGTGGAACGCTCTACCTGAAAAGGGGGTGGAAGCTAATTCCATAAATAATTTTAAAAGGGAGTTGGAAAGGTACTGGAGGATGAGGAACTTGCAGGGTTATGGACAAAAAGCGAGGATGTGGGACTGAGCACGACTGCTTTTACAAAGAGCCAGCACAGGCACGACGGGAGGAATGTGCTGTAAGTTTCTATGATTCCACAACGTTGGCAACTCTTGTATTTGACAATCTCTTCCTACTATTAACATGTGTTAAGAGTTTGAGGGGGATGAACATTACATTCGAAGCAAAATGCCACTGTAATAACATGATTATTACTGCCTAGGCCCTAAGCTCTGGAATTCCCTCCCTAAACCTCTCCGTCTCTCTACCTCTCTCTCCTCCTTTAGGAGGCTCCTTAAAATCTACCTCTTCGACCAAGCTTTTGGTCATCTGCCTTAATATCTCTTATGTGGCCTGGTGTTAAATTTTGTTCGATAACGCTTTCATGAAGTGCCATGGGATGTTTTACTATATATAATACAAGTTATATAAGTACAATTTGTTGTTGATAGCTAAAGCTACACAATTTTTTAATTGTACAGCATTTCCAAAAAGCATTTCCAAAAATAACCCTTACGAATAAAAACAAGTTTCCAGTTCTACTTAATTACTGCGATATAGTGGAACTCTCACGGTCCAGAAGCTAATTTCAGTGAGATTATAAGGCTTTGAATCAAACCCTGTCTGGTAACCTGAAGAAGCAGTTATCATTTTGGTTGCTAAGATTGTGGTTTACTTACAAAATGGGTAAGATTTATACAAATAATTGAAATGTAATGTTGAAAATAGAAGGCTGTAACTCGTGTCTGGAATTCACGGAAAAAAAATTCCAGTTTCTTTTTAAATTGAGATTGAAGATATTTTTAGTAACAATAGTAGTAAATTTGAAAGAGCTAACCAATTATCATAAAATCATAGAATGGTTACAGCACAGAAGGAGGCCATTCGGCCCGTCGAACCCGTGCCGGCTCTCTGCAAGAGCACTTCAGCTAGTCCCACTCCCCTGCTCTTTCCACATGGCCCTGCAAAGTTTTTCCAATCAAGTATTTATCCAATTCTATTTTGAAAGATACGATTGAATCCGCTTCCACCACCCTTTCAGGCAGTGCATTCCAGATCATAACTTGCTGCGTAAAATAATGCTTCCTCCTCTCCCCTCTGGTTCTTTTGCCAATTGCCTTAAATTTACATCATTTGAACACTGAGATTTGTGTCACTAATCCTGAACGAGCTATTCCTAGTTTTCCGTCTAGTGGGAAACAAATGCACAAATGTTCAATTATTATTCGAACAGGAGACTGTTGAGGCCTTTTAATGGTTCTTAACCCTAATTGGCCTAAATGGAGTAGAGTGATTTCAATGATAGTGGAAATCTGGAACTCTCCCCCTCAAAAAGTTGTTGAGGCTGGGGGTTAATTGAAAATGTCAAAACAGAGATTGATGGATTTTTGTTAGGCAAGAGTATTAAGGGTTATGGAACCAAGGCTGGTAAAGGTGTTGAGGTACAGGTCAGCCATGATCTAATTGAATAGCACAACAGGCTGAATGGCACACTCCTGGTCCTTTTGCTTCACACTGAAGGAGGCTTTTTTAATTAATTTATGGGATGTGGGTGTCGCTGGCAAGGCCAGCATTTATTGCCCATACCTAACTGCCCTTGAGAAAGTGGTGGTGAGCCGCCTTCTTGAACCGCTGCAGTCCGTGAGGTGAAGGTCCCTCCCACAGTACTGTTAGATCAGGATTTCCAGGATTTTGACCCAGCGACAATGAAGGAACGGACAATATATTTCTAAGTCAGGATGGTGTGTGACTTGGAGGGCAACCTGGAGATGGTGTTGTTCCCATGCGCCTGCTGCCCTTGTCCTTCTAGGTGGTAGAGGTCGCAGGTTTGGGAGGTGCTGTTGAAGAAGCCTTGGTGAGTTGCTGCACTGCAGCCATGGTGCACTGGTGGTGGGGGGAGCGAATGTTTAAGGTGGTGGACGGGGTGCCAATCAAGCGGCCTGCTTTGTCCATGATGGTGTCGAGCTTCTGCAGTGTTGTTGGAGCTGCACTCATCCAGCCTGTGTTGTCATGAGGTGCAGTGAGCTGGAGAATAAACAACGCACCTATTGGAGTTGCTCCAATCCATCTGGCAGTGTGGTCTGCAGTCTTCTCCCCAGTGAGTGATAGCTGGCCCTCGTAGTTTCCCTTATTTTGTTACCCAAAACTCCCATAGTGGCAGAGTGAGCATTCATTCACGTGACACATACACACTGCACGATGCTTTCTGTCACTGGCTTCTATGGCATGTTCATTGCAGCTTGTACTGCTGCACATTCAACTGCAGGTTGGGTAGGCCTTCGTCAATTGCCTTTTCTCCTGTTGATTTTGAGATGTTGGACACAGACTCATTCAGAGCACCCAGATGTTGCTGCATAATGTTAATAAAGCGTATGGGATCCTGGGCTT
Organism: Squalus acanthias; assembly: GCA_030390025.1. Taxonomy (NCBI): domain Eukaryota; kingdom Metazoa; phylum Chordata; class Chondrichthyes; order Squaliformes; family Squalidae; genus Squalus; species Squalus acanthias. The sequence continues at coordinate 130,659,264 of CM059425.1, read as the reverse complement.
TATTAATAGAGGCAGAGAGTACAAAACACTGGTTAGGCCCCAGCTGGAGTATTGTGTTCAATTCTGGGCACCACACTTTAGGAAGGATGTCAAGGCCTTGGAGAGGCTGCAGAGGAGATTTATTAGAATGGTACCAGGGTTGAGGGACTTTAGTTATGTGGAGAGACTAGAGAAGCTGGGATTGTTCTCCCTTAGAGCAGAGAAGGTTAAGGGGCGATTTAATAGAGGTGTTCAAAATTATGAGGGGTTTTTATAGAGTAAATAAGGAGAAACTGTTTCCAGTGGCAGGAAGGTGGATAACCAGAGGACACAGATTTAAGGTGATTGTCAAAAGAACCAGAGGTGACATGAGGAAACTTTTTTTATGCAGTGAGTTATTACGCAGCGAGTTATTGTGATCTGGAATGCACTGCATGAAAGGGTGGTGGAAACAGATTCAATAGTAACTTTCAAAAGAGAATGGATAAATACTTGAAGGGAAAAAATTTACAGGACTATGGGGAAAGAACATGGGAGTGGGATTAATTGAACAGCTCTACCAAAGAGCCGGCACAGGCACGATGGGCCAAATGGCCTCCTCTTCTGTGCTGTGTGATTCTATCATAATGCTCTCAATAGAGCTAAAAGAAGTGGATGCACCATCATCGTGGGGTCTGTCTCTCCGGACATGTCTGGAGGGATTGGGTCTCTGCTTAGCACCTCTTTGTCTCTCTGAAGACTCCAGTGATGTCAGCCCCTAACCAATAGTGCTGTTGTCTTCACCAAGTAAACCCCGCTGTATTTCTCTGTCTTGTGAATTTGTTGAGTCCATGTTGCTAACACATATAAGAACATAAGAAATAGGAGCAGGAGTAGGCCATTTAGCCCTTTGAGCCTGCTCTGCCATTCAATAAGATCATGGCTGATCTTCTACCTCAATTCCACTTTCCTGCCCTATCCCCATATCCCTTGATTCCCTTAGTGTCCAGAAATCTATCGATCTCTGTCTTGAATATACTCAACGACTGAGCATCCACAGCTCTCTGGGGTGGAGAATTCCAAAGATTCACAGCCCTCTGAGTGAAGAAATTTCTCCTCATTTCAGTACTAAATGGCCGGCCCCTTATTCTGAGACTGAGACCCCTAGTTCTATGGAGAACTACTTATTCCTCATGTTCTTGGGAGGCGCCAGTGACTGCACCTCTCCTGTCAAGTGAACTCCTGGACAGTGGATGGCACATTAATATTACTGTGCGGTCATTGCAGTGCCTGCTGTATGAATGTCTTTCTGTACAGTGTACTTCATTGCTACTAATCATCCTGCTACTGGGATTGCTGGTTTTTTTAACCTCTGTATGTGAGCTCTATATATGTGGTATCAGCCGTGGCTCAGTGGGTAGTACTTATGCCTCTGAGTCAGAAGGTCGCGGGTTCAAGTCCTACTCCAGAGACTTGAGCACAAAATCCAGGCTGACACTCGCAGTGCGGTACTAAGGGAGTGCAGCACTGTCTTTCGGATGAAATTTTAAACTGAGGCCCCGTCTGCCCCCTCAGGTGGACGTAAAAGATCCCACGGCACAATATTGAAGAAGAGCAGGGGAGTTCTCCCCGGTGTCCTGGCCAATATTTATCCCTCAACCAACATCACAAAAGACAGATTGTCTGGTAACGTGCTTTGGGGCATCCTGAGGATGTGAAAGGTGCTATATAAATGCAAGTCCTTCTTTTCTTTTGTCGTGCCTGAATGCTGTAATAACACAGACGCACTATGCTCAGAACATGGAACTTGTGTAGATATGTATATTTGTGAGATTTCAGGCCCTTACCTCGAGGGGGATGACTCCTCAAAGGGTATTTTGGCTGGTGAACTTAACTAAGTGGGCCTCCAAAGGAAATTCTTGCTTAACTATCCGCAATAACTCTTATAACTGTCCTATAACTGTCTTGCTTCGGTAGTGTCAGTTCTGGATCCGGTATTTCGAGCCAGGTTGGCCCAGAGGAAGCACAATACATAACTTTAGGAAATGGTGCTGATAATGGAAGGTGTGCAGGTGAAGCAATGAATACCATGTTATATCACAACAGACAATACAACAACAACCTGCATTTGTTTAGCGCCATTAATATAGTCACCAAGAGTCCAATAGGGAATTCAGAAGGAACTTCTTTACCCAGAGAGTGCTGAGAATGTGGAATTCACTACCACAGGGAGTGGTTGAGGTGAATAGTGTAGATGCATTTAAGGGGAGGCTAGATAAGCATATGAGGGAGAAGGGAATAGAGGATTATGCTGATAGGGTTAGATGAGGAAGGATGGAAGGAGGCTCAAGTGGAGCATTAATGCCGGCATGGACTGGATGGGCTGAATGGTCTGTTTCTGTGCCGTATATCCTGTGTAATCCTCTGTAAAACTTCCCAAGGTGCTTCACAGGAGCGATTATCAGACAAAATTTGACACCGAACCACATAAGGCGATATTAGGATAGGCGGCCAAAAGCTTGGTCTAAGAGGTAGGTTTTAAGGAGCATCTTAAAAGAGGAGAGAAAGGTAGAGAGGCGGAGACTATAACACAGTCTTATGCTTTGATAAACTACTGGAGTGTTGCTTTCATGGTTTATGACAATTGGTTGTTTTAGTAATTCCCAACTCTTGTGCATCGAGTGTACTTGCGGGTAAGGGTGAATACTGAGGGAATATTGGAGAATGAAACATACAATGCAAAAAATCTTCCTATTCTTAGGTGCTGTAAATGATGTTTAATCTTGTAAGGGAAAATGCCTCAAATATTTGCAAGATATTTCATAGAAGGAAGAAGGTGGAGCTGAAAATCCGCTGGCCAGTGATCCCGAGACATACACCGGGATGCGTCAACCATTGACCCTGGAAGACTTTCTGGGATTGGGGGAGTCCTCCAATTTACATTGGAATAGCAACTCCACGCTACTAGGGGCACATCAAGGGTGCCGCCACACCGCCATTTTGTTAGGAGATTGCCTAACCATTTATTGCCAAGGAATGAGCCCTCCTCTTTGGCAGGGACCAGGCTGTGCCTCTCGGTTTCATCAGGCACACCAGCTGCTGATGCTCCCAGCCGGCCTCCAAGAGGTGCTGGACACAGGAAATCCCAACGTAAGGAGTTTCTGCCCCCACCGCTCCTCTCCCCTCCTGCATCAATAGCCTGCTTTGGGAGGCTAGATGGAAACACTTGAGGCAAAGTTTGGACCTAATGGGCTGGAACTTGCTGGAAATATAACCGTGTGTTGACGACACACGCCATTATTAATGAATAAATCGGCCAGTGCGTTCAGGGGATTAAGCGATACGCCGTGAGTTGCGAATCTCCAGAACTTGCTGGTCGACTTACGCCGCTCCACTGTTTACTTTGCACAAACCGCATCTCATCCTTGGCCTCCCCATTATTTATAACAACATGCTGGATTTGCACATTAATTGCCCATTAAACTCGCCGCAGAAAGTACCTTTTTAACGATGTGATAATTGTTAATGCAATGCCAATCAAGCTCTCTAGTCCAGAAAGGGAACAATTTAAAGTGTGCAGTCTTCTTCCTAAAGAGATTGTAAAGAAGTCAAATTTAACATTTTTACATTTTTTTTTCTTTCTTTTCCTTTCTGTCTCGTTTTTCTCTCTCTTAATCCAATCTTTCTTTTCCTCTTTCTCTGCCTGATTTGACTCTAATTCACCCGATTTCCTTCTCCGTCGTTCCTCTGTTTCTTTCTCAATCCTTAAACCTCATTGGTTGAGGAGATAGACTGTTGGTCCCGTCGTTCACCGAGGTCCCAGATGCCTCGTTGCCCTCGCCGCGCTGTTATCAGCTCGCGCTCCCAGCAAGTTACAGGGCAAAATTAATTGGAGCTGAAGGGTGAGGGTAAAAACCTAACTAACAGGGCTCGCCGCGAGATGCCCCACTCCAGCAAGACCTGGACCAGTGTATCCAATTCCTGATCTAAATTGTGGTCCTATTCCATAATGCTGCTGGAGTTATGGTATGATCGCGTCTCGGAAGGGCAGTGGATTTTCAGTTCTGGCTATTCCGTGCCTACTGTGCAGTAATTTGTGTTGCTCGATATGTTTAGTTGCTTGTAATGTTTCTGTTACGTAATAAATTGCTGAAACATTTTCTTCAAAAAACAGGTCTTGGCTTCTGAGAGGATGATTCCTTGTTCACATTGCCGTGCTTTCCTCATTATCACTTTTGCATGCTGTCTTTGGCGCAATGTGATATCGTTAAATCTTGAGGATCCAAATGTATGCAGTCACTGGGAGAGGTAAGCCAACTTCACGCCTGCATTAAATGCTTCCAATTGCCCAAATCATTAATTTTCTGATCGTGTTTATTCAATTTAAACCTTCAGGAAATGTATCAGTTATGTACCATGGTTTCTTGCATGTATGTGCACATATATATTTCTATTTCTATTTTAAAAACGCTGAGTGTGTCACAACATCCCATTCCAAAGTGCATTGAAAAGTCATATTTCAGGCTCCCAATATGGCAAAATCCATTTGGATGTCGTACCAGTTACACCTGTAAGTGGTATTTGGATAGACATATACAACCTGTCACATAACGTTAGCTGTATGACCCATCAATTTCCTTTTAATGTTCTGTTTGTTTAGTTCAGCTAAGTATAATAGGAAGAACTTGTTAATTTTCATGGAGCTAACCTTATCAGCCAGATTATGTAACTGTCAACCCCATAAATGAGGTTAGTACTTATGGTGGACATATTTCTTTCTACATTACTTTCCAAATAAAGCACAGTACATTGTACTGTACCCCCCACATGAAATACATTGACCAAACTCTGTGTGGTTTGGGAAAGGATACTTTCTGTGGATACCATGCAGATTAAAAGCCTGCACACATCATCAAAGATATGGTTGCTTTGGAAAAGGCGCAAAATGCTTGTTGCAAGGTAGCTTTGAGGTGGACGAGTTATGTAGCTCAGATGGATTAGCGATATATTTTTAGACAAGGAAAATGAACCGCTGATAATTGGCCTCATATTTGGCTCTTTGCCTATAGTTTCACTGTTATTATATACCTGCTACTGCACACACAGATTCCACTATTTGTCACACTCTTTAACTCCCATCCAAGCATTTTCGGTCTTCATTTAAGGGTGTTTGAGAAATCAGACTGTGTGGAAATCAATTATCTACTTCTGTGTATTCCTAAATAGTTTAGCACCTTCGAAACCCTGAACTTCTACCACCTAGAAGGACAAGGGCAGCAGGCACATGGGAACACCACCACCTCCAAGTTCCCCTCCAAGTCACACAGCATCCTGACTTGGAAATATATCGGCCATTCCTTCATGGCCGCTGGATCAAAATTCCTGGAACTCCCTCCCTAACAGCACTGTGGGAGTACCTTCACCACACGGACTGCAGCGGTTCAAGAAGACAGCTCGCTACCACCTTCTCAAGGGCAATTAGGGATGGGCAATAAATGCTGGCCTTGTCAGCGACGATGTATCCCCAGAATGAATTTTTTTTAAAGTTGTTAATAGACACAACTTTTCAACCAGCCCAAAAAACAAAAGAATCTGAGAAAATGTATGCATGATTGCTTAAAGCTGTTCAGAGGTTCACATCATTTAAAAAAAATCATTTATGGGATGTGGGCGTCACTTGGAGGGGACCTTGGAGATGGTGGTGATCCCATGTGCCTGCAGCCCTTGTCCTTCTAGGCGGTAGTGGTACATCTATACACTCATCAGAGAAAAAGATGAGAATTCATTGTTGCGTATAGGCAACAAAACATATTTGTGTACAAACATAAAGTGTAGGAAATCCCAAATGGTAGTTTTACTCCTGAACTACAATGTATATTGAGTCACTAGAAAGTTTTGTTAAAATATTTATTGGAAAAACATGTAAAGATTAATGTGTAGCATTTGAAGAGTTTGGACTTCAAAAAGATTGTGTCAATAAATGTGAATTCACCGTTATATTACAAGTAACACACTCTTTTCTTTCCAAGCTACTCGGTAACTGTGCAAGAATCCTATGCTCACCCTTACGATCAGATATACTATACCAGCTGCACTGATATTCTGAACTGGTTCAAATGCACAAGGCACAGGTAAGACATTATTCAACATCTCGAGGTGATCACTTTGTGTAAAAATAATGACAAAAATTAAGTATCTTGCCTAAGATGCTGGCCTTGCCAGCGACGCCCAGATCCCATAAGCGAATAATAAAAAAAAAGATTTTGCTTGATATTGGCATCTTTAATTCTGTAATAGCATGTAAGCATTTAAAATTCAGCTTCATTCACAGGTATCATGTCCCAGTTGAACTTAATAAAATGTTGTGATGATTTGTCACAACCGGCAGTTTTATCCCTATTGCTAATTGCTCCTTGTGAAGATTTTCTCCCCCCCCCCCCCCCCCCCCCCCCCCCCCCCCAACCCCACACAATGAACTCTGAAGAATACAGATAACTGTAACTTTGTGCATAGATAGGCATTGAGGCAAACTATGTAATCATATTAACCCTAAAGTGCCTGCAAATGTGATGGGGAAGATTTCACCTGGCGTATTTGACTGTTGGTATTATTCTTCGTTGGACGTGTTGCTCTGTTAAGACATTAGAACATTGTCTTCACCAATAACCAATCATATTTTCGTGTCACTTAAAGCTAATTTTTTTTCTGCATTATGTTTTAGCTCACGACCTATTGTAATATAAGGCAGTATTCATGGCACTTGTCTTTCAGAATAAGTTATCGTACAGCCTATAGACGTGGCGAGAAAACCATGTACCGTCGTCGCTCTCAGTGCTGTCCAGGATTTTATGAAAGCTCTGAGATCTGTGTTCGTAAGTATTGCTTTTATTTGGAAACAGTTTGGGGCATTTTTTTCAGGGCCTCTGCTGGTCAGGAATGGGGGCTGTAGCACCTGAAGATGGCAGCCCCCATTTACTGCCCTGTTCCTGCACCTTACTTTCAATATGTAACTCCGATTGTAGGATCCCAATACAATACAATGCAGTCTACTTCAGATTTATTTTGATGGCATCATATGCATATCCATGTTAGCAGCAAATCGAAAAGCTATCTTTTACTAGAGCCAGAATATGTGCATGTCTGCAGCTTTATGGTAACACAGAACACATTCCCCGTGTGCTTTTTTATTACTGAATCATCAATTTCTGATGGGAACCATTGGTTTAGATGTATTTGTTATATTTTACCCCTAATAATATCGACTTTTCCCGTGGCAAAATATGTTATCTTGCAAAGGCTCTGCTGTAGTTACTCAAATAGCTTTGCTAAACACCGTGGCTCAGTGGGAAGCACTCTCCCCTTAGTCCCACTCCAGAGTCTTGAGAACACAATCTAGGCTGACACTCCCAGTGCAGTAATAACAACAGAAAATGCTGGAAACACTCAGCAGGTCAGGCAGCATCGAGGAGAGAGAAACAGAGTCAATGTTTTGGGTTGAACCCTTCGTCAGAACGCAACAGTTTTGATGAAAGGTTCAAGCCGAAACGTTGACTCTGTTTCTCTCTCCTCGATGCTGCCTGACCTGCTGAGTGTTTCCAGCATTTTCTGTTGTTATTTCAGATTTCCAGCATCCACAGTATTTTGCTATTGTACTCCCAGTGCAGTACTGAGGGAGTGCTGTACTGTCAGAGGTGCCGTCTTTTGGATGAGATGTTAAACCGACGCCCCATCAGCCCTCTCAGGCAGACGTTCATGATCCCACGGGCACTGTTTCAAAGAAGAGCGGGGAGGTCTCCCCGGTGTCCTGGGCAAATAGTTATCGCTCAACCAATATCGCTAAGACAGATTATCTGGTCATTATCACATTGCTGTTTGCGGGAGCTTGCTGTGCGCAAATTGGCTGCCGTGTTTCCTATATTACAACAGTGACTACACTTCAAAAAGTACTTCATTGACTGTAAAGTGCTTTGGGACATCCTGAGGTCGTGAAAATTCAAGTCTTTCTTCTGACACAGAGTAAAAGAACAGTAAATCATTTTGCATTATTACATGGCACATTTTTCTCTGGCACAGCCTAATTATACGAATTATATTTTTATTAAAGGATAAATGGCTTGATACGAACTATTCATTACAAAGGAGACTTTGTTTTGTCTGTAGAGAATTGATTTACAACTAATAAAAGGATTCAATATACGTCCTCGGTGCCTTTGAGCAGCAATAGTAAACTGACGATAACCGACTAACTAGCGAAGCAACACTTAAAATAATGTTCATAAATCAGATTTATTTTGTGGTGAGATTCCTATTATGATGAGGAAAGTGGTAGCTATTGAGAGGTTAGATGTTGTCGAGCATGATCTAAGTAATGGTAAACAGTGAAGGAAGTTGGCTATGGTGGACTAACCAGTTCATTTGACAAGTGAGGCAGAGTGATGTAGAAACGAACTGAAATATGTAAGTAACGCAATTACTTTTTTGTTACATTGGGGGGAAAAAAAGCAGATACTTTCAAACAAGACAAAACACACATGCTAATAAAATTATATTGTATAATTAAATACAAGTTGTGGCTCACTCGTAGCACTCTTGCCTCTACTATCAGAAGATTGTGGGTTCAAGTCCCACTCCAAAGACTTGAGCACATAATCCAGGCTGACACTCCCAGTGCAGTACTGAGGGAGCGCTCCGCTGCACTGTCAGAGGTGCCGCCTTTTGGATGAGACGTTAAACCGAGGCCCCGTCTGCTCTTTCAAGTGGACGTAAAAGATGGGTTCCCCTGATGTCATGGCCATTATTTATCTCTCAACCAACATCACTAAGCAATGATTATCTGGTCATTATCACATTGCTGTTTGTGGGAGCTTGCTGTGTGCAAATTGGCTGCCGCGTTTCCTACATTACAACAGTGACTACACTTCATAAAGTACTTAATTGGCTGTAAAGCGCTTTGGGACACCGAGGTCATGAAAGGCGCTGTATAAAGGCAAGGCTTTTTAAATTATAAAAATATCCTTTTGCAGTTTAAAAAAATTGAATATTACATTTTTTTTTAAAATTTGTAATAAGTTATGCCTCTTTCCTCCACCACATTAATTGGCCAAGTTGATGACCATCCCTCCCATCACTGTTTTTCTGCTTCCAGCAACAGTGCAGCTTTTATGTGGATTCCATTCTGTGTCACCACAAAGGCAAGGTTGCCTGTTTAATCGAAACTAAATCAATATACATGCTGATTATTTTATGTCAGACTTGACAACTGATTAATTAGAAAGTGAAGTGTTACTGACCAGCTGAACAAGCAGTGAGTACCTCTAATCAGTGCATTTCCCTACAGCTCTTTTGTAAAAGCGATTGGAATATTGGATGTTATTGCAAGCGGTATAGAATATAAACATTGAGATGTAATGATGAATCTGTATAAAGACTTAGTAAGACCACAGCTGGAGTACTGCGTGCAGTTTTGGTCTCCATACTATAGGAAGGATATTGAGGCTTTAGAGAGGGTACAATGCAGTTTCACTAGGATGCTGCCTGGTATGAGGAAATATAAATCTGAAAAATATTTGAACGAATTTTGCTTTCATTAGAACAGGCGGATTAGGAATTGGATAAATACTTGAAGGGAAAAAACTTGCAGAGCTACGAGGGAAAGGGCAAGGGGAGTGGGACGAATTGGATAGCTCTTTGAAAGAGCCGGCACAGGTACGATGGGCCGAATGGCCTCCTCTTGCTGTGTCATTCTATGATTGTGGGGTGATTTGAAAGAAATGGTTAACATTATGGAGGGATGGGAGAGATTAGATAGAAACCGGTTGTTTCCAGTGATTGAGGGGTCAACAATGAGGAGACCTAGTACAATGTTAAATGCAAGAGACCCGGGACTGAGAGTGGAAGAAATGTTTTTACATGGAGGGTTGCTCATTTGCGCTTGAAGCACAGGCCATATCGACATTTAAGAATAGGTTAGAAAGATGTTTAGAAGAAAGGGGATGAAGGGGTATGGGACCAGGGCAGGCACATGGGATTAGGACAACCAACATGGACTGGTTGAGCCAATTGGCCTGTTTTGATATTGTAATTTTATGTGTTCATTTTTTTTTAACAAGAATAATGTTTATGAAGGGTTTTGATAGAGTAAATAAGGAGAAACTGTTTCCAGTGGCAGGAGGGTCAGTAACCAGAGGACACAGATTTAAGGTGATTAGCAAAAGACCCAGAGGGGAGATGAGGAGAATTTTTTTTTTTTACACAGCAAGTTGAAACCTATAAGATTCTGATGGGGCTTGACAGGGTAGATGCAGGGAGGATGTTTCCCCTCGTGGGGGAATCTAGAACTCTGGGGCATAGTTTCAGAATAAGGGGTCGCCCATTTAAAACGGAGATGAGGAGGAATTTCTTCTCTCAGAGGGTCGTGAATCTTTGGAATTCTCTGCCCCAGGGAGCCGTGGAGGCGGTGTTATTGAATATATTCAAGGTGGAGATTGACAGATATTTGAAAAACAGGGGAATCAAGGGTTATGGGGATAGTGCAGGAAAGTGGAGTTGAGGCCAAGATCAGATCAGCCATGATCTTATTGAATGGCGGAGCAGGCTCGAGGGGCTGAATGGCCTACTCCTGCTCCTATTTCCTATGTTTTTATGATCTGGAATGCACTGCCTGAAAGGATGGTGGAAACAGATTCAATAGTAACTTTCAAAAGGGAATTGGATGAATACTTGAAAAGGAAAAATGGGGAAAGAGCAGGGAGAGTGGGACTATTTGGAGAGCTCTTTCAAAGAGCCGGCACGAGCATGATGGGCCGAATAGCCTCCTTTTATGCTGTATGATTCCAATGGTCTTTCTACAAACGATTAAAAATATGCTGTAGGTTGAAGTTATTTTAGTTTCACGAGTTAGGGCCTTTGCCTTTTAAAAGCTGTGCTTGACATCTCATTGCACCATGAAATTTGTAGAACATTGTGTGCTTTGTTTTACTCTATACCCGGTATGTACTTGATCAAAAATAACAGTATATGCACAAAGCGATTATAACATGTGACGCTGGTCACCATAACGCTTGACTTTTTATCTGGCTCCTGATCATAGTTGGTAATTCATACTCAATAACACTTTTATTGTGGTCATGTGAATAATTTATCACATAAAGAAGCTTCAAATGCTGAAAGCTACTGTTCCTTCCATCCAGCTCAGTGTCCTATCTTCCTTCCCACATGCGTAGAAAGTAGTGATCCCAGATGATAATCCGAGCTTCTTATGTGTGGCATACATTTTCCCCTGTGTTTATTGTGCTAATTTTCCTGCATAGTCACAGGGGTGAGCGCATCGTGAACTAGCGCATGGTGAACATTTTTCTTGCTATAACCCATGTGTAGAGGAACATTTTGGTCTGAGTTTGTAATTATAATTTGGTGTTTCTTTGTAATTCTAAGAATTTACAGCACAGAAACAGGTCATTCGGCCCAACTGGTCCGTGCCAGTGTTTATGCTCTACAAGAGTCTCCTCCCACCCTACTTCACCTAACCCTATCAGCAAACCTTATATTTTGTTCTCCCTGAAGTGTTTATCGAGCTTCCCCTTAAATGCATCCATGGTATTCGCCTCAACTACTCCGTATGGTAGCGAGTTCCACATTCTCACCACTCTCTGGGTAAAGAAGTTTCTTCTGAATTCCCTAATTGGATTTTTTTTTTCGTTTATGGGATGTGGGCGTCACTGGCAAGGCCAGCATTTATTGCCCATCCCTAATTGCCCTTGAGAAGGTGGTGGTGAGCTGCCTTCTTGAACCGCTGCAGTCCATGTGGTGAAGGTACTCCCATAGTGCTGTTAGGTAGGGAGTTCCAGGATTTTGACCCAGTGACGATGAAGGATCGGCGATATACTTCTAAGTCAGGATGGTGTGTGACTTGGAGGAGGACTTGGAGGTGGTGGTGTTCCCATGCGCCTGCTGCCCTTGTCCTTCTAGGTGCAAGAGGTTGCAGGTTTGGGAGGTGCTGTCGAAGAAGCCTTGGCGAGTTGCTGCAGTGCATCTTGTAGATGGTACACACTGCAGCCACGGTACGCCGGTGGTGGAGGGAATGAATGTTTAAGGTGGTAGATGGGGTGCCAATCAAGTGGGCTGCTTTGTCCTGGATGGTGTTGAGCTTCTTGAGTGTTGTTGGAGCTGCACTCATCCAGGCAAGTGGCGAGTATTCCATCACACTCCTTACTTGTGCCTTGTAGATGGTAGAAAGGCTTTGGGGTGTCAGGAGGTGAGACACTCACTGCAAAATACCTAGCCTCTGACCTGCTCTTGTTGCCACAGTATTTATATGGGTGGTCCAGTTAAGTTTCTGGTCAGTGGTGACCCCCAGGATGTTGATGGGGGATTCGGCGATGGTAATGCCATTGAATGTCAAAGGGCGGTGGTTAGAGATACTCATTGCCTGGCATTTCTGTGGCGCAAATATTTCCTGCCACTTATCAGCCCAAGCCTGAACGTTGTCCAGGTCTTGTTGCATGCGGGCATGGACTGCTTCATTATCTGAGGAGTTGTGAATGGCACTGAACACTGTGCAGTCATCAGCGAACATCCCCATTTCTGAACTTATGATGGAGGGAAGGTCATTGATGAAGCAGCTGAAGATGGTTGGGCCTAGGACACTGCCCTGAGGAACTCCTGCAGCGATGTCCTGGGGCTGTGATGATTGACCTTCAACCACCACAACCATCTTCCTTTGTGCTAGGTATGACTCCAGCCAGTGGAGAGTTTTCCCCCTGATTCCCATTGACTTCAGTTTTACTAGGGCTCCTAGTGACTACCTTGTATTTATGGCCCCTAGTTTTGGGTTCTCCCACAAGTGGAAACATCATCTTCTCTACGTCTTCCCTATCGAATCCCTTCAGAATTTTAAAGACCTCTATCAGGTCTACCCGTGCCGCCCACCGCCCCCCCCCCCCTCAACTTATCTGTTTCTCTGCCATGGTTTTCCTCATCTTTTCCCTCTTGTTGCTTCTCTTTTCAGCCTTCTTGTGCTGATTCGCTTCGCTCTTTTCTCTCTCTCTCAGCTTATTTTCCTTCACCCCCCCCACACCCCCCGCCTCACCAACAGATTGCCAGTCAGCCATTGGTGCCAATATAACACACTGAAAGAAAGTGAGATTGTTTGAGAACATTTACATTTTTTGTAGAATCTTGCCAGCTCTTTTAGGGATTGGCAAGCATGATCAAAAAACCTACATGTGTCAGGGAATCATCACAGTGTCAGGACATGAACATAACAATATGTTTCCACAAAGATTGAGAAACTGTCCAGTCACTTAACACAGGAAAACATATTTTTTCAAACATACGTAATTGCCAAAATTAAATCACTTATCAATAACACGTTATGCCATTTCCTTATTTTCTAACATCTTGTAAATATTTTTTATTCTGATGTTATAAATGATATTTTTGAAATTCACAACCTTTTCCTCTTTTTGTTTCTTGAAAGTGAATTGCAATTTAACGTATTTCCTGAAAGGCCAAGAATTCAAAGTTCTGCATAAAGTTTACAGTCACGCCCTTCATTTCAGCATGGAACTAGTCCGATTGCTTTTAAACTTCCGAAACTGTTTGTGAACTTTTACTCAGACGGCATAATCTTCACTCCATCAAGCCCTACTTCATACAGTGATGAGGAATAATTAGAAAAATGCTAAGATATGTCAAGCAATGTAAAATAAATTCTGTTAACTGGAGGTGACCACCCTAATATTTATTTTTTAAATAATTCATTTGGAGTAAACTGCACAGAGGATTTATAAGTGCAAAAACAAATGTGCCTTATTAATATTGTGGGCCATACGTTGTCTGCTGTAGCGGCTTGTGTGATCAGAATGTGTAATTATTGTATTATAGCCACAGTGATTGACTTGCATACTGAGAATAAGAAATCAGAGCCTATTGAGGTTACGTACCCCCCACAACCAAAATAAAAGAGCTTGGATTCAGAAATAAATTCCAGGAATAACAGAATAGCTTCCTTTTTAGATGTTGCATTTTTCCCATGTTGTAACATAAAAATGAGCATTTGTGCTATGTTCAGCACTACCCTGCAGACTGTTTTTCTAGTTAAAATCCCTTCAATTTTCTTTTGCCTCACATCTGTTCCACCATCTCTCCTTCAGTTTGCCCCTTTGCTATGCACTCTTTACTGAGTGGGGAAACTTGACATGTTACCGGGCCTCCTTCAGTGCCTCTCTTTCTACCCAATCACTAGGGAGTGAGCAACAGCTCTACAGAATTATCCTAACTCGCACTCAGTCCCGTTCACCCATCACCCCCTGTGCTCGCTGACCTACATTGGCCCGTGGTCCAGCAACTCCTCAAATTTAAGATTCTCATCCTTGAGTTCAAATCCCTCCATGACCCCGCCCCCTCACTATCTCTGTAACTTCCTCCAGCCCCACAACCCTCCGAGATCTCTGCACTCCTCCAATTCTGGCCTCTTGCGCTTCCCCGATTTCCTTTGCTCCACCATTGGCGGCCATGCCTTCAGCTGCCTAGCCCCTAAGCTCTGGAATTCCCTCCCTATAACACTCTGCCGCTCTGCATCTCTCTCCTCCTTTAAGACGCTCCTTAAAACCTACCTCTTTGACTAAGATTTTGCTCACTTGTCGTAATATCTCCTTATGTGGCTTGGTGTCACATTTTGCCTGATAATGCTCCTGTGAAGCACCTTGGGACATTTTATATAAATGCAAGTTGCTGTTGTCCACCCTCCAATTTTTCCTTGTCAGAACAAAATCTGTCACCTCTTATCTCTTCCCGCTGGATAGCAAGCTTGAAATTGTAAGTCTCCTTGTCAGAATCATGAAAAGTAAGCCCACATCCTATCACGCACTGAAGCAGGAGATCAGCAGAGCAGTCCACTGTACCAGCGTATGTAAGTGTTTTATAAAGTTAAGGGGGGAAAAATTCGGTTGCTTTGCGCCTCCCATTAGCACCCTAAGAGGGCGCTAATGGGGTGCAAAGCAACTAGCGCCCGGGTGCAGCGATGTTTGCGGCGCTCGCGAAATTGACCAGACATTTTGCAGCGGCGCTAAACACTACCGCCTCGATCTCCTGCGCCCGCAGATCATGACGTCAGTCGAGCGTGTAGCGCCCCGGACCGGATATTAAGTGGCGCCCCCGCCTTTCCGCCTGTCGCTAGCAACGACAGGTTGAGGGGAACGTTTTGCAGTCGGGAAGGGACTGGGGGAACGCTATTTAAAGGCGGCCGCTTCCTGCCTTTTTTTGTCGGCGACATTTTTGCACCACTCATTCTGATAGAGAGAGAGACTTCTGGAGAGATTCAACGCTGTGTGAAGGAGTTTTTGGTACTGAGCAGCACTTTGCAGGTTCATTTTGATTTGACCTTCCTTGCATCGATTTAGAAGAGACTATGGGGGCTGCACTCTGAGCTCTTTCCTTGGGTCTCTCCATTGTTCTTTCCAGCAGATTTGATGTACAGGTCTCTCCAGGCCGCGATTCAAGGCTGCAATGAGCAGGGTGTGGATGGAGAGCAAGATCGACCCTCCCCTTTAAGAACTGGCCGGCGCCAGTGTGTCTGTGTTCCATTGCTGACTGACATCACATGAGTTTCGCCAGCGCTCTGAGGTAGCGCCTCGCTCCTCGGCGTTAGCGCCTTAAGAGAGGTGTGTAGCGCCTGATTTAGCGCTCCAATCACCTCCAGGGGCGATAGAAGCCAAGTTTGCAGTTGGAGGCGATAATTAGCGGCAGGCGCTAAACTTTGCGCCCGGCCGATAATTGCGCCCCAAACGGGGCGGTGCTGAATTTCTCCCCCAAGAAGTTTTAAAATGAAGATTTTGTCAGTCTAGTTCCACATGAATGGAGAGCATCTTTCGATATACACACAGCGCTGTTCACTTGTTTACTTAAAAATTAATACTTGCATTGTGTCATCTCCCTTGGCACGGCTTGCAATAATTAAGCAAAAATATTTTTGTTGGGTCAGTTATGTAATTAGAGTAAGTGGGATTGTGGGCCAACTTTTAGAATAATAGAGGGTTGAATTAGTTCTTAAAAAGTGTGATCTTGCAACAACTCGTGATTTGCATGCTGGGGTAGTTTTGTCTTCTGGGCCTCCCTGGCATTGCCTGCCAGAAATTGGGGCAGTTTTGTCATTTGCATATTTATCTAAAATATATTGTTGAGGCGGTGGGCGGGTAGAAATTGGCCCTCGTTGCACCCATTGTACTGGTGGAAAACCGGGGGTAAAAATGAACCAATTTCTGGTGGGCAATGCCAGGGAGGCCGGAAAGGCATCCAACCCCATATTGGGTAGCGCGATTTTTCAGGTGTCCCTGATGACCGCCTAAAACAGGCGTTGGGCCCCCTCATTTGCCTATTTGAGGGGCCTCATGCCTGTTTTTAGAACCCCTCCGCTAAATCGGCATGCGTTGAGCCTGAATGATTGAAATGAGCCTCTTGGTTGGGGGTGGAGCTGTCTGAGGATAGTTGTAGATTTCAGGATGACATGGACAGGATGGTGAAATGGGCAGAAGCATGGCAGATGGCGTTCAATGCGGAGAAGTGTGAAGCGATGCACTTTGGGAGGACTAATATAGAAAGACAGCATACTATAAATAGCACAATTTCGAAACGTGTGGACGAGCAGAGAGACCTTGGTGTCCATATGCACAAATCCTTAATAGGTGGCAGGGCAAGTTGATAAGGTGGTTAAAAAAGCATATGGGTTACTTGGATTTATAAATAGAGACATAGGGGTAAAAATTGAGTCGCGCCCCATTTGGGGCGCTAACCTCGCCGGGGCGCGACTTTTAGCGCCCCGAAAAAATTAGCGGCCCCGCGCCGGAACTTCAGTGGTTGCGCCCCAAGAGGGAAGCGGGGCGCAACTGGAAGCACCCCGCATCCCTCTTGGGGCGCTGCGAGTGAATATCCTGGCGCTACGTGCCGCAGCGCCACACGCTGCGGCACGTCGCGCCGCGGTATTGCAGGCCTTCCTCCCCTTCTTAAAGGGGAGGGACCCTGCGCAGCGCGAACCGGGGCCCAGCTGGGCCCCCAGGGATCGGGAGTGCCGGCAAAAGAGCCCGGCACTCAAGAGAAGTGCCGGGCTCTTGGAGCGCAGCCGGCACTTCACGGTGGGGGGGCTTCACGGGGGCCGGGGACAGGTGCTGGCAGGCGGCCAGCAACAAAAATGGCCGCCTGCCACCTCTGCTTTAAATATCGCCGCCCCGGCCGCACGTACGCCTCCCTGAACCCGTCGGACATAGCGTCTGGCGGTAAATCAGGGGGCGCGACTGAAGATCACGGCCGGGGCGCGAGCGGGGTGCTGCGCACGGCGATGACGTCATCGCCGGCGGCGCAGCGCCACAGGGCGCTACCGGCTGCCGCCGCCGCTAACCTCCCACTAAATTTTTCGGGAGGCGTGGGCGGCGCTGCGCCCGGGCGTTAGCTGCTTTACGCCCCATTAGCGCCCTCTTAAGGCGCTAACGGGAGGCGCAAGCAGCTGAATTTTTCCCCCATAGAGTATAAGAGCAAAGAGATGATGCTCGAACTTTAGAAATCACTGGTTAGGCCTCAGCTGGAGTATTGTGATCAATTCTGGGCCCCACGCTTCAGGAAAGATGCATTTGAAATGGTACAGAGGAGGTTTACCAGGATGTTACCAGGGATGAGGGACTTCAGTTATGAGGGGAGGTTGGAAAAGTTAGGACTGTTCTCCTTGGGACAGAGAAGGTTAAGAGGTGACCGAATAGAGGTTTTCAAGATGATGAGGGGTTTTGATAGAGTAGATAGAGAAAAACTATTCCCTCTGGCGAGTGGGTCAATAACCAGAGGTCATAGATTTAAAATCATTGGCAAAAGATCTAGAGGGGAGATGAGGAGAATTTTTTTCACTCGAGAGTTGTCGGGATCTGGAACGCGCGACCTGAAAAGGTGGTGGAAGCGGATTCCAGAAATAATTTTAAAAGGGAGTTGGACAGGTAGTGGAGGATGAGGAACTTACAGGGTTGGGGACAAAAAGCGGGGATGTGGGACTGAGCATGACTGCTCTTTCAAAGAGGCAGCACAGGCACGATGGGCCAAATGGCCTCGTTCTGTGCTGTAAGATTCTATTATTCCATGAAAATGGGCCCTAACCAATTTCTACCCCATTTTGTAACGCATTTAATTATTTTGCATTGGAAGATTAAAATAAGCATTCTGTAGGCAAAATATATTGATTGTGAGAGATCATGCAAGCAGACTGGCAGTGATGTGAAATGAGTGTCACCTCAAACTGAACTTCAAATGATAAAATATCATCGGTTGTAGCTAATGAAACTGTCGAACAATTTAGGCTGTGAGAACATGGGTTTGATTTCTCGCAGTATGCATATTCAACTCATCAAGGCCCTGGGTTAATTTTGCAGTCAACCAGAAAGTAATAGTGGAATTACTATGAAAGGAAAAAAGAACTTGTATTTCTATCGTGCCTTTCACAACCTCAGGACGTCCCAAAGCACAGCCAATGAAGTACTTTTTGAAATGTAGTTACTGCTAAAACGCTGCAACCAATTTGCGCACAGCAAGCTCCCACAAACAGTAATGAGATAATGATCAGATAATCTGTTTGTTTAGTGATGTTGATTTGAGGGATAAATATTGGCCAGGACACCGGGGAGAACTCCTCTGCTCTTCTTTGAAAAAGTGGCCATGGGATCTTTTACGTCAACCTGAAAGGGAAGATGGGGCCTCGTTTTAACATCGCATCCGAAAGACGGCATCTCTGATAGTGCAGCACTCCCTCAGTACCGCACCAGCCTGGATTTTGTGCTGAAATCTCTGGAGTGGGACTTGAACCCACAACCATTCTGACTCAGGCGAGAGTGCTACCTAACTGAGCCACGGCTGAAGGGAGGGTTAACTGGCTGGTTTCTCCAGCCTCACCTCCTCGCTGTCATTTCAATATGGTGGGACGGTCAAGGAGAGACAGAAGAGGATGCATGAGGCAGGGGTGGGGGCGGGGGGGCGAGGAATGGGAGGAAATATCTAAGGAATGATTTAGTGGTAGGGGTTCAATGGTAGACCTCACCCTGCCCCGTCTTTCCTGCTGCATCGCTCCAGCACCGCTCAAAAAACACAGTCGAACAGAGGAAAATCCAGACTCTAATATTTAATTATAATGAGACCCTATTGAATAACATGAAATGCTATTTTAAGCTGCGTGTGGTTCCAATGTTCATTTTGAAAGAGATCAGTGAACATGAAGTTTCTTTACATTTTCCATTGTGTTCTATTCAATTTCTAATACTCATAAATAAGGGCCATAAATATAAGATAGTCACGAATAAATCCAATAGGGAATTCAGGAGAAACTTCTTTACGCAGAGAGTGGTTAGAATGTGGAACTCGCTACCACAGGGAGTGGTTGAGGCGAATAGTATAGATGCATTTAAGGGGAAGCTGGATAAGCACATGAGGGAGAAGGGAATAGAAGGACACGCTGATAGGGTGAGATGAGGAGGGGGTGGGAGGAGCCCAGTGTGGACCATAAACACCAACATGAACCTGTTGGGCTGAATGGCCTGTTTCTGTGCTGTAATTACTTTGTAATAAAGAATAACATGAGCATTTCTGCCAAGATTTTATTAACAAAAGATATCTGAATGTAAAGAGATACGTGTATATTTGTAACTCGGCACCTCCACATAGCATTCAATTAAAAGTGCTTTAAAATTAATCCATAAAAATGTTTGGAGCTGTGGAATATTTAAGAACTGTAATAAACCTTTCAGCATTTAACTCAAGTTTAGTTTATGTTTTTAAAAACCTGTAAGGCACCACACCAATAATTAATACGTTTATTATGAAGAGGTTTGAACTAAATCAAGTTTGCCTGTCAAAAATTGTGTTCCAAATATAATCTGTTTGAAGTTATATTTTTGTAGCAGGAACTGACAGCAGAATTTTCATGGTCATATAACAGAGCCATGAACGTACACTGCCAACAGTTCTTAGCTCTTTGATTAGCAAGAATCAGGAACAAAGAGCTGAGGTTGGCATTGTATCAGTACAAATCACACTGTTGTCACAGTGTCAGCTGTGGGTCAGTGGGTAACACTCTCGCCTCAGTCACAGGGTTGTGGGTTCATGGTCCCACTCCAGAGACTTGAGCAAAAATCTGGGCTGACACTCCCAGTGCAGTACTGAGGGAGAGCTGTGCTGTTGGAGGTGCCGTCTTTTGTATGAGATGTTAAACCGAGGCCCTGTCTGCCCCCTCAGCTGGATGGAAAAGATCCCATGGCACTATTTTTCCCTGGAGTCCTGACCAACATTTATCCCTCAATCAACATCACTAAAACAGATTATCTGGTCATTTCTCTCATTGCTATTTGTGGGAGCTTGCTGTGTGCAAATTGGCTGCCGCATTTCCCTACATCACAACAGTGACTACACTTCAAAAGTACTTCATTGGCTGTAAAGCGCTTTGGGATGTACTGAGGTCATGAAAGGCACTGTATAAATGCAAGGCTGGCTTTCTTTCTCTCTCTCTCTCTCTCTCTCTCTTTTTCTCTTTCTCTCTCTCTCTCTCTCTTTCTCTTTCTCTTTCTCTTTCTCTCTCTCTCTCTCTCTTTTTCTCTTTCTCTCTCTTTTTCTCTTTCTCTCTCTCTCTCTTTTTCTCTTTCTCTCTCTTTTTCTTTTTCTCTCTCTCTCTCTCTCTCTCTCTCTTTCTTCTATTAAAAAAACATAAGCATCTTAAACAGACCTTACTGAATAACATTTTGGGATGTAAACTTACGTAGTCGAGACCCTTTATGCTGAAAAATAAATGATGGGAGGCCACTGCAGTTTTCAATTAGCAAAGTATGTTGTGCTTTGAGGAACAGTAGGTGTTTTTGTGTAGTGAAGCACATCTGAGTTGATATGTAGCAGCTGTTATTGCAAGTTATTAACTTTAACTTTCTCTTTTTTTTTCTCTCTCGTCACTTGTCTTTCACAAACAGCTCACTGTGCAGAGAAATGTGTCCATGGAAGATGCGTTGCTCCCAACACCTGTCAGTGTGAACCAGGCTGGGGAGGCCCAAACTGTTCCAGTGGTAAGACCTCACCTGCTCTTGTCCATCTTGTCTTTTTTCCTTCTGCACTCTGCCTTTCAGTCCAGCCAATTTGATAAGTTTTCTTCAATGCACAATATAAGTCTGATATTTGTTTTTGCGATGTAGAAGCATATAATAAAAAGAGGAGCTTGTAATTAACAGACTTGCTGGAACAATAACGGCGTGTTAACAACGCACGCAAAAATTCGCAAATCGGCCAGCAAGTTCAAGGGATGAAGAGATACGCCGTGAGTTGCGAATCTCCAGAACTTGCTGGTCAATTTATGCCACTCCGCCGATTGTTTCGCACAAACAGTATCTTGCTCTTAGCCTTCCCATTATTGTTGAAAACTTGCTGGATTTGCACATTAATTGCCCATTAAACTCACCAAAGAAAGTCAACTCTGGTAATTAACAGTGTGATAATTGTTAATGCCATGCCAATCAACCTCTCTGGGCCAGAAAGGGAACAATTTAAACTGTGGAGTCTCATTCCTTCAGGTGGTAAATTGCTCTTGGAGATTTCCTTCCTGTCTCTTTTTCTCTCTCTCTCTTAATCCAATCTTTCTTTCCCTCTCTTTTATTTCTCTTCCTGTACCTGATTTGACTCTAATTCACCCGATTTCCTTCTCCGTCGTTCCTCCGTTTCATTCTCAATCCTTAAATCTCATTGGTTAAGGAGATAGACTGTTGGTCCCGTTGTTCAGAGGTCCCAGAAGCCCCGTTGCCCTTGCCGTGCCGTTATCAACTCGCACTTCCAGCAAGTTACAGGGCAAAAAAAAAAAATTGAGCTAAAGGGTGCAGGAACAAGTCTGAATAACTGGGCACGCCGTGAGATGCCCCACACCAGCAAGATCTGGGCCAATGTATAATATAGCTGTATGTGGCAATGTGCCACCAACATGTTAGCATTTACGGGGTATTAACAGTGGAAAAGTCATCAGCCTTTCTCTTCCAATTTTCATATGCCATAATATTGTAGCCAGGATAAATGAAAGGACCATTGTTTTTTCCTTCTAACTGCATGACCCTTGAGGTTTAGAGTAAAGTTTGAATATTTATATAACAATACAGCTACTTGGACTGGGGATAGTTTTGCATGGTTTTCAGCTTTAAAGAAAGATGTAATGAATCTTGCTTTGATGCTTCTGGATGGGATTTCAGATATATCGATCATTTTATTTCTGACCTGAATCAAAACAGCTGTCTCTTTATACAAGCAAAATCCAGTTGTTTCTAGACACTCGCGTGTTTATATAGCTGTCACAGTAGGTATTCCACTCCGAGGTGAGGTCTTTCATCACATAGACTTACAATGACTTCAGATTTTTAGCATAGTGTAATGCAATGTAGACGGAAGCATAAAATTACAAAGAGACGTTGAAAGATTAAGTGAGTGGGTAAAACTGTGGCAAATGGATTTCAACGCAGGTAAGTGTGAGGTCATTCATTTTGGACCAAAAAAGGATAGATCCGAGTATTTTTTAAATGGTGAAAAGCTAGGAACAGTGGCGGTCCAAAGAGATTTCGGGGTCCATGTACACAGTTCACTAAAATGTAGTGGTCAGGTATAAAACATAATCAAAAAGGCTAACTGAATGTTAGACTTTATATCTAGAGGGCTAGAATATAAAGGGGAGGAAGTTTTGCTACACAAAGCCCTGGTTTTACATTCAGCGTCGCCAATGCGCCATGAAAAATCTTCAGGATTCATTCATTAGACATGCACACTGCATGACCTGAGCATCGTAGCCGTGCCTTCATCAGCAGAGCATCTACGCTTGGCATGTTTTAAGAACTTTGGCATCAGGGATCTTGTTTTGACCAACAACAACAACGTGCGTTTATATAGCGCTTTTAACGTAGTCAAACGTCCCAAGGCTCTTCACGGGAGTGTTATCAAACAAAATTTGACACCGAGCCACTTGAGATATTGGAACAGTTGACTAAAAGCTTGGTCAAAGAGGTAGATTTTAAGGAGCATCTTAAAGGAGGGGAGAGAGAGGAGGAGAGAGAGGCAGAGAGGTTTAGGGAGGGAATTCCAAAGCTTAGGCCTAGGCAGCTGAAAGCACGGCCGCCAATGGTAGGGCAATGGAAATCGGGGATATGCAAGAGGCCAGAATTGGAGGAGCGCAGAGATCTTGGAGGGTGGTAGAACTGGAGGAGGTTACAGAGATAGGGAGGGGGCGAGGCCATGGAGGGATTTGAAAACAAGGATGAGAATTTTAAAATCATTAGTCTGCTCAGGCAGCTACTTCCGGTCGGGGTCGGCCTCTGGGGCCCCTGATATTGCACTGGCTCTGAGCTGGAGAATATCAGCGGGTTGGCCTTTCGGGGGCTGCAGCCCACTGGCAGAGTAGCAGTGAGGCCCCCGCCCTCAAAATGGACCCTCCCACTAGCACCATTGGACCCCCGGACCATGCTACCTGATAGTTTAAAAATGACCCCAGTCTTTCTTCAAACATCTTCAGATTATACTAATATCAATATCCTCCTGGCCCCGTAAAAATAATCTTAAAATTTAACCTTTTGGCCCTCCCGACCACCGTCTACTTGATGTTGATGAACCTGCTGATAGCTCAGTGTAGGGGAGTTAAAACTGGGAGCTAATCTGGTTCATGCTTGTTTCCTGCATTACAACAGTGACTACACTTCAAAAAAGTACTTAATTGACTGTAAAGCGATTTGGGATGTCCTGAGGTCGTGAAAGGCACTATATAAACGCACGTTCTTTCTTAATATTACAGCAAAGTTTAATTTTTATTAATGAAAGGAAGACTTGCCTATCATGACCTCAGGAAGTCTCAAAGTGCTTTACAGTCAATGAAGTACTTTTTTGAAGTGTCATTGGATCTTGTAATGTTGGAAACGCAGTAGACAATTTGCGCACAGCAAGATCCCACAAACAGCAATAAAATAATGACCAATTTTAGTGATGTTGATTGAGGGATAAATATTGGCCAGGACATCAGGGTGAACTCCCCTGCTCTTCTTCTAAATATTGCTCATGGGATCTTTTACATCCATCTGAAAGAGCAGATGGGACCTAGGTTTAAAGTCTGATCCGAAAGACAGTACCTCTGACAGTGCAGCACTCCCTCAGTACTGGCATTGGGCGTGTTAGCCTGGATTATGTGCTGAAGTTTCTGGATTGGGATTTGAACCCACAATCCTTCTGAACTTGTAGAGGCGAGAGTCCTACCAACTGAACCACAGCTGACAGTTAAACAGTAATGGTTTGTTTCAATTAAACTGAGTTGTGAGATTTTTGTTAAAACTGTAGTTCAGCAGCAACTCAGAACCCTTGCTTTTCCAGCTTAGTAAGAAAAACCCCAAATTAATGTTCCAATAAATCCTCTCATTGACAATTAAATGCTCAAAAATTATTGAAGAATGCTGGTTGAGAAAATCTAGGCCACAATGTTCACATGAGGTCCATCTCTCTAATCCGGCAGCTCTCCAAACATAAATACATTTTTTAGAAACATTATTTGGGACTTCTGCCCAGCTGAGTGCATAGTTTCCAAGGCTATATATATATATTTGAATATTTGGAAAGCCAAACACGGAAAATGAAGTACAGAGCCTCTTCTGTGCTTTCTCCAAGGTGTCCCAGTTGGCTGTGTAATGCTAGGAAAATAGTGAATTGCCTTTGGCTGCACTCATTAAAAAGCAATTTTCCTGTATTATATCCATAAACTATTGGCCAACAATATATTTTATAGGGATTAATATGGTCATGGAAATTAGACTATTGAATACTTAAAAATCCTCCTGTGGTGATAATAGAAGTGATTAAATTATCTTAATGTATAAACATGGCACAAAATACTGTTAGCAGAACATCCAAGTTAACTCACGCACAAGAACAAAAGGAAGACAATTTTGCCCCATATCCAAGAATTCATTTAAGAAGTTGAAAAAGTTAGAACGTGTTAATAACAATATCTATGGGGGCGATTTTCTGTCGTCAGAGGAGGCGGATTTGGAGGCGGGAAAATCAGATTCAGTGAGGTCGGGTTCGGAACCCGCCTCGGCAGGAATTTGCCGGTGCCGGTTTTGGAGGTCGGGAAACGGTCCCGCCTCCAGCTGGCCATAGCGATACTTGTTTGTTAAGGGCCTCTCTAAGCCTATTTTGAGAGGCCCTCGTGATTTTTCGATGATTTCGGCGTGCTCCACGCACCTCCTGAACCACGCCAGGTAAACCTGGCGGGTTGACTCGTGGGTGGCCTCCTCACAGCTGCAGGTCTAACAAGACATCGTTTATTGCAGCAAGGATTACTTACAGGTGGCAGACTTTGGCTTTAAAAGGTCTCTGAGCACATTTTAGAAGGCCTTCCGAAGTCGGAGGTGCTGCAGCTTGAATCAGTCAACTGTGGGACCTCCTTGGAAGACTTGCAATGAGCGCTTCCCCAAAGGAGGCATCTGCAAGCAGCATGGGAACCATTCGTTTTCTTTCTGCATGGAACTCAGATGAGGATGAGGAGCATCCAGGGCAGCAGCAGAACCAGGCAGCTCAGGAGCAACACCAGCAGGAGCCCCAACCTCCTGCTCAGCCACCTGATGCTGCACAGGGCAGAAGGCACCAGCGCATCAAGACACCTTGCCACAGGAGATACCCCCGACAGAGGGTTTACAGACAAAGGATGAACTACCTCAATATATGTGAGCAGCAGTGCCAAAGGAGGCTGAGACTTTCGCGAGAGGTTGTCCGAGAGATCTGTGGACTGCTGCAGCAAGACCTGGTGCCCAGAGGAACGGGTGGACACCCCTTACCAGTGGCTGTCAAAGTCACCACCGCACTCCACTTCTTTGCCTCAGGCTCCTTCCAGGGATCATCAGCAAACATTAGCGGCATCTCCCAGTTGGCCGCCCACAGTTGCATCACGCAGGTTACCGATGCCCTTTTTGCTAAGGCCCACAATTACATCCAGTTCACAAGGGATCAAGCAAGTGTAACCGCGCGTTCGGTTGGCTTTGCAAATATGGCAGGCTTGCCAATGGTGCAGGGTGTCATAGACTGCACACATGTGGCCCTTAGGGCACCCCATCACAACCCAGCTATCTTTGTCAACCGAAAGGGCTTCCACTCCCTCAATGTTCAGCTGGTGTGTAACCACAAGAAGGAGTTCTTGCATGTTTGCGCCAAGTTCTGTGGAAGTTGCCATGACTCTCATCCTGCAGCACTCTAGTGTTCCTCCACTTTTCAATCCACCAAACCAACTTAACGGATGGCTCTGTGGTGACAAAGGCTACCCCCTGAAGAAGTGGCTAATGACGCCGATCAGGAGGCCAGTTAACGAGGCTGAAGAGCGCTACAACGCCAGCCACACTTCGACCAGGTCCATCATAGAGCAAACCATTGGGTTGTTGAAGATGCGCTTCCGTTGCCTTGACCGATCAGGTGGAGCCCTGCAGTATACACCATACAGGGTCTCCAGAATGGTCGTGGTCTGCTGTACACTGCACAACATCGCACAGCGTCGTGGCTTGCAGCTTCCTGATGAGCAAGCGGCTCAGTTCCAGCCCTCCTCAGATGAGGAGGAGCAGGAGCAGGAGGAGGTCAGAGTGCTGGTGTATCGACCAGCGGCAGCACGCGAGCACATGGCTGACCAGGATGCAAGGGATGAACTTATCATGGCCAGATTTGCATAGGTTGCCCAAGTTGGCACATGTCCTTGGCTCCAGCCTAGGACATCATTGACAATGGACATAACTCTCTGGCCTCCTTTCACTCAGGCCACCAACCTGACAACGCAAGTGTGACAGAGCCCGCAATGTGGAGCTGCCTAAGGTGAAAGAACAGATGCCATAACGCCAACATTTTGGCTTCAAATCATTTTAATGCTTTCCAACAGGGATGGCATTTCATCAATACACATAAACATTCACCCAATCTGCACACAGATCTGGAGGTTATATCCCTTGCCAGCTGTACCCACAGAGGTTTCTTTGGCAGGCCTCTTCCTCCCAGATGAGTGGAAGAGCACCTCCCTGCTAGCTGTCACCCCCTCAAACAACTTTTGCAGCGCCTCATCCGAGAGCCTCGGGGAGGCCCTTGCCTTGGAATTAGACATAGTGGTTCTCAAAATATGTTGCAGGTGGTGCAGCATAGGCAGAAATCCTGTGGAATGAGCCAAGGGAGCAAGAAGCCATAAAATCAGACTGGAAAAGTGCTGTCAACAGAGGCGAGGTTCAGTCCCAAAACACTAATTGACCAAGGGCATCCCACACCTCCTGAAATCAAGTGGTCAATCATGGGAAAATCGCAAATTTTCGAAAACTATCAGTGGAGGCGGGTTTCAAACCCACCCAAACTGAAACCCGCCTCCACTGAGGAAATCGCCCCCTATGTTTTATAAATATTGACATCCAGCGATGCTGAGTAAGTAGCCTGACTTTGGATTCTGATTCAGGAATGGATACATCTTTTTCCGACTTATTCATTTTAGGAAATTTCACTCCTGGTGCGGAGCCTTGCAAATTGAGTGTTTAGGTGTCAGCTGTGGCTCAATTTGGTAGTATGCTCGCCTTCTGAGTCAGAAGGTTGTGGGTTCAAACCCCACTTCAGAGACTTGAGCACAAAATCCAGGCTGACACACCCAGTGCAGTGCTGAGGGAGTGCTGCACTCTCAGAGGTGATGTTTGTCAGATGAGATGTTAAACTGAAGCCCTGTCTGTCCTCTCAGGTGGGTGTAAAAGATCCCATGACATTATTCGAAGATGATCAGGGGAGTTCTCGTTGATGTCCTGGCCAATATTTATCCCTCAACCAACATCACTAAAACAGATTATCTGGTCATTATCACATTGCCACATTGCTATTTGTGGGAGCTTGCTGTGTGAAAATTGGCTGCCCTCTTTCCTACATTAGAACAGTGACTACACTTCAAAAGTACTTCATTGGCTGTAAAGTGCTTTGGGACGTCCTGAGGTTGTAAAAGGCGCTATATAAATGTATGTTCTTTTTTTCTTTTTGGGAGCGTATAATGAGAATTTGAACATTTGCCTCCTTCTGTTTTTCCAGCCAACATTCTCGTGAATTTTCAATCTACTAATTTTAATGAATAGAAAATCATGGGAAGCATTAGCCTGATTTCCCGATTAGATGCTCCCGGCAGGTTAGGTTACAAGCCGGTTTTGCAATTTCATAATATTTCCCCTTCTGTGCGTTTTGTGTTGTTGGAATGATTGGCTGCTTTCAGCCAGGTGTAACGCGCATCAACACACTGAGCCAGCACTAACGAATTTCTGTTCATCAAGCAGCAATTAACTAGATTTCCTCAAATTATTAAATCTTGACTTTATAGAACCATGGGGAATTTGCGGGGGTCAGCAGGCACAATCAGTGGCGGGTTGGGTGGGAAAGTTTTTTTTTGACAACGGGTCAGCGCTGAGCAGACCCGACACGCAGCAGCAGGGGAGGCAATTAAAATCATTAGTGGCTTGTTTATAGCCACTTCACAATGCTTTTTCCCCAGCTTTTTGAATTTGACAATTCACCCACCGGTTTCCTGCTGTGCCTGAACCGCGTCTGTGAAGCTGAGGCGGGAGGCCACTAGCTATTGAATCAGCTGATGAGTTGACCGCTTCAAATGTCAAGTCAAAGCTCCCAGCTGATTGAGAGATGTTCCCTTAGCCACTAGCTTCTCTAAACTGCGTTTCCACTACAGATTCAGAATGCTGCAAGTCTTTACACAAGTCTCCATCCAGTCTGACCTCATTACCTCTCCCACCATTGACAGATCGCTTCTGTCATCTCTACTTCACCTGCCATCTATTCCATCAGCATCGGTGCACTTTATACTCTCTCACCTTGGCCCTCAGAATCCCACCACGATCAGCCCCAGCACCAGGCACACCAGCAGCACCAACAACAACACCGACCTTCACAGGACACAGGGCATCAGCACCCGACGACATTGCTGCCCCAGAGGCCAGGGATGACCTCACCATGGCCAGATTTACTTCACTTGACGCTGTACACCCTGGCTGCCACATGATGCGCCAGGATGGTACCACCCCACACCAACACCATAAAGCACCCTACAATGCCCAAGCCATTCCTTTCACACTCATCGCCATTGCGGGGGGCAACGTTATGTCTCACCATTCACTGCAACTCACTAAGCCACTTCCAAAGGTGCACACAAATCTGTCCAAGAATGCGAAGTGTTGAAAATAAAGGTTTCAATGTTTGACAGCACATTAACAGAAACTTTACATAAACATTGGATAAAACATCTAAGTGCCTACCCTTGTGTGTTGTTAGTTGGTATGATTGCATTAGGATGAGGGTGAGTGTGAGGGGTGGCTAGTGATGATGTAGATAGAGAGGGATGGGTGGAGGTGCAAAGTAAGTTGGTGTAAGGATGTGCAGGAGTAGGGTAGGGAAGGCAGAGTGATGGGCATGTGATGAGAGGCACAGCAGGATGAGGTTGAGTGTGGCTTTGTAGTAACGTTTCGTGATCTGCTGAGATCATTGAAATGTTTGCAGCACTGCACCCAGATCCTCCTGACCACATCCCTGCTTGTGTCCGCCTTTGCAATGTGCAACCAGGCTGTGCTGATCTCCTAAGGAAAATCTTCTTCGCCCATGGGAAGGGAAGAGGACCTCCCTGCGTGCTGTGACTCCCTCCATAAGCATATGGAGGGAGTCATGGGAGAGCCTGGGTGCAGCCCTGCCCCTCTGTCCAGTGCTTGTCAGTGTTTGCAGCACCTCAATGCTGTAGAACACTGACAGCACAAATGTCAAATTAAATTTGAATATGGTCCCTTTAAGGAAACCGGCTGATGATGCATCATCAAATGACGTCACCAGACCCGCTTCCTTCAGTTGGCCGGGAAACTCGCTAGGCGGGCTTAACAAGCCCAATCACGGTAAATTCATTCTACACAGTGGGCTGGAGCAGCTGTGGGGCTGGGACCCGCCACCGACGTTGCCCGCCACGGACCCGCCGAGGTTGGTAAAATCCAGCCCATAGAATCTTACATTACAAAAGGTGGCCATTCAGCCCATCATGCCTGTGCCAGCTCTTTGAAAGAGCTATCCAGTTAGTCCCACTCCCCTGCTCTCTCCTGATAGCCCTGCATTTTTTTCCTTTTCAAGTATTTATCCAATTCCATTTTGAAAGTTACTATTGAATCTGCTTCCACTGCCCTTTCAGGCAGTGCATTCCAGATCATCACAACTCATTGAGTAAAAACAATTCCCCTCATCTCCCCTCTGGCTCTTTTGCCAATTATCTTAAATCTGTGTCCTCTGGTTACCAACCCTCCTGCCAGTGGAAATAGTTCTTCCTTATCTACTCTACAAAACTCTTCATAATTTTGAATATCTCCCCCTGGTTCCTTTTGCCAATTATCATTTAAATTGACATCAACCAGATGATACAAAAATTTGCAGATGATACAAAAATTGGCCGTGTGGTTGACAGTGCGGAGGAAAGCTTTAGACTGCAGGAAGATATCGATGAACTGGTCAGTTGGGCAGAAAAGTGGCAAATGGAATTCAATCCGGAAAAGTGTGAGGTAATGCATTTGGGGAGGGGTAACAAGGCAAGGGAATACACAATTAATGGGAGGATACTGAGAGGCGTGAAGGAACAGAGGGACTTTGGAGTGTATGTCCGCAGATCCTTAAAGGTAGCAGGACAGGTCGATAAAGTAGTTAAAAAGGCATACGGAATGCTTTCCTTTATTAGCCGAGGCATAGAATTTAAGAGCAGGGAGGTTCTGCTAGAACTGTATACAACACTGGTTAGGCCACAGTTTGAGTACTGCGCGCAGTTCTGGTCACCACATTACAGGAAGGATGTGATTGCACTGGAGAGGGTGCAGAGGAGATTTACGAGGACGTTGCCAGGACTAGAAAACTTTAGCTGTGAGGAGAGATTGGATAGGCTGGGGTTGTTTTCCTTGGAACAGAGGAGGCTGAGGGGAGATTTAATTGAGGTGTATAAAATTATGAGGGACCTAGATAGAGTGGATAGGAAGGATCTATTTCCCTTAGCAGAGGGGTCAAGAACCAGGGGGCATAAATTTAAAGTAGTTGGTAGGATTAGAAGGGAGATGAGGAAAAACTTTTTCACCCAGAGGGTGGTGAGGGTCTGGAACTCACTGCCCGAAAGGGTGGTACAGGCAGAAACCCTCATCCCATTTAACAAGTACTTGGATGTGCACTTGAAGTGCCGTAACCTACAAGGCTACGGACCAGGTGCTGGAAGGTGGGATTAGGCTGGATAGCTCTTTTCTGACTGACAGGGACACGATAGGCCGAATGGCCTCCTTCTGCGTGGTAATTTTTCTATGAACCACATATTTCGTTAATGGAGGTTACTCAAAAGCTGGAGTTAAGAGCAGTCCAAGGAAGGTGCGTAAAGCGAAGTAAAAAGGACAGAACCAACATCTGGAGCGTTAGGGAATCTTGGATAAATGCATCAAGTGGGGAAGGAGATTGCAGAAACCATAACTGTTCTGAGGGAGTTCTGCACTGTCGGAGGTGCTGTGTTTTTGATGAGACGTTAAACCAAGGCCCCGTCTAACCTCTGAGGTGCACATAAAAGATCCCAAGGCACTATTTCGAAGAAGCGCTGAATTTATCCCTATTTTTCAATTTAATTTTCATGCACGGTTATGATTAACGTACCCGGTGCAGTCATCCTAAAATTATTGGCAATAGTCTTGATCCTGAATGGATGGAGAGAGGGGGCGGGGGGGCGGGGAGCAGTTCTGAACCAAACCGGACAGTGACTTTGCACCAATGGAGAGTCATGTATTTGTAAAGGACAATGGCCATCACATGGCAAAAGACGATTTAATCTCTAGTGCAGTTAACTGATTGCACATCTAGCAATGGAGCATTCCCGTTATGTTGCTTGGGAGCTGGACTGGTTCCTGACTGGGGCAGGGATCACATCATATGGCAACAAGAGCAGGTCAGAGGCTGGGTATTCTGCGGCGAGTGTCTCACCTCCTGACTCCCCAAAGCCTTTCCACCATCTACAAGACACAAGTCAGGAGTGTGATGGAATACTCTCCACTTGCCTGGATGAGTGCAGCTCCAACAACACTCAAGAAGCTCGACACCATCCAGGACAAAGCAGCCCGCTTGTTTGGCACCCCATCCACCACCTTAAACATTCACTCCTTCCACCACTGGCGTACCGTGGCTGCCGTGTGTACCATCTACAAGATGCACTGCAGCAACTCGCCAAGGCTTCTTAGGCAGCACCTCCCAAACCCATGACAGCAGGGGGTGGGGGGGAAGAGAGAGAGAGAGAGAGAGAGAGAGAGAGAGAATGAATGAATTGTTTTTGCATCCAAGTCCTCTCACAGCAAAGGCCAGGCAGTTTCTGAACACATTCAATGCAGCAGCGGCGACTTTCAGACCTAATACTACTACTACCTTCATCACATCTCCGTTGTAATAGTGGACCTGCAGCTGATAGTCAGCTGTCCACTTGTGCTCCCGCCAGGTTTCACTGGAGTGTTTCACACCAGGCGTACTTCACGTCAGAAAAGGGTTAAACTAGCTAAAACGTTTCAAAATGGCATTACAGAGCCAATTTAGGGCTTGTTAAGGGCTTTAATGGCCTTGGAGGCGGGACGGAGTTGGGAACCCCGCGACTGATTTTGTCAAAATTGCGTGTAGGCGGGATGGAGTCGGGATGGGGTCGGAAACGCCGACCCCGCAAATTTAACCCCCCACACGCCTCCAAACCCGACTCCATGGGTCATTCAAAATCCAGCCCTTAGTTTGAACGAGAACTACATGATTATTAAAATCTTGTCTTGCAAATAGAAAAGAAGCAAATCTGAGGATTAAATTCTATAACTTCTTTACCCAGAGTGTGTGGTGAGAATATGGAACTCGCTACCACATGGAGTAGTTAAGGCGAATAGCATAGCTGCATTTAAGGGCAGATAAGTACACGAGGGAGAAAGGAATAGAAGGATATGCTGATACCGTGGGAGGAGGCTCGTATGGAGCATAATCACCAGCAAGGACCTGTTGGGGTAAATGGCCTGTTACTGTGCTGTAAATACCATATAATTTGTAAATTACCCTCAGATTATCTGGCTAATATGATAGTAACTAAGTCCAGCTGTCGGCTCCAGAGGCTTTAACTGTTTCTGCTAGTCAGGATCAAAGTTGGCACTGGCCCAGATCTGATTCTTTTGGTAGGTTGAAGAGTCGCTCTGTGACTGTAAGGAAGATCAGCTTTTTCTGTCAAAGGTTGAGAAAATCGAGCTATTTTGGATGCTTCTCCTGACCCTAAGTGGTGTTCTAAGTGTAATCACACCAGAGAAAGTTCCAGGGCCGAACCGTTACTGGGAGTATTGTGAAGATATCGTAGCAGGCTGTTCCAATTAGTGGTTAAATGCTTCAAGAGTACTGCCAACATCTTGCTTGGTTTTTGTAATCTGCAAAATTACATAATTCAGTGTGTAAATTGCCACAATTGATTAGAACATTGTTTTATCATCTTTTGGTCATGGTACAAAATTTAGACCAATTGGATCCATGTTTGCCAACTCAGATGGTTATAAAGCGAAGTGTCTGTCTAGTTTCAACCTTGGCCTGGTAGGATTGGGGGTGGGGGGGAAAATAGGGAGGAGGGTATTGTGGTGGGAGGGGAGGGGAGGGGAGGGAGAGGGAGTGGAGAGCTAGTCACTTAGTCCCACTCCTCCCTACTCTTAATGCTTCTTTCTGTTACTTGACTGAGATGATCTTTTACATCATGCAAAAATCGTTCGCTTCTCTGCTTTTTCTCTCCCCTCTTCATCCCCCTTTTTCTGATCCTATTAATATGCGTGTTCGTCTCTTAGTTTTCAGTTCCGAACGAGTCCAAAACATCAATTATCTGCTGTCTCCACAGGTGCTGACCTGATCCACTTTGTGTTTCCAATGAAAGACAATCTGTTTCCAATAAAATGTAACCAAATATATCACTTAAAAAAATGCAAGTTCATCTATCGAGTGAACCAGAGGCATTTCAGTTGCCTCTTTGCAGTTTTTTGTTTTGGAAACGACTGTAGGACATTCGGTTACACAAGAGGTAGAATAATGGCAACGTTCTGAGAGGTACAATGAAGTGCGTTGTAGAAATAAATTCCTCACCAAATTGGATTTTAATCTCCGCGACCATGTAGCCGACAAGCCACCTGCTATGCTTTTCAGTGAGTCTCCGAGGTATCAAAGTGTCAAAAGTATTAGTCATTAACAGACAGAAGCAGTTCAGGGAAATAAATGGAACTTGTTCAATTTTCGTGTTGAAATCTGTGATATAAATAAAATTGCATCGATTATGGAACGCCGACTTGAAGCTTCCAATACAGCCACAGATACGAAACAAATCAGATCGCTGTAGTTTTCCCTTTTGTCCAGATTATGCTAGTATTTTTCCATTACATCTTGCAGTATAAGGCATCCGGCATGGACTAGTTGGGCCGAATGGCCTGTTTCTGTGCTGTTTCTAAGCCATTGTTTTCATAGAAACATAGAAACATAGAATCTAGGAGCAGGAGTAGGCCATTCGGCCCGTCGAGCCTGCTCCACCATTCAATACGATCATGGCTGATCATCCAAATCCAGTACCCTGTCCCCTGCTTTAATCCCCACAGTACACATATCCCACCCTACCCCCGTAACCCCACGTATTTAATTCCCCCGAACATATCCCATCCTATCCCCATAACCCCACATATTTAATCCCCCCCTAACACTAAGGGTCAATTTTATCATAGCCAAATCAACCTAACCCGCACATTTTCGGTCCCGCCACAAACTCCGTTCTCTAGCCACTGACTCCATCCCTCTCCCTAACATCTGTCTGAGGCTGAACCACACTGTTCGCAACCTTGGTGTCATATCTGACCCTGAAATGAGCTTCCGACCACGTACTCGCAGCATAACTAAGACCGCCTATTTCCGCCTCTGTAACATCGTCCGTCTCCGCCCCGACTCAGCTCATCTGCTGCTGAAACCCTCATCCATGCCTTTGTTACCTCTAGACTTGACTATTCCAATGCACTCCTGCCTGGCCTCTCACATTCTACCCTACGTAAACTTGAAGTCATCCAAAACTCTGCTGCCCATGTCCTAACTCGCACCAAGTCCCGTTCGCTCATTACCCCTGTGCTCGCTGACCTACATTGGCTCCCGGTTAAGCAGCGCCTCGATTTCAAAATTCTCATCCTTGTTTTCAAATCCATCCATGGCCTCGACCCTCCCTATCTCTGTAATCTTCTCCAGCCCCACAACCCTCTGAGATACCTGTGCTCCTCTAATTCTGCCCTCTTGAGCATCCCTGATTATAATCGCTCAACCTTTGGTGGCCGTGCCTTCTGTTGCCTAGGCCCTAAGCTCTGGCATTCCCGACCTAAACCTTTCCGCCTCGCTACCTCTCTGTCCTCCTTTTAAGACGCTCCTTAAAACCTACTTCTTTGGCCAAGCTTTTGGTCAGCTGCTCTAATACCTCCTTATGTGGATCGGTGTCAAATTTTTTGTCTTAAAATACTCCTGTGCAGCACCTTGGGACGTTTTACTATGTTAAAGGCGCTATATAAATACAAGTTGTTGTTGTATATTCTATGTAAGGCTGGGTTTCCCTAATGTACATGTGATGCTTATTTGAACTTTTGGGAGAACTGGTTTTAAATTAAAAAAAAAACTAAATACAAAATTGTGATTATGGCTGGAGCAATTTTAGTCATAAAGGCCTGAATTTTAGTGGGGAAGTGGGTTGGGGAGTGGGGGTGCTCCGAAGCTGTGGGGAAACCCGGGAGAACGGGGTTCCCACAGGCCCTGCCGACTAACAGCAGGGCCTGATTTGAATGGAAAACCTCTGTTTCCCACCCGCAGCCAGCCAGATGGAGAGGCTGGCTGGCTGCGGGCGGGTAGGCCGGAGAGAGGAGGGAGGGAGGGCTCACGTGGGGGCTGGGGGCGTGCATCTAGAGGAGCATGTGTAGGGCCGAAGGAGCAGGGCGGTGGTTCGGGAATGATTGGCGGCCAGAGGGGCTGGGTTGTCGGAGAAGATCGGCGGCCAGTGGGGTGGGGTGGGGTGGAGGGGTGTCAGCAAAGATCAGGGGCCGGAGGAGCGGGGGGGATTGGTGGCCTTGTGGGGGTGAGGGGGGGTCTCCGATCGCGGGGGTTGGGTTAGGTAGGGACGCTGGATCCAGGAGGGAAGCGTAAAGGCACTTACCTCCTGGAACCAGCAGTCCTCGCCTTACTTTGGCTGGCGGGTTTCACGAGGTGTGTGAAACCCGACCAGCTAAAGTTAAATACAAAATGGAGGTTAAATCAGAGGCTGCCAGCCTCATTATAATATTTAAATGGACGACCCACTACCTGGGAGCGAGTGGGCTGCCCATCCCCCATCCCACCTCCGATAAAACCAGAACTGGGCAGGTTGGAGGCTGGTTCTG
Source organism: Squalus acanthias (assembly GCA_030390025.1). NCBI lineage: Eukaryota > Metazoa > Chordata > Chondrichthyes > Squaliformes > Squalidae > Squalus > Squalus acanthias. The sequence continues at coordinate 130,622,806 of CM059425.1, read as the reverse complement.
GTCGGGGCTCAGATTTTTTCTACTTTAACTCCCACATGACCCCAACCCATCTGTTTCTTTAGGCTAAAATTCCCCCAAAAGTGTCAGCTGTGGCTCAGTGGGGAGCACTCTCACCTCTGAGTCAGATGGTTGCGGGTTCAAGCCCCACATCAGAGACTTGAGCACAAAATCTAGGGAGCGCAGCACTGTCGAGGTGCTGTCTTTCAGATGAGACATTCAACCGAGGCCCCGTCTGCCCTCTCAGGTGATCATAAAAGATCCCATTTATCCCTTACGTATTTTTGAAATGTATAAACTATTTTTGTTTCTTTAATATTTTCATGTACACTCACTGCCTGATTCGCAAAATTATGTCTGTTATGATACATATGTGATTGACATTCAAACCAACATTTTACACTCATTGGGCAATAAATGCTGGCCTTACCAGCGACGCCCACATCCCGTGAATGAATCAATTTAAAAAAATAAAGTTTCAGACATTGCCACATGATGCCATTACATCACTAAATAATGTCTGAAAGTTGACCATGGAAAGAATGAACAATCTAGAACCTTGCAAAAATAATGATTGCAAACGCTCTCTGTGGGTTAGTTTTGTTAACAGTCTTTTTGTAAAAAGAGCGAATAGTCACAGAGCTGGGGTCACAAAAAGAAAAGAAAAATGGAACTTGGAAAAATACTCCAGAGAGGATTCGATGCTGGACTGTAATGTAGCTCAATGTAATGCTGTGGATAAAAGTTTACTTTATGGAAATCATTTCATACATCCAAATATTATGAGTATAGATTTATATTTCTGTAAACTGAAAACTAACGTAATATTCTGACACATTCACTCCTTTTTTTGAGCAATGTCTCGATTTTAAAATTCTTATCCTCCATGTTCAAATCCCTCCATGGCCTCGCCCCTCCCTGTCTCTGTAACCTTCTCCAGCCCTACAACCCTCTGCGCTCCACCAATTCTGGCCTCTTGCGCATCCCCGATTTCCATCGCTCCACCATTGGCGGCCGTGCCTTCAGCTGCCAAGGCCCTCAGCTCTGGAATTCCCTCCCTAAACCTCTCCGCCCCTCTCTCCTCCTTTAAGATGCTCCTTAAAACCTATCTCTTTGACCAAGCTTTTTGTCACCTGTCCTAATATCTCCTTTATGTAGCTCTGCGTCAAATTTTATTTGATAACGCTCCTGTGAAGCGCCTTGGGATGTTTTACTATGTTAAAGGCGCCACATAAATACAAGATGTTGTTAGCATGTTTGAGAGAAAAGAAAATTGATGCAGATGGAAAAGTTTTATAAGGATGCAAACCAAAAATAAAGTAGTAGTTATAATAGGCTATTTTTGCCGTAAACTTTGGACGTGATTGAAAAATAAATAATTTTGATAAATTTAAATCGAGGTCAAAATCGGTATAACACACTGGGCGCAGACTGTTAATCTGATTTATGGTGGGATGGAGTTGCTATTATGAGATCGGGTGGAGGCTAATTTTCAAAGCATGTCTTGGGGTGTGGAAGCATTTTGACGGTATTCACGGCACGTAATTACAGGGAGCTTTGGTGTTGCTGAATATAGAATGACAGCACATAATTTTCTTATCAACTCTGATTTTTAAGTTAACCCTGTGTTGTACTTGAGTTCCAAGAATATTAGTAAAATGAATCTGGAATGGCTTATGCCTTTGGTTAGATCTGAATTTTGTTCTTTAACATTTTTTAATCAACCAGTTGGAGTTGTTTAAGTTCTTGGAGAAGTTTACAGTTACATAAATTATCTTTGTCCAAGCATTTAGCTCGTTTTATGCCAACTTTTTTGATTGGCTCCCCATCCACCACCTTAAATATTCACATCCTGCACCACCGGCGTACCGTGGCTGCAGTGTGTATCATCTACAAGATGCACTGCAGCAACTCGCCAAGGCTTCTTCGACAGCACCTCCCAAACCCGTGACCTCCACCATCAGAAAGACAAGGGCAGCAGGCACAAGGGAACACCATCGCCTCCAAGTCACACACCATCCTGACTTGGAAATATATCGCCCATTGCTTCATCGTCGCTGGGTCAAAATCCTGGAACTCCCTTCCAAACAGCACTGTGGGAGTGCCTTCATCACATGCACTGCAGCGGTTGAAGAAGAAGTCTCACCACCACCTTCTCAAGGGCTAGTAGGGATGGTCATTAAATGCTGGCCTTGCCAGTGACACCTATATCCCCAGAATAAATATTTTAAAAAGAACTTCCATCATTGGAAACAGTCTGTTTTTACTGGAAATGTAAAAATAAGGACCAAGTGTATAACATTTAAATGCGATTGAATCACATCTGCACGCCCTGATCCAATTATCCCTCATCCTTTTAACCCCACTTCACATTAACACTACACCTGGTCAATGCCACAGGAGATTGAGACAGTTTCTTCCTTTTTTATAAAAGTCGCTTGAAATGTCAATAACATCTGTGCCTCTGTACAACAGCTGCCGATTTGTAACGTGATGATGGTGATGAACTCAAAGGGTTTCCTTACAGCTGTTTTTCTCCTTGCATTCATATGAGGTCAAGAGTTACAGTTTCTCTGTGTGAGGCCAATACTTAACATCCATCCCTTTGACTCATTTTATGACAATACTGATCCTGCTAACATTTCTCAGCACTTTTTATTGAATAAACAGGTTATCAAACCAGGTCCTATGTGCTCAAGAATGATACAACACAGAAGGAGACCATTCGGCCCATCGTGCTTGTGCCGGCTCTTAGAAAGAGCTCTCCAATTAGTCCCACTCCTCCCTCTTCTTTCCTCATAGCCCTGCAAATTTTTCCCCTTAAAATTTATCCAATTACCTTTTGAAAGTTACTATTGAATCTGCATCCACCTCCCTTTCAGGCAGTGCATCTCAGATCATAACTCGCTGCGTAAAAAAAATTCCCCTCGTGTTGTCTCTGGTTCTTTTTCCAATGGTCTTAATCTGCGGCCACTGGTTACCAACTCTCCTGCCATTGGAAACAGCTTCTCCCTACTTACTCTATCAATGTCTAGTTGCCAAAAAAAGGTTTTAAAACCTAGTTGAGCAATTTGTGTTCTTCAGATCAAATTTGATTCCAGAAATGAAAGCTTATAAAATGATTAATAGTGCGCTTTTTACTTATCTTAAATCCTTTTCCATATATAACATGATCAAGAACTTTCCATAAAGCTTAAAATTGGTAATTTTGCAAGTCCACACTGCAGGTCCGAAGCCTTGCTCACTGACAACAGAAATAAGAAATTCAGGCATCATTCTTGGTGCAGCTGCCAGGGAATTATAAGAATTACATAGAATGTACAGCACAGAAACAGGCCATTCGGCCCAACTAGTCTGTGCCGGTGTTTATACTCCACACGAGCCTCCTCCCATTCCATCTACCTCATCTCAGCCTTTCAGCAAATCTTTCTGTTCCCTTCACTCTCATATACTCGTCTGGTTTGCTTTTGAAAGCATCTAAGCTATTTGCCTCAAACACTTCCTGTGGTAGTGAGTTCCACATTCTCACCACTCTTTGAGTAATTAAATCTCTCCTTATTTCCCTATTGGATTTATTAGTGACTATCTTGTATTTATGGCCCCCAGTTTTGGATTCTCCCACAAGTGGAATCATTGTCTCTACATCCACCCTGTCCAACCCATTCATAATTTGAAAGACCTCTATCAGCTCTCCTCTAAGTTTTCTCTTTTCTAAAGAAAAAGCCCCAAACTGTTCAATCTTTCTTGATAGCTGTAATTTCTCAGTTCTGGTCCTTTTTTGCACTTTCTCCAGTGCTTCTATATCCTTTTTATAGTATGGAGACCAGAACTGTGCACAATACTCCAAGTATGACCTGACTCGGGTCCTATACAATAATGAACATGTTGTATAAAGTTCTGGTCAGATACTATATGCAGTACTGCATTCAGTTCTGGGCACCACACCTCAGGAAGGATATATTGGCCTTGGAGGGGGTGTAGCACAAATTCACCAGGATGATACCGGGGCTAAAAGGGTTAAATTACGAGGACAGATTACACAGACTAGGCTTGTATTCCCTTGAGTATAGAAGATTAAGGACTGATCTAATTGTGGTGTTTAAGCTGATTAAAGGATTTGATAGGGTAGATAGAGAGAAACTATTTCCTCTTATGGGGGAGTCCAGAACAAGGGGGCATAACCTTAAAATTAGAGCTAGGCCGTTCAGGGGTGATGTCGGGAAGCACTTCTTCACACAAAGGGTAGTGGAAATCTGGAACTCTCTCCCCCAAAAAGCTGTTGAGGCTGGGGGTCAATTGAAATCTTCAAAACAAAGATTGATAGATTTCTGTTAGGCAAGGGTATTATGGGTTACGGAACTAAGTCGAGTAGATGGAGTTAAGATACAGATCGGCCATGATCTAACTGAATGGTGGAACAGGTTTGAGGGGCTGACTGGTCCTCTTTCTGTTCCTATGTTTCCATGTCTGGGAGTAAGAAAGGTTAAAGGACAAAGATAATCTTGGAGGCACCCATCCTAAGAGTAATGAAAGGGATACCACCAGTTTTATTTAAGTCCAAAGAGTGGAGGATCTGCTAGACTTCACAGGGATAAACTTGATACACATTTATCAGCAAGGACACCTACCAGTTGTAATACATTACTCAGTCATGATGTGGAGATGCCGGCGTTGGACTGGGGTGGACAAAAATGAGAAGTCGCACAACACCAGGTTATAGTCCAACAGATTTATTTAATTTTACAAGCTTTCGGAGCAGTTCGCTCCTTCGTCAGGTAAGTTTAGCAGTGAGAGAATCTCCCAGAATTCACAATTTAAACACAGACAAAATATATTCAAATCTTTCCCACATCAAAGAGCATAGCCAAGACAATGAGATGTGTCCCAGGGGGTCCAACGTGTCAAACCACCTGCTGGCTGCGTATCCTGTCAATCTGTGTAGGTTCTTGTGTTAGCCTTTTTTTAAAAAAAAACACCTGGGAAGACCGGCCATGATGTCAAGTCACGTTCTGTATCGTGACATGAACCCGATATCGCGATTGAGGCCCTCCTCATGAGTGCGGAACTTGGCTATCAGTTTCTGCTCTATGATTTTGCGCTGTCGTGTATTTCGAAGGCCGCCTTGGAGAACGCTTACCCGCATATCCGAGGCTGAATGCCCCTGGCTGCTGAAGTGTTCCCCGACTGGGAGGCAACCCTCCTGCCTGGCGATTGTTGCGCGGTGTCCGTTCATACGTTGTCTCAGTGTCTGCATGGTCTCGCCGATGTACCATGCTCTGGAGCATCCTTTACTGCAACGTATCAGGTAGACAACGTTGGCCGAGTCACATGAGTATGTACCGTGTACCTGGTGGGTAGTGTCCTCACGTGTGATGATGGTATCTGTGTCCATGATTTGGCATGTCTTGCAGAGGTTGCCGTGGCAGGGTTGTGTGGTGTCTTGGTTGCTGTTCGCCTGAAAGATGGGTAATCTGCTGCGAACGATGGTACTTTTGAGGTTAGGCGGCTGCTTGAAGGCGAGTAGTGGAGGCGTGGGGATGGCCTTAGCAAGGTGTTCGTCGTCATCGATGACATGTTGAAGGCTGCGAAGAACATGGCGTAGTTTTTCCGCTCCGGGGAAGTACTGGACGACGTAGGGTACTCTGTTGGTTGTGTCCCGTGTTCGTCTTCTGAGGAGGTCTATGCGGTTTTTCGCTGTGGCCCGTCGAAACTGTCGATCGACGAGTCGAGCGTCATATCCCGTTCTTACGAGGGCGTCTTTCAGTGTCCGTAGGTGTCCATCGCGTTCCTCCTCGTCTGAGCAGATCCTGTGTATTCGCAGGGCTTGTCCATAGGGGATGGCTTCTTTACCGTGGTTAGGGTGGAAGCTGGAGAAGTGGAGCATCGTGAGGTTGTCCGTGGGCTTGCGGTAGAGTGAAGTGCTGAGGCGTCCGTCTTTGATGGAGATTCGTGTGTCCAAGAATGAAACCGATTCTGAGGAGTAGTCCATGGTGAGTTTGATGGTGGGATGGAACCTGTTGATGCTATCGTGTAGTCCTTTCAGTGATCCTTCGCCGTGGGTCCAAAGGAAGAAGATGTCGTCGATGTATCTGGTGTACAGCGTTGGTTGGAGGTCCTGTGCAGCGAAGAAGTCTTGCTCGAACTTGTGCATGAAGATGTTGGCATATTGGGGTGCGAATTTGGTCCCCATGGCTGTTCCGTGTGTTTGGGTAAAAAAATGGTTGTCGAAGGTGAAGACATTGTGGTGAGTGCTGGTGCTGCCCCAGTGTGCTCGCTTGGCAACAAGTACAGATTTTCACTGCAGTGCAGGAAATCCACTCAAATCTTTGCCTTTTAGTTTGATTACAATGGGCAAGATTTGCTCTTTAGAACAGTCACGAAAACTAGAAGTATATCTGTCAGCCGTGGCTCAGTGGGTAGCATTCTTGCCTCTGTGTCAGGAGGTTGTGGGTTCAAATCCCACAAGACACTCCAGCGCGGTACCAAGGGCGTGCTGCACTGTCTTGCGGATGGGACGTTAAACTGAGGCCCTGTCTGCTCTCTCAGGTGGATGTAAAAGATCCCTTGGCACTATTTCAAAGAAGAACCTTCTCTGTTCTGAGGAGAACAACCCCAGCTTCTCCAGTCTATCCACGTAACTGAAGTCCCTCATCCCGGAAATCATTCTCGTAAATCTTTTCCGCACCCTCTCTAAGGCCTTCACATCCTTCCTAAGGTGCGGTGCCCAGAATTGGACACAATACTCCAGTTGAGGCCGAACCAGTATTTAATACAGGTTCTTCATAATTGCCACACTTTTGTACTCTATGGGCTGGATTTTACCAGCCCTGAGGAGGCGAGTTTGGAGGTGGGACTGCTGGGAAAATGGGAAAAATTGGGAGGGGGTCCCAACCCGCCTCTGAACCATCTTCCCGGGAGACGGGTCCCCGACTCGCGCAGGGACCCGTCTCCTAGCGGCGAGGAGGGGATTAGAGCTAATTAACTGCCTGTTAACAGGTAGTTAACAGGCAGTTAAGAGGCTTTTCCCCATTTTCCGCCTGCTGATGCGGCCTTCCCGACGGCGGGAAACCCCGCCAGGGTCAGCGAGGCGAGCTGTGGGTCTGCTGCAGTGTAAGTGTGCAAATGACAGCTGCAGAAGTAGTGTGATGGGTGCAATGGTGCACAGGTAAGTATAACAGGTGAGAGAATGTAGTGAGAAATATTTTTATTCTGTTTATATGTATCTGCAGGTGACAAGATTTGATGTTTCTGTGAAGCCTCATCTGATCAGCAGAATTGACAGATGGCTTCTGCAATCTCACATGCAGCTGCCATCTGTTTTCTCCTAAGGAGAGAGTCATGGGTGAGCCTGGGTGCAAGGGTTCACCTTTGGACATGTCAATGCTGTCAAACACTGACAATTCATCTGTCAAAAAATTATGGTGTCTGTCACTTTAACAAAACTGGCAGATGAAGCATTATGCACTGACGTCATCTGACATTGGCTTTTCCTTAATTGGCCGGCAAGCCTGCAGGGTGGGCTTAACAAGGCCAATCAAGGGAAAATAGCGTCAGGTCGTCCGATGTCGCTGGGGGTGGGACTAGAACCCGGAAACAAGCAGTCCCGCTCCCAACGCGCCTCCTCAGGTAAGATCCCGGTCTATACCTCTATTCATGAAGCCCAGTATCCCGTAAGCTTTTTTGACCGCTTTCTCAACCTGCCCTGCTACCTTCAACAATTTGTGCACATATACCCCTAGGTCTCTCTGTTCATGTATCCACTTTAGGATTGTACCCTTTAGTTTATATTTCCTCTCCTTGTTCTTTTTACCAAAATGTATCACTTCGCATTTTTCTGCGTTAAATTTCATCTGCCACGTGTCCACCCATTCCACCAGCCTGTCTATGTCCTCTTGAAGTCTATCATTATCCTACTCACTGTTCACTATACTTCCAAGTTTTGTGTCATCTGCAAATTTTGAAATTGTGCCCTGTACACCCACATCCAAGTCATTAATATATATCAAGAAAAGCAGTGGTCCTCGAGCCGACCCCTGGGGAACACCACTGTATACCTTCCTCCAGTCCGAAAAACAACCGTTCACCACTACTCTCTGTTTCCTGTCACTTAGCCAATTTCGTATCCATGCTGCCACTGTCCCTTTTATTTCATGGGCATCAACTTTGCTGGCAAGCCTATTGTGCGGCACTTTATCAAACTCCTTTTGAAAATCCATGTACACCATGTCAACTGCATTGCCCTCATCAACCCTCTCTGTTACCTCATCAAAAAACTCGATCAAGTTGGTTAAACACAATTTGCCTTTAACAAATCCGTGCTGACTTTCCTTAATTAATCCACACTTGTCCAAGTGACTGTTAATTTTGTCCCTGATTATCGTTTCTAAAAGGTTCTCCACTATCAAGGTTAAACTGACTGGCCTGTGGTTGCTGGGTTTATCTTTACACCCTTTTTTGAACAAGGGTGTAACATTTGCAATTCTCCAGTCCTCTGGCACCACCCCTGTTTCTAAGGAGGATTGGAAGATTATGGCCAGTACCTCCGCGATTTCCTCCTTAACCTCCCTCAGCGTTCTAGGATGCATCCTATCTGGCCCTGGTGACTTATCTACTTTAAGTACAGCCATCCTTTCTAGTACCTCCTCTTTATCAATTTTTATCCCATCCAGTATCTCCTCTACCTCCTCCGAAAGCTATGTCTATGGTAGCATCTTCCTTGGTGAAGACAGATGCAAAGTACTCATTCAGTATCTCAGCCATACCCTCTGCCTCCATGTGTAGGTATCCTTTTTGGTCCTAATTGGCCCCACCCCATCTCTTACTGCCCGTTTACTATTTATATGCCGATAGAAGACTTATGTTAGCTGCCATTCTATTCTCATACCCTCTCTTTGCCCCTCTTATTTTCTTTTTTACTTCCCCTTTGAACTTTCTATATTCAGCTTGATTCTCACTTGTATTCTCAACCTGACATCTGTCATACACCCCCTTTTTCTGCTTCATCTTACTCTCTATCTCTTTTCTCATCCAGGGAGCTCTGACGTTAGTTGCCCTACCTTTCCCCCTAGTGGGAATGTACCTCGACTCTACCCGAACTATTTCCTCTCTAAAGGCAGCCCATTGTTCCACTACAGTTTTGCCTGCCAATCTTTGATTCCAATTTACCCGGGCCAGATCCGTTCTCATCCCACTGAAATTGGCCTTCCTCCAATTAAGTATTTTTACTCTAGACTTCTGCCTGTCCTTTTCCATAGCTAATTTAAACCTTATGATACTATGATCACTGTTCCCTAAATGTTCACCTACTGACACTTGCTCCAGTTGACCTACCTCATTTCCCAGAACCAGATCCAGCAATGCCGCCTTCCTCGTTGGGCCGGAAACATACTGATCAAGAAAGTTCTCCTGAACACACTTCAGAAATTCTCCCCCCTCTCTGCCCTTTACACTATTACTATCCCAGTCTATATTAGGATAGTTGAAGTCCCCCATTATCACTACTCTATAGCTCTTGCATCTCTCTCTAATTTCTCTACAAATTTGCTCCTCCATATTTTCCCCACTAGTTGGTGGCCTATAGAATACACCTAGTAGTATAATGGCACCTCTATTATTTACATAGGATTACATAGGATATACGGCACAGAAACAGGCCATTCTGCCCAACCAGTCTATGCCAGTGTTTATGTTCCACTCGCACCTCCTCCCGTCTTTCATCATCTAACCCTATCAGCATAACCCTCTATTCCCTTCTCCCTCATATGCTTATCTATCCGCCCCTTCAATTCATCTATACTATTCGCTTCAACCACTCCCTGTGATAGCGAGTTCCACATTCTCACCACTCTCTGGGTAAAGAAGTTTCTTCTGAATTCCCAATTTGATTTCTTAGTGACTATCTTATATGGATGGCCTCTAGTATTGCTCTTCCCCACAAGTGGAAACACTCTCTCTGTATCTACTCTATCAAAACCTTTCATGATTTTAAAGACCTCTATTAGGTCACCCCTCAGCCTTCTATTTTCAAGATAAAAGATACCCAGCCTGTTCATCCTTTCTTGATTGGTGTACCCTCACATTTCTGGTATCATCCTTGTAAATCTTCTCTGCACCCTCTCCAGAGCCTCTATATCCTTTTTATAATATGGCGACCAGAATTGCACACCATACTCCAAGTGTGGTCTAACCAAGGTTCAATACAAGTTTAGCATAACTTCACTACTTTTCAAATCTATCCCTCTACAAAAATAAACCCTAGTGCTTGGTTTGATTTTTTATGGCCTTGTTAACCTGTGTCGATACTTTTAGTGATTTGTGTATTTGTGCTCCTAGATCCCTTTGTTCCTCTTCCCCATTTAGATTCTTATTTTCCAAGTAATAAGTGACCTCCCTGTTTTTCTTACCAAAATGTAATACCTCACATTTATCTGTGGTGAAATTCTTTTGCCAATTATATGCCCATTCTGCAAGTTTATTAATGTCTTGTAATTTGTTGCAGTCCTCCTCAGTGTTGATTATCCCCCCCATATTTGGTGTCGTCCGCAAATTTAGAAATTGTATTTTTGATTCCAAGGTCTAAATCATTAATGTAGATTCTTTACTCAGAGAGTGGTTGGGGTGTGGAATGGACTGCCTGCTGTGATAGTGGAGTCGGACACTTTAGGAACTTTCAAGCGGTTATTGGATAAGCACATGGAGCACACCAGAGTGATAGGGAGTGTGATAGCTTGATCTTGGTCTCGGACAATGCTCGGCACAACATCGAGGGCCGAAGGGCCTGTACTGTGCTGTACTGTTCTATGTTCTATGTTCTTAACAGTGGTCCCAGCACTGATCCTGTGGAACACCACTTCCTACCTTCTGCCACTGTGAATAGCTACCCTTTACCCCTACTCTCTGCTTTCTGTCTTGACGCCAACTAGCTATCCATTCTGCTACTTGTCCCCTGACTCCACATTCTCTGACCTTATTCATTAGTCTATTATGTGGTACCTTATCGAAGGCCTTTTGAAAATCTAGATAAATTAAATCTTCTGCATTACCCTTGTCTACTCTCTCTGTTACCTCTTCAAAAAATCCAATTAGGTTGGTCAAGCAAGACTTTCCCTTTTGAAATCCATGCTGACTATTTATTATTATTTTTCATTTCGAGATGTTCTATTTTCTCCTTTAGCAGGGATTCCATTATTTTTCCTACCACTGACTGGTCTGTAGTTCCCTGGACATGTTCTATCTCCCTTCTTAAATATAGGTATTACGTTAGCTATCCGCCAGTCCTCTGGCACTACACCTTTTTCTAACGAATTACTAAATGTGTGTAGTAGTGCCTCTGCTAGTTCTTCCCTAGATTCTTTTAAAATGCATGGATGTAATCCGTCTGGACCAGGGGTTTTATCCTCTTTGAGTTTCATTAGTTTATTTAGTATATCTCCTCATTTTATTTTAAATGCAGTTAACTCATTACTAGTCTCATCATCTGATGTCATCTCTGCCTGTTCTATCTCCCTGGCAAATACTGAAGCAAAGTAATTATTTAATATCTCTGCCATCTCTCTATTGCTGCCTGTGGTATTATCCTCTCCATCCCCAAGTGGCCCTATTCCCATCCCAACCTTTTTTTAAATTTATGTGCCTGTAAAATATTTTACTATTTTGTTTTATGTTCCTTGATAATTTAATTTCATAGTTCCTCTTTGCCTTCCTAATTGTTTTTTGACTTCTCTCCTAATCCCTTCATATTCTCCCTTATCATGCTCTCCCCTGCTGTCCATCTACAATGTGTGCCTCTTTCCTTACCCTCAATTTTTCCCTTATGGCTTTATTCATCCACAGTGTCTCATTAGTGTTTAGCTTGTTCTTGTTTATTAGTGGAATATATTTTTCCTGGACTCTGTTGAACACCATTTTAAATGTTTCCTATTGCTGTTCTATGCCACAAACTCCATTCCCTAGCCACTGACTCCATCTCTCTCCCTAACATCTGTCTGAGGCTGAACCACACTGTTCGCAACCTTGGTGTCATATTTGACCCTAAAATGAGCTTCCAACCACATATCCGCAGCATAACTAAGACCGCCTATTTCCACCTCCGTAACATCACCCGTCTCTGCCCTTGCCTCAGCTCATCCGCTGCTGAAACCCTCATCCATGCCTTTGTTACCTCTAGACTTGACTATTCCAATGCACTCCTGCCTGGCCTCCCACATTCTACCCTACGTAAACTTGAGGTCATCCAAAACTCGGCTGCCCGTGTCTTAACTCGCACCAAGCCCCATTCACCCATCACCCCTGTTCTCGCTGACCTACGTTGGCTCCCGGTTAAGCAACGCCTCGATTTCAAAATTCTCATCCTTGTTTTCAAATCCTCCCATGGCCTCGCCCCCCTCCCTATCTCTATAATCTCCTTCAGCCCCACAACCCCCTGAGATATCTGCGCTCCTCTAATTCTGCCCTCTTGAGCATCCCTGATTATAATTGCTCAACCATTGGTGGCCGTGCCTTCTGTTGCCTAGGCCCTAAGCTCTGGAATTCCCTGCCTAAACCTCTCCGCCTCGCTACCTCTCTTTGCTCCTTTAAGATGCTCCTTAAAACCTACCTCTTTGGCCAAGCTTTTGGTCATCTGCCCTAATTTCTCCTTATGTGGCTCGGTATCAAATTTTTTGTCTTTTAATACTCCTGTGAAACGCCTTGGGACGTTTTACTACGTTAAAGGCACTATATAAATACAAGAAGTTGGTTTTTTTTTGCCAATACTGTTGTCCATTTTATTTTCCCAAGTTCTATTCTCAGCCCCTCAAAATCAGCTTTTCTCCAATCTATTACCCTGGTCTTTGTCATACCTATGCCCTTCTCAATTATTATCTTAAAACGTATTATATTATGGTCACTAATGCCTAGATGTTCCCCTACTTTTACTTCTCTTATCTGCTCTGGTTCATTACTCATTCCTAGATCCAATAGCAAATCCTCCCTTGTTGGGCTTTTTACATATTGGGTTAGAAAGGAGTCCTGTACACATTGTAGGAACTCCATTCCCTTATCCCCTTTGCCTACCTCTTCTGTCCAATTAATATCGGGGTAGTTGAAATCCCCCATGATTATTATTCGATGTTTTTTACTCATTTCCCTAATTTATCTGCATATTTCTTCCTCCACCGCCCTTCCATTATTAGGTGGTCTGAAGACTACCCCTATTAGTGCGATTAATCCTTTATTATCTTTTATCTCTATCCACATCTCCATCCATACTTCTGTTTTGCTGATAGCTGCATCACTTTTTCTACTGCCATTGTTATCCCTAAAAGGTACAGCTCCTCCACCTCCCCTTTTCCCCTCTCTATCTTTTCTAAATATGTTATACCCTGCAATGTTTAATTCTAGTCCTGATTTTTCTGTAGCCATGTCTCAGTAATCCCCACTATGTCTGATTGCCTCCAGCTCCCCTGTTTTATTACGGACCCTGTGTGCATTGCTGTACAGACCGATTAACTCATTTTTAATAGCAGTTCCGCTCACTTTATTTTTAACCATCTTTTTAAACTCCTGTTCCATAACTCTATTTATTCCCTGGCCATCAAAGTCCTCCCTTACTTTACTCTTTCCTATGCTCTCCTTTCCTGTTTTGTTTATATTTAGGCTGGTTTCATATCTTGTAGATCCCTCCTCCCATCTTACTAATTTAAAGCCTTTGCCACCTCCCTATTTACCCTTTCTGCTAGGATACGGGTCCCATCCCGGTTCAGGTGGAGATCATCCCATCAGCTCCTTTCTGTCCCATGAAAAGAAACCCCTCCTTCCCACACCAGCCCTTTAGCCACGTGTTAATTCTCCTGATCTGACTGTTTCTATACCAATTTGCACGTGGCTCTGGAAATAATCCAAAGATTATTACCCTCGAGGTCCTGCTTTTTAATTTTGCTCCTAACTCCTGTTACTCCTTCAGCAGGACCTCCTGCCTGTTCCTACCTAAGTCATTTGTTCTGACATGGACCACGACAACTGTATTTACCCCCTCCCTTTCCAAATTCCTCTCCAGCCGCCTCGAGATATCCCTTACCCTGGCATCGGGTAGGCAACACACCCTTTGGGATTCTCATTCTTGGCTGCAGAGCAGGCTATCTAGCCCCCGAATTATAGAATCCCTTATTACTACCACATTTCTATTCTGCTCTCCCCCCCCCTCCCGCCCCCCGCCCCCAGACATCCTTCTGAGCCACGGTGCCTTGGTCTGCATTGCGGCTGTCCTCCCTGCAGTCTTTCTCCTTGACCTTGTCCTCACAGGTCCAGTATCTGTGGGATTTCCTTCTCAACCTCTCCTAAGTCCCGCTACCCGGCTCCCTAGCAGTCACACCCTCCCTTTTCTGAACCTGTGCTTTCATCTGAGGTGTGACTGTTTTCTGGATAAAACTATCCAGAAATTCCTCCCCCTCCCTTATGTTTCGGAGTGTCTCTAACTCGCACTCCAGCTCAATGACTCTGAGTCGGAGTGACTGAAGGCTAAACATATAAAATTCTGACAGGTCTGGACAGATTAGATGCAGGAAGAATGTTCCCGATGGTCGGAGAGTCCAGAACCAGGGGTCATAATCTAAGGATAAGGGGTAAGCCATTTAGGACAGAAATGAGGAGGAATTTCTTCACCCAGAGAGTGGTGAACCTGTGGAATTCTCTACCACAGAAGGTAGTTGAGGCCAATTCATTAAATATATTCAAGAATGAGTTAGATATATTTCTTAAAGCTAAAGGTATCAAGGGATATGGGGAGAAGGCAGGTACAGGGTACTGAGTTTGGATGATCAGCCATGATCTCATCGAATGGCGGAGCAGACTCGAGGGGCCGAATGGCCTACTCCTGCTCCTATCTTCTATGTTTAAGGCAGAGACGTTTCCTGCAAATGTGGGAATCCGGGACAGCCTCGCTGTCCACACACTCCCACATACTACAGTCCCGACACATAGCCTGCCCTGCCATCTCTAGACTTTATTTATTTGCTTATTTAATTAGTTAAAGTTTTTAATCAAACAATTATTTATAGTTATATTAATTATTTAGTTTCTTAACTCTAGCCATATAGATTCTGTCCTTGACCCCTTCAGGACATCCTCTCTCTCCAGCACTGTAACATTCTCCTTAACCAATACTGCCACACCACCTCCTATCTTTCCTTCCCTAACTTTCCTGAACCTTATATCCAGGAATATTTAATACCCAATCCTGCCCTGTTAGAAACATAGAAACATAGAAGATAGGAGCAGGAGTAGGCCATTCGGCCCCTCGAGCCTGCTCCGCCATTCAATGCGATCATGGCTGATCATCCAAATTCAGTACTCTGTCCCTGCTTTCTCCCCATATCCCTTGGTCCCTTTAGCCTTAAGAAATATATCTAACTCCTTCTTGAATATATTTAATGAATTGGCCTCAACTGCCTTCTGTGGTAGAGAATTCCACAGGTTCACTACTCTCTGGGTGAAGAAATTCCTCCTCATTTCAGTCCTAAATGGCTTACCCCTTATCCTTAGACTGTGACCTCTGGTTCTGGACTCCCCTGCCATCGGGAGCATCCTTCCTGCATCTAGTCTGTCTGGTCCTGTTAGAATTTTATAAGTTTCAATGAGATCCCCTCTCATTCTACTAAACTCTAGCGAATATAAACCTAATCGACCCAATCTCTCTTCATACATCATTCCTGCCAACCCAGGTATCAGTCTGGTGAATCTTCGCTGCACTCCCTCCATGGCAAGAACATCCTTTCTCAGATAAGGTGACCAAAACTGCACACAATACTCAAGGTGTGGTCTCACCAAGGCCTTGTACAACTGCAGCAAGACATCCTTGCTCCTGTACTCGAATCCTCTCGCTATGAAGGCCAACATACCATATGCCTTCTTAACCGCCTGCTGCACCTGCATACTTACCTTCAGCGACTGGTGCACAAGGACACCCAGGTCTCGTTGCACTTCCCCTTTTCCCAATCTATTGCCATTCAGATAATAATCTGTCTTCCTGTTTTTGCCACCAAAGTGGATAACCTCACATTTATCCACATTGGGCAGATGCATGGCAGATGCAGTATAATCACCCAACCTGTCCAAATCATACTGGAGTTTCTCTGCATCCTCCTCACAGTACACACGCCCACCCAGCATTGTGTCGTCTGCAAACTTGGAGATATTACATCTAGTTCCCTCATCTAGATCATTAATATATATTGTGAATAGCTGGGGTCCTAGCACCGATCCCTGCGGTACCCCACTGGTCACTGCCTGCCACTCGGAAAAAGACCCATTTATTCCAACTCTTTGCTTCCTGTCTGCCAACCAGTTTTCTATCCAAGTCAGTACCTTACCCCCAATCCCATGTGCTTTAACTTTGCACGCTAATCTCTTTTGCGGGACCTTATCAAAAGCCTTCTGAAAGTCTAAATACACCACATCCACTGGTTCTCCCTTATCTATTCTACCAGTTACATCCTCAAAAAATTCCAGTAGATTAGTCAAGCATGATTTCCCTTTTGTAAATCCATGTTGACTTTGTCTGATCCTGTCACTGTTTTCCAAGTGCTCTGCTATTACATCTTTTATAATGGACTCTAGCATTTTCCCCACTATCGATGTCAGGCTTACCAGTCTATAATTCCCCGTTTTCTCTCTACCACCTTTTTTAAATAGTGGGGTTACATTAGCTACCCTCCAATCCATGGGAACTGTTCCAGAGTCTATAGAATTTTGGAAGATGACCAGCAATGCATCTACTATTTCTAGGGCCACTTCCTTAAGTACCCTAGGATGTAGATTATCAGGCCCTGGGGATTCATCGGCCTTCAATCTCGTCAATTTCCCTAACACCATTTCCCTACAAATACTGATTTCATTCAATTCCTCCCTCTCATTAGACCCTATGTTCCCCGACATCTCTGGGAGTTTATTTGTGTCCTCCTTTGTGAAGACAGAACCAAAGTATGTATTTAATTGGTCTGCCATTTCTTTGTTCCCCATTATACATTCTCCTGATTCTGACTGCAAGGGACCTATGCTTGACTTCACCAATCTTTTTCTCTTCACATATCTATAGAAGCTTTTACAGTCAGTTTTTATGTTCCCTGAAAGCTTACTCTCATATTCTATTCCCCCCTCTTAATTAATCCCTTTGTCCTCCTTTGCTGAATCCTAAACTGCTCCCAATCCTCAAGTTTGCTGCTTTTTCTGACCAATTTATATGTCCTCTCCTTGGATCTTATGCTATCACTAATTTCCCTTGTTAGCCACGGTTGAGTCACCTTTTTTGTTTTATTTTTATGCCAAACAGGGATGAACAAATTCTGTCATTCATCCATGCGATCTTTAAATGTTTGCCATTGCCTATCCACCGTCAACCCTTTAAGTAACGCTCCCCAATCCATCCTCGCCAACTCGCGCCTCATACCATCGTAGTTTCCTTTATTTAAATTCAGGACCGCAGTCTCTGAGTCAACTACTTCACTCTCCATCTTAATGAAGAATTCTATCATATTATGATCGCTCCTCCCCAAGGGGCCTCGCACAACAAGATTGCTAATTAATCCTTTCTCATTACATAATACCCAGTCTAAGATGGCCTGATCTCTAGTTGGTCCCTCGACATATTGGTCCAGGAAACCATCCCGTATACACTCTAGGAATTCCTCCTCCACGGTATTGTTACTAACTTGGTTAGCCCAATCTATATGTAGATTGAAGTCACCCATGATGACTGCTGTGCCCTTATTGCACACGTCTCTAATTTCCCGTTTAATGCCATCCCCAACCTCAGCATTACTGTTTGGGGGTCTGTATGCAACTCCCACTAACGTTTTCTGCCCCTTGGTATTTCTCAGCTCTACCCATACAGATTCCACATCATCAGAGCTAATATCCTTCCTTACTATTGTGTTAAACTCCTCTTTAACCAGCAATGCTACCCCACCTCCTTTTCCTTTTTGCCTGTCCTTCCTGAATATTGAATACCCCTGGATGTTGAATTCCCAGCCTTGGTCACCCTGGAGCCATGTCTCCGTAATCCCAATTATATCATATCCATTTACATCCATTTGTGCAGCTAATTCATCCACCTTATTACGAATGCTCCTCGCATTAAGACACAAAGCCTTCAGGCTTGTTTTTTTTAACACTAAGGGGGAAAAATTCAGTTGGTTGCGCCTCCCGTTAGCGCCTTAAGAGGGCGCTAATGGGGCGCAAAGCCGCTAGCGCCCGGGCGCAGCGATGTTTGCGCCGCTCGGGAACTTAACTAGACATTGTGCGGCGGCGCTAAACTTTACCGCCGCGACCACCTGCGCGCGCAGATTGTGACGTCATTCCATGGTGCAACGCTCTTGTGGCGCCCCGGAGCGGAAATTGAGTGGCGCCCCCTGCCTTACCGCCTGGCGCATCCAACGACCGGAAGACTGGAACGCTATCAATCGCTGTGGGACTGGGGGGGGCGCTATTTAAAGGGGGCCTCTTCCTGTCTTTTTCTGTGGTTGACATTTTTGCACCACTCGTTCTGAGAGAGAGAGAGAGATTCGGAGAGAGAGAAAGAGAGACTTCTGCATTGAGTCAACGCTTTGTGAGGTAGTTTTGCCTACTGATCCTAACTTCGCTGGTACTTTGGTTGCTGTCCTTCATAACTTTGCTTGCAAAGAGACTATGGGGGCTGCACTGATTGGGGGCGTCGTCCTGCTCCAGCTGAATCGGAGGCCACAGAGACGCAGAGAGAGAGTGGCAATGATGGCCAGACGGAGGAGGGCCAACAGGCGTATGTACAGGAGAGCTTACCCTCCCAGGGTATATCGTGAACAGCTCTCCTACATTCATATGTCTGAGGAGCTGTGTTTGCGAAGGCTGCGATTCAGCAAGGAGGTGGTCACTGAGCTCTGCCACCTGCTGCAGCCAGATCTGCAGCCTCAACTGAGGTCCAGGACGTCTCTGTCGGTGGCAGTGAAGGTCACAGTGGCTCTCAACTTCTATGCTACTGGCTCATTTCAAGCTGCTGCTGGGGACCTCGCCAATATCTCCCAGTTCGCGGTGCATTGCTGCATCCGGCAGGTCACAAATTCCCTCTTTAAAAGGAGACGAGAGTTCATCTCTTTCCCCATGACCCCAGACAAGCAGCGTGACCACGCTCTGGGCTTTGCGAGGATAGCGGGCTTCCCCATGGTGCAGGGCGCCATTGACTGCACGCATGTGGCTTTGCGTGCTCCACATGAGAATGCCGAGGAATTCCGGAACAGAAAGGGGTTCCATTCCTTGAATGTTCAGTTGGTCTGTGACCACAGACGGCTGATACTCGCTGTCAATGCCCACTATCCTGGCAGCTGCCACGATGCTTTCATCCTGCGCCAGACTACTGTGGCAGAACTTTTCGAGGCACTGCATCAGCCAGTTGGTTGGCTTCTCGGGGACAAGGGGTATCCATTGAGCACCTGGCTGATGACACCGCTCCGTACGCCCAACACCCCTGCTGAGCTGCGGTACAACGAGAGCCATCAAGCTACCAGGAACATCATTGACCGCACAATCGGCGTGCTGAAGCAACGGTTCCGCTATCTCGACCATTCTGGAGGAGCCCTGCAGTACTCGCCTGAGCGAGTATCCAACTTCGTAGTTGTGTGCTGCATGTTGCATAACATGGCAATCGTCAGGACCCAGCCAATGCCACCAGGCCTTGGAGCACCACCAGAGGAGGAGGAGAGGAGGAAGAGGACGAGGAGGATGATCAACAGCAGCACCAAGGCGGGAGGGCGGCCCACAATGGTGAAACTGCAAGGGCCGTCTGTCAACGGCTGATAGCAAGCCGCTTCTAGGGCCCCTGCTGTGGAAATGGCTTCTGCCATTGCTAACAACATCAATGACCCCAGCACGCAACCCCTAAGCCGGCCAAGGCACCAATGATTCCAAACACCAAACATGTATATTTTGAATACAAAAATGTATTTATTTTACAAACTCTGTGTGTGTCATTTCCTCATGACAAACTCATAGAAATAAACACAAAAAAACAGTCATTAACATAACTGGTTCTCACAACCTGGAGATAATGTCCAAAACACTAGACAAAAGTTGGACCACGAACCTCGGCCTTTAATAAAAAAATGACCAGCATTTTGTCACACCTCCTACTTTTTGCCCTTCGAGGGTGATCTCCTTCCCTTGCGCACTTCCCCCCTTCTAACCCTACTGCTCCTCCGTAATGGGACCTCAGTGGCTGCAGCAAGGCTGGTGGAAGGCTGCTGATTGTCAGACCCTGACACTGCAGATGCCCCTGAAGGACGGCCTCGACCAGTTCTGGGCCTGGAGGGCCCGGCTGCAGACTGCACCAACTCTGCATGGGCGGCAGCAGTCTGTCCTACAGGCGGTGGCAAGTGCAGTGGAGAAGTGACAGTGTTGGCAGCAGGAATGCTGTCATCGTGAGAGAGGACAGCAACTCCCTGCTCGCCCGACACACTGGCACTCCCACAGGGCAGCACTTCAGCATCCAGAGCAATCTGCTGGAGCACAGATTGCTGGCCTGCTGCGGCGCGGTGAGAGCCCCGGGGACATGTGAACAAACCATCGAGGTTGGCAGCAGTCAGTGCTCGCGTGGCCTCAAACTGAGTCTGCATGAGAGCAGTCAGAGATGGGATCACGGCAGTCAGTGACTGAATTGCAGCACTAAGCTTTAGTGTGGCATCCGCCTGTGCTACAGCGAAGTGCTCCACACTCCTTGCCTGTGACTCAATGCATTCGGGCACCCTTCCCACTGCACCCATGAGCTCAGTGTGCATGCCCACCGCCTGGGTGTTCATTTCTGCGATCAGCCGCTCCTCCTCTGCGTCTATTGCAGTAGGAGTCGCTGGCATACTCTCCCTCTGGGGAGAAGGCCCCCGTTCTTCCCTACCCCCATGGCGTTGCTGCAGCCCGCTGGGTCCTGGAGCTTCACCCTCATCAGACCCTTCCCCCCTGCTCCCCTCCAGGGAAGGCGTGTTCCCAGTGTGGGCATGGGCTTCCTCGGGAGAGGGTGGCACTGATGCTCCGGCTTCCTCTTCCTCCTCGGCTGCAGCTTCACTCCCACTGGCAGCTTCAGGGCCCGTCTCCTCAGCTGGTGAATCACCATCTGAAAGCAGGGAGGTACAAGAGTGGCTTTAGCGTGAGGACAGGGTGGCAGTAAGGGAGGAATAAGTGCAGCGAGTTAGCAAGTTGGATTGAAAGTGTCAAAGGCTGGTGTTGTGAGGGACAAGTGGAAGGACAGAGGACAAAAAGGTGATGACCTTACCATTGCTGTCCAGAACGGGGTCGGCGTCTCCAGTGGCGACGGGACCGATCACCTGGCTTGCCACAATCCTGTGGACGCGCTCCTCAAGATCGCTGAGGGGTTGCAGCTGAGGCCGCCCTCCACCTGTCCGTTGTTGCTGTCTCCTATTATGCGCCAGCTTGGCCTGCAAGAAAAAGGACAGCATCTGAGTAAATATACAGCCATGGTCTTGCCTGATGTGCCTCCCATAGGTGAATAGCCCTTACTGTATGCAAAGTGTGGAATGTGTGTGTGTGTTTCATGAAAGGGCCATAGGTGTTGGATGAGTGTTGTGCATTGGGGTTTTAAGACCCTCTGGCCATAGAGTGAGGTTGAGATGGAGGGATGGAGAGGTATTGAGAAAAAGCCACTCACCCTGACGACCCGAGTGAGGTCGTTGAACTTTTTGCGGCATTGAACATGGGTCCTGGGCACCATGCTCCTGGAGGAGACGCTCTGAGCCACCTCCCTCCACACTCTTCTGTACTCGCGTGGCAAAGGCCTCCTGCCACTCTCAGGAAAGAGTATACATCTTCTGCGCTCCACCGCGCCAACCAGAGCATCCAAGGCCCGCTCGGTGAAGCGCTGAGCTCGTTCTCTCACCCTCTCCATCCTTGGCAGCAAAATGGATTCACAGGTCTCTCCAGGCCGAGATTCAAGGCTGCAATGAGCAGGGTGTGGCTGGGGAGCAAGATGCCCCCCCCCCCTTTAAGAACTGGCCGGCGCCAATGTGTCTGTGTTCCCTCGCTAACTGGCAGCACCTGCGCTGCGCTCGCGCTCTGAGTTAGCGCCTCACTGCTCGGCCTTTGTGCCTTAAGACAGATGTGCAGCGCCTGATTTAGCGCTCCACTCACCTCCCGGGGCGGTAAAAGTGAAGTTTCCAGTCAGTGGCGATAATTAGCGCCAGGCGCTAATTTTTGCGTCCAGACGATATTTGCGCCCCAAATGGGGCGCGACCTAATTTTTCCCCCTTTGTCCTTTTAGAATTATTATTTACTGTGGCCCTGTTTGATTTACACCCTTGATTTCTCTGCCTTCCACTTTTGCTTTTCTCCTTCCTGTCTTTTGCTTCTCTCCTTGCTTCCCTTTCCTCTGTCTCCCTGCACAGGTTCACAACCCCCTGCCATTTTAGTTTAAACCCTCCCCAAGAGCACTAGCAAACACTCCCCCTAGGACATCACAGGCACTCCCCACGGGGTTTATCCCTCCTCAAGAGCAGCAGCTGATCAGGAAGCTACTTTCGAGGTCCGATCTATTACACAATACTAGCCGCTTTGTCTTGTCCCATCTGAAGGGTGCCAATTTTTTGAGCCATGTCTCCGTTATTGCCACAACATCATATTCCCATGTGGCTGTTTGCGCCTGCAGCTCACCAATTTTGTTTACTATGCTTCGTGCATTCACATACATACACTGTAAACCTATCTTAGACCATCCTGTGTTGTCTCTTCGTGTGACCCCACCTAATACCTCACTATTTCTTACTTCAGTGCTACCTGTCTCTCCCAATCCTTTGTGCCCTTTGTTTCTCCTTTCTAATGCTACATTTTGGTGCCCATCCCCCTGCCAACTTAGTTTAAACCCTCCCCACCAGTACTAGCAAACCTCTCCGCGAGGATGTTGGTTCCGGCTCTGTTGAGATACAATCCATCTGGCCTGTACAGATCCCACCTCCCCCAGAACCAGCCCCAATGCCCCAGGAATCTGCAGCCCTCCCTCCTGTACTATCTCTCCAGCCATGCATTCATCTGCTCTATCCTTCTATTTCTATACTTACTTTTTAATCTCTTTTCTAGCTCCCTGAAATCTGCCTGCAGGACCTCATCCCTCTTTCTACCTATGTTGTTGGTACCAATATGGACCACGACCTCTGGCTGCACACCCTCCCACCTCAGAATGTTCTGCAGCCGCTCAGTGACATCCTTAACCCTAGCACCAGGGAGGCAACATACAATCTTGGAGTCACGTCTGCGGCCCTGTTATCCCTGGTGTCCTGGCCAATTTATCCTCAATCAACCTCACTAAAAAAACGGATTATCTGGGCGTTACCACATTGCTGTTTGTGGGAGATTGCTGTCTGCAAATTGGCTACCATGTTTCCTACATTACAACAGTGACTACACTTCAAAAGTACTTCATTGGCTGTAAAGCACTTTGGGACATCCTGAGGTCATGAAAGGCGCTGCATAAATGTAAGTCTTTCTTTTTATCCAGCCCAGCTTGCCCAGTGAAAAGCCACACATTTGTTAACCATTAAGGGATGTTTATGTCCATTTAGTACAGCATCTTTTGCAAATCACTTAAAAAAAACACCCTCTGTTCATTCTGCACTAATTTTCCTCACTTATGCATCTGCTGCACAGACCCATGGGCCAGAAGTCAGAAATATGTTTTTATTTTTTTCAAGAATGCATGACTTTCTAGAAATGAAACCCAAGGGTAGCTCAATAAATAATAAACTGCTCCACACAGCTGATAGCTATTAAGGGCTGATTCACAAGTGAACTGTAATGTGCTATGAATGAATGATGGGATGAATTATCAAGTGAGTGTACTGCTCTATTTGTTGAGAGACACGTGGCAAACATTAAAACTGTAACTATCTCCTAGCCCTTCGCCTGAGAATGCTTTGTCATTCTACGGAGATATCTACAAAGTCAGGCTACTTTGGTTACATCTGTTAGTAGGTCACAATAATATTTAAGATTTGTAAAAGTCAATGTGACTCACATTTAGATCAATGATCCTGGGACATTGCCACTGAACAGTGCTGTTTGAAATAATATCATCTCCACCTGGAGTGAGTTAGAATCATTCAGTAATTCATGGGGACCATCATAGAACTATCAAAATCCCTCCAAGTCACACACAATCCCGACTTGGACATATATCAACCGTTCCTTTATTGTCACTGGGTCAATATCCTGTAGCTCCCTAACTAACAGCACTGTGGAAGCACCTTCATCACACGGACTGCAGCGGTTCAAGAAGAAGGCTCATCGCCACCTTCTCAAGGGGAAACTTTACTAAGAATTTCATAGGATATACGGCACAGAAACAGGTCATTCAGCCCAACCAGTCCATGCTGGCGTTTATGCTCCACACGAGCCTCCTCCCATCTTTCCTCATCTAAATCTATCAGCATAACCCTCTATTCCCTTCTCCTTCATATGCTTATCTAACCGCCCCTTAAATACATCTATACTATTCACCTCAACTACTCCCTCTGGTCGTGGGTTCCATATTCTCACCACTGTGACGATGTTTCTTCTGAATTCCCTATTGGATTTCTTGGTGACTATCTTATATCGATGGCCCTTGTTTTTCTCTTCCCCACAAGTGGAAACATTCTCTCTCTATCCACTCTATCAAAGCCTTTCATGATTTTAAAGACCTCTATTAGGACACCCCTCAGCCTTCTCTTTTCAAGAGAAAAGAGACCCAGCCTGTTCATCCTTTCCTGATAGGTATAACCTCGCAGTTCTGGTATCATCCTTGTAAATCTTTTTGCACCTTCTCCAGTGCCTCCATATCCTTTTTATAATATGGCGACCAGAACTGCATACAGTACTCTAAGTGTGGTCTAAGCAAGGTTAAATACATGGGATGGGCAATAAATGCCGGCCTTGCCAGCGACGCCCACATCCCGAGAATGGAAAAAAAAGTATTCCAGGATTTCCTTCTTTATTTAATCTGTACTTTATCTATATAATAATTACGGGTCGCATTTCATTGCTCAGCTGCAGTAGATCATAGTTTGTCTGACACTAATGATATTCTTCTGTATATAGAAAACTCCATGGCCTAGAGTTTCCGCATGATATCTGTCCAGATAACAAGCTTAAGCTGAGTGGAGTCAAATCAAATAGAGCAAAAGATCATGGAAGTTTAAGCATAAGTGAGTCACGCCTATAGCTACTGTACGCCCAAGTATCCGTGATATTTTACGCTAGTTCAGTAGTCCCTTTGCCCAAACCAGTCTCTGGCCAAAAAACTGGCCTTGCCCCCCCCCCCCCCCCCGGGGCGGAAAGGCGAGTTGCTGCCGATTGCGCTCGTTTGGGGGCGTTCATCACGTTGCGCCCAGATTCTCGGGCATACAGGCACCCCCGGACACATGATTCCAGGGTTAATCACCTGACGAGCAGTGACTTGAAGCCACAGTTCTGCTTTGCTGCTGCAGGAATATAAATTAGTTCGGGCTTATGCTAATGAGTTTGCGAGGAAACTTGGGCATAACTTGTTAAAACCGGCGTAGTGTCAGGGTCATTCTGGCCGTAATTTGCCGATTGGGCCTCGTAGCAGAAACTCCAGGCCCTTGTTTCGTGGTGGTTGGTTTGCGCTGCCTGTGCTTTGTGTCTTATATAATTTGTGTCTACGTGCAACAAACAAGGGTTTTATCAGTGCAAACACCCCAGGGAATGCCTCCACAGAATATCCAGCCTTAATTGGACTACATCCAGACTGCAGTCAGACCAAATATCCAGGAAGACCTAGATTGGATCTTGAGAAATGTCAACTGTGCAGTCAACATGATCTCATACTGTAAATAATTTGTACCCTGAAGATATATCCAAGGCTTTTTAACTAACTGAAGGAATATAGGAAAACAGGTTTCTTCTCTGTCCCAACCAATTTACCCTTAGGAGCAGTTCCACTGAGGCAGTTGAAGTTAGTCTGGAGGATCAAAATGACCACAAGCAGATTTTAATAAATCGAAAACTGTGTACATTACTTAAGTCTTTGGCCACATGATCCTCAGCTCATGATTATCACATCATTGTCAGGCAACAAGAGACTGTGCTCCACTCTTAACTGTCAATTCAGTTGAAATACATACAATTTAATTTGGCCAGATGTAATGCGCTACAGAAGCAGTGCCAACATCTGGCTGTTGGGAAGTTTTGTGTTTCTATTAATTTTAAAATCTTGTTAAATTCATGATGAATTGATGTCTGGTTTAAGTGCTTTTTATTAACAGAATACCAAGTGTATGCGAAATAACAGGCCAGATTCTCACTGGAACAAAAGCAGTGTGTTAATGACTCATGTCGTTATTAATGCGCAGACCGACCAGCGAGTTCAGGGGATGAAGAGATGCACCGCGATAATTGTTAATGCAAAGCCAAGCATCCTCTCTGGCCCAGAAAGGGAACAATTTAAACTGTTCAATCCATGTTAGAGATTTAAATAATTTCAAATTTAATATTTAATTTTTTATCTTACTTTTCCTTTCTCTCTTTCTCTCTCTCGCAATCCAGTCTTTCTTTCCCTCTTTATTTCTCTCTCTCTACCTGATTTGACTCTAATTCACCGTGTTTCCTTCTCTGTCATTCCTCTGTTTCTTTCTCAATCCTTAAATCTCATTGGTTGAGGAGATAGACTGTTGGTCTCGTCGTTCACTGAGGTCCCCGCTGCCCTGTTGCCCTTGCTGCCCGTTATCAGCTCGCGCTCCCAGCAAGTTACAGCGCAAAGCATGTTCGAGCTGAAGGATGCGGGGAAGAAGTCTGCCTAACGGGGCTCGCCGTGAGATGCCCCACTCCAGCAAGATCTGGGCCATTGTTGTAAAGGGATATAGTACATCAGAGATACATCGAACTGTACTATAATTGTACCCTGAGGATATAGCCGAGGCTTTTTAATCAACTGAAGGGAAATACGCCAAAGGTGATGTTGAAATACAGGCTAAGGTCACCTGAAATGCAATTCATTCCAATCTGAATATCAGCTTCCCTCAAATCAACAACAACTTGCATTTATATAGCGCCTTTAATGTAGTAAAATGTCCCAGAGATAGAGCGGTTTGTCTGCCGCTACGGATACTGGGTGAAGAGATCCCCATTCCACAAATGTCGTTTTGTTTCACCGGTTGCCGCCTCGCGCTGACCTGCATGTCCTGTGTATTAAGTTGCAAACGGACTTGGTGCATTGAAGGCTGTCCATAGTTTGTAATTTGCAAGTGTCCGTGGTTTTAAGAATCAGTTTCTAACTATTACAATGTAAGTTATTTGGGACTGTCAGTAAGTATCTGTTTTTTGGGGGCGTCCGTTTGTCCGGGTTTTACACTACATGTTTCCTTGCGTCACATGACCATTGATGAGTGGCTGTGCACTCTTCCTTTATCACTTTTTTTCATCTTTACGCCTGTACTTTATTTTAAAATTTCCCCTCGAGACTCTAACTGAATTTTCTGCTAAATGATCACTTGTCAGAGGGAAATAAGCCGTATAGAATAGACAACTTTTCCCTGCTACACCGTGAAAGTAATCAGTCCAAAATGTGGAGCATTTTCTGATGCATTTACCTACTTTGGTGGGGATATACTGCGTGCCTTTGATAAGTTTTTTAACTACAGCCTCAATAAATAGCTTGTGTGGAGCATAAACACCGGCATAGACCAGTGGGGCAGAATGGTCTGTTTCTGCGCTGTGAATACTATGCAATAAATGACAGATATTCAGGAAGCTGCATTCACATTTTGATCATGTCACAATCCACCATGAAATCTCGTGACTTAGAACTAGAGAGCTGTGCACAAATTGGCTGCCGCGTTTCCCTATGTTACAACAGTGGCTATACTTCAGAAAACTGCTTCATTGACTGTGAAGCACTTTGGGAGATCTGAGGAAATGAAAGGCACGGTATAAATGCAAATTCTTTCTTTCTGACTAGAATGTCTCTTACTGCACCAGTTAAGTGAACGCCAGCTTGCATTTTAATAGAAAAATCGTAAGTAGGCGATAATGAGTAAACCGAGTCTCAATTTGAACTGCCATGTTGATAACTCAATGATTTTATGCTTCTTTACAGTTTCACTGTATACATGTAAATAGCATCATAAGGAATTGTGTGCAAAGTCTTTGAAGATTTGCATGGCCTTGCTAACTCTGGTGTGACACAGGACTCTCTCTCTCTCTCTCTTTTATACTGCAGCATGTGACAGCACCCATTGGGGCCCTCACTGTAACAACCGCTGTCAGTGTAAGAATGGAGCTCTGTGTAATCCCATCACTGGAGCATGCTTCTGCACTCCTGGGTACAAAGGCTGGCGGTGTGAGGAGATCTGCAATGCTGGAACGTATGGGAACGGATGTCATTTAAAATGCCAGTGTCAAAACGGGGCAACCTGCGATCACATGACCGGCGAATGTAAATGCCCTCCTGGATACACTGGTGCATTGTAAGTACAGACGCCAACTGACGCTTAGTCATTTTATTCCCCATTTTCTTTTTTGGGAGGCAAAAACGCCGTTTGTAATTATTATTGAAAAATATATTGTGCGTGTCGTGAAGGCCCCATATCATCTGCTTTCTTGGGTGACAGCAACACAGTGTTGCATGCAATTCCTGACTCACAGTGCAGAGGCTTACGGTTTAACTACAATTCAGAACAAATAGTGTTTGGAATTATACTTATTGAAAATCAATGTGACTCACTTGGGTCTGCCTCTGAAGGTAGATAGGGCACTGCATCAGCAAGTGGGAACTGCACATAACATCAATTATAATCCTGGATACGTGGTCCCATAGAGTGAATAATGGATGGCATAAGAATCAAATAGTTTGTTTTCCGATGTTTAATTCTACAATTCACTGGATTATAATAATGAATGTGGGAAAAAAATACCTGGATTAACAAAAACTGCATTTGGCTGTAACCTATAACATGATTTTTGTTTAGTAATTGCAAAGAATGTGATTCAGGGCAATCTTCTACTGCTTAGAATCAACATTTTAGAATCAAACAAATTCCTTTGGCTTTCACCAATAAACCAATTAGAATGTGTATGCTGAGCAAGCATAATGATTGGTTATCCATATTCTATCTATCTATCTATCTATCTATATCTTATCTATCTTGTCTATATCTATCGTCTATCTCTATCTCTCTTGTCTATCTGTCTGGCTGTCTATCTGTTTTTCAAAAGGGAATTGGATAATACTTGAAGGGGCAACATTTGCAGGGCTATGTGGAAAGAGCAAGGGGTGTGAGACTAATTGGATAGCTCTTTCAAGGAGCCGGCACAGGCACAATGGGCTGAATGGCCTCCTTCTGTGCTGTAAGATTCTATAAGTAGATAAATCATTAAAAAGTCAAATGGAATCTTTGATAAAAAGATGTAAAATATATTTGCTATCAGTCTATGATTCTATCTCTCTATCCCTCTATCTCCCTATCTCTATTTTGGTGTCAGCCGTGGCTCAGTGGGTAGCACTCTCGCCTCTGAGTCAGAAGGTTGTGGGTTCAAGTCCCACTCCAAAGACTTGAGCACAGAAATCTAGGTTGACACTCCAGTGCAGTACTGAGGGAGTGCTGCACTGTCGGAGGTGCCGTCTTTCAGATGAGCTTTCGGAGATCCTATTTTAAAGAAGAACAGGGGAGTTATCCCCGGTGTCCTGGGCCAATATTTATCCTTCAACCAACATCACTAAAAATACAGATTATCTGGTCATTTATCTCATTGCTGTTTGTGGGATCTTGCTGTGTGCAAATTGGCTGCCGCATTTCCTACATTAAAACAGTAACTACACTTCAAAAAGTGCTTCAGAGGCTGTAAAGTGCTTTGGGACTTCCGGAGGTCATGAAAGGCACGATAGAAATGCATGACTTTACTTCTAATATGTGTTAATTTTTCTGTATTTTGCTTGGTTTTCTAGTTGTGAGGATCTGTGTCCTCCAGGTAAACATGGACCTCAGTGTGAGGAGCGATGCCCCTGTCAAAATGGCGGAGTATGTCACCACGTGACAGGAGAATGCTCGTGCCCTCCTGGATGGATGGTAATCTATATCTCTATCTATACATATATTAACAGTCTTACGTCTATGTGCGCACTTCATGTTCACAAGCATTACTTCATGTCGTCACACGATTTTTGCTAATGCTTCTATGTCAACATTTAACATTGAAACTGCACATGTAAACTTTTTATAATGTCGTGTCTCTATGTAAACAGTTGCCTGTCACTTCTTAATGATGAACCAGTCAAATCACTCAAAACGCCTTTGGAAAAAAAAACACAATTTTCTCTCTAACTAAATCTTCTATTGTGCAAAATAAGGTTTGAAACAAATCGGAAAAAATAACATGATTAAATGTATCCATTGAATTGTTATTTGCGTCTTTTAACACCTTCATTAAAGCTTTTACTTCCAAGGGGTCTCCCTAAATATTCGCCTCTGATTTGATATTTAAGCCCAGAATGCTAACTCTGTTTGAAGGCAGGTGCTTCAGTTTGAAGATGTGCAATATGCACACTTTCCCAGGTTGCATCAGTAGCATTTACACTGGGCAAATGGTATGTTGCTTCTTACATTGAGTCTACAGCACAGAAACCCATGCTGGTGTTTATGCTCCACACGAGCCTTCTCCCACCCCTCTGCATCTCACCCTATCAGCATAACTTCTATTCCTTTCTCCCTGTTTATCTAGCTTCCCCTTAAATGCATCTATGCTATTTGCCTCAACTACTCCCACATTCTCACCACTCTTTGAGTAAAGAAGTTTCTCCTGAATTCCCTGTTGGATTTATTTGTGACTATCTTATATTGATGGCCCCTAGTTTTGGTCTCTCCCTACAAGTGGAAACATCTCCTCTACACCTATCCATCGAACCCCTTCATAATTTTAAATACCTCTATTAGGTCACCTCTCAGTCTTCTCTATTCTAGAGAAAAGGGCCCCAAGCCTGTTCAGCCTTTCCTGATAAGTATAGCCTCTCCGTTCTGGTATCATCCTTGTGAATCTTTTTTGCACCTTCACAGCCACTCTATATCCTTTTTATAATATGGAGACCAGAACTGTTCACAGTACTCCAAGTGTGGTGTAACCAGGGTTCGATAAAAGTTTAACATAGCTTCTCTGCTATTCAATTTTCTCCCAGACACCTGAGCACAAGAATCTAGGCTGATGCTCCCAGTGCAGTACTGAGGGAGTGCTGCACTGTCGGAGGTGCCGTCTTTCAGATGAGACGTTAAAAATCGAAGCCACATCTGCCCTCTCAGGTGGACGTAAAAGATCTCATGGCACCATTTCGAAGAAGAGCAGGGGAATTCTCCCCGGTGTCCTGGCCAATATTTATCAATCACTCAACATCACAAAAAACAGATTATCTGGTCATTATCACATTGCTGTTTGTGGGAGCTTGCTGTGCGCAATTTGGCTGCCGCATTTCCTACATTACAGCCGTGACTACACTTCAAAAGTACAGCGCTGTAAAGCGCATTGGGATGTCCTGAGGTTGTGAAAGGCACTATAGAAATGCAAGTCTTTCTTTCTCTGGCAATATTAGGCTTTGAATTAACTGGGTTTAAGAATTGTACATAATATAAACTCTGATGACTGTATTAGCAAAAGCAGGAGAGCAGCCAATGAGATTCCTTGCTTTTCCGTTGGTGCTGCAGATGTTTCTTGGGCGTGCTGTGTGTGCCCAATATCTTTTAAACATGGGGTAATTTTTCCAACTTGTCTTCTTAGCTTTGCCTCCCAGCAGTGCTAATTCATGAAATTTACCCTTAAATCTGTGTTGCATGTATTACCCTCTAGTTCTACTTTCTCGCCCTATCCCCAAATCCCTTGATTCCCTTAGTATCGAAAAATATATCGATCTCAGCCTTCAATAGACTCATCACCTGAGCCTCTACAGCCCTCTGGGGTAGAGAATTTCAAAGAAATTTCTCCTCTTTCCGGTCCTAAATGGTCGACCCCTTATCCTGAGACTGTGACCCCTAGTTCTAGACTCTCCAGCCAGCAGAAATAGCCTCTCAGCATCTACCCTGTCAAGCCCTCTAAGAATTTTATACGTTTCAACGAGAGCACCTCTCATTCTTCTAAACTCCAGAGAATATAGGCCCATTCTACTCAATCTCTCCCCATAGGACAGCCCTCTAATCCCAGGAATCAATCTAGTAGATATGGGTATTTAATCTTAAGCTGCTTCTATTATTTAAACTTGTTTAAAAAGTTATGTAAGTATAATGATAAAAAAACAAATGATTGACTGAAATATTTAACTTTAAAGGGAACGGTTTGTGGCCAGCCTTGTCCTGAAGGAAGATATGGAATAAACTGCTCGCAGGAATGCCAGTGTCATAATGGTGGACAATGTGACTTAGCCACGGGTCAGTGTCAGTGTGGAGCTGGCTACACAGGAGAGAGGTAATGGGACCTATCAGTATTGTATCGTAAAGTGGCAGTTAGTTTCATATATCTTTATATTGTGTTCAAATCCTCCATGGCCTAACGCTTCCCTATCACTGTACCACCTCCAGCCCTACAACCAATGTTCCTGCTAATTTTTTTTGGGTGCGTGGCCCCTTTAAGGAGCGACTTAAAGGAGGAGAGAGAGGGCCATTCAAATTATCGCGCATGCGCGTTTTTTTCCATTTAAAAGTTGGCAAGCAGCCTGCGCGGGACCTCCAGACCACTGCACGGCCGCGCGGGACCTCCAGATCGCTGCACGGCCGCGCGGGACCTCCAGATCGCTGCACGGCCGCGCGGGACCTCCAGATCGCTGCACGGCCGCGCGGGACCTCCAGATCGCTGCACGGCCGCGCGGGACCTCCAGATCGCTGCACGGCCGCGCGGGACCTCCAGATCGCTGCACGGCCGCGCGGGACCTCCAGATCGCTGCACGGCCGCGCGGTCCCTCCAGATCGCTGCACGGCCGCGCGGGACCTCCAGATCACTGCACGGCCTGCGCGGGACCTCCAGATCGCTGCACGGCCGCGCGGAACCTCCAGATCGCTGCACGGCCGCGCGGGACCTCCAGATCACTGCACGGCCGCGCGGGACCTCCAGATCACTGCACGGCCTGCGCGGGACCTCCAGATCACTGCACGGCCGCGCGGGACCTCCAGATCACTGCACGGCCGCGCGGGACCTCCAGATCACTGCACGGCCGCGCGGAACCTCCAGACCACTGCGTGGCTATGCAGCTTAACAGGAACATTGCCTACAACCCTCCAAAATCTCTGCGCTCCTCCAATTCTGGCCTCCTGCACATCCCTGATTTCCATCGCTCCGTGCCTTCAGCTGCCTAGGCCCTAAGCTCTGGAATTCCCTCCCTAAACTTCTCCACTTCGCCACCTCTCTCTCCTCCTTTAAGCCGCTCCTTAAAAACTACCTCTTTGATCAACCTGCCATAATATCTCCTTATGTAGTTCGGTGTCAAATTTTGTTTGGTAACGCTCCTGTGAAGCGCCTTGGGACATTTTACTATTTTAGAAGCTCTATATAAATACAAGTTATTGTTGCTCAGTGTTTTCGAAGAGGTAACGTAGGGATAATAACATATAGAATTGCTGGCCAGCTTCCAAATAGGTTCAGCTATTGAGTCATATGAACTGGTCTAATGTTGATGTCCCTTTTATAGTAACAAGCTTACTTCTGTTTTGTAAATGACTTGGTCTAATTTGATAGAATGCAGTATATATTTCCCTCAGGTGCTTAAATATAATTAGTGTCAAATTTTATGG
Source organism: Squalus acanthias (assembly GCA_030390025.1). Classification (NCBI taxonomy): domain Eukaryota; kingdom Metazoa; phylum Chordata; class Chondrichthyes; order Squaliformes; family Squalidae; genus Squalus; species Squalus acanthias. Next base: position 130,589,054 of record CM059425.1, on the reverse strand, counting down.
AATAAAAAAGTCCAGTTTCATACTTGTAATAATGGTACAACTCATGAAAAGACATAAGACATTGAGCCAGAATTTTCTGCCAAAATAACGGTGAATTTAGTGGCGCTCGCTGTTACTAATGTGTAAATCGTCCAACAGCTTGTGGTGAGGAAGAGATTCCCTGTGAGTTGCGAATCGCCACAAGTTGCTGGACGATTTGCGCCGCTCCGCCGTTAGCCTCGCGAAAACGGCAGCTCACCCTCGACCTCCCCGTGAGTTTGATGAAATTGCTGCATTTACGCATTAATTACCCATTAAACTCGCCGCAAAAAGTTAGGGCTGGTACTGAATAGCATAAGGACCTTTTAATGAGGAGACTTATGTTCCTGCAATGCCACACAACCTCTCGGGCCCAGAAAGGGAACAATTGAAACAATGGAGTCTCATTCCTGCAGTAGTAAATTTTTAGAGATTTAAAAAATTTTGCATTTTACATTTTTAAATGTTTTCTTACTTTTCCTTGCTGTCTTTTTTTCTCTCTCTTAATCTAATCTTTCCCTCTCTTTGGGGGGAAGTTTTTGGGGGCTCAGCAGGCACGTTTGGTGGTGGGTCGAGTGGGAAAATGTTTTTTTCTGACAGCAGATCGGGAACCCGCTGTCATCCCACTGCCACGCTACCTTCCCAGATGTCGGGTCTGTCAGGGCTGAACAGACCCGACACGCAGCGGCGGGGGAGGCAATTAGGTCATTTTGAGCTCACCTTACCAATTTACGAGGTCGCCCACGAGGTCCACACTGCTCGGGGATCACGTCAGGTAAGCAGGTCGAGAGTTGTATGACCATGGGATCATCTCATTACTTGACAGCTGCAAATGTGCTATAAAAGCTCCCATTTCAGAGCTGTTCACTTTCCAAGCTCAGAAGCTGTTGCTTACGGCACTTGGAAGACAGATTGAGGTTTATGCAGGTTGCAAGTGTTTGGAGTAAACTCTCTATCCAGTGTCATCTCATTGGAACAACGTCTCTCTCCATTGACAGATCGCTTGTCATCTCAAGTTTACCTGCCATCTATTACATCAGCATCGGTGCCCTTGAAACTATCTCACCTTGGTCCTCTGAATCCCACCACGATCAGCCCCAACACCAGCAGCACCAGGCACACCAGCAGCACCAACAACAACACCAACCTTCTCCGCAATCACCTGATGCTGCACAGGACACAGGGCATCAGCACCCGACCACATTGCTGCCCGGGAGGCCAGGGATGCCCTCACCATGGCCAGATTTACTTCACTAGACACTGTACACCCTGGCTGCCACATGATGCACCAGGTTGGCACCACCCCACACCAACACCATAAAGCATCCCTACAATGCCCAAGCCATTCCTTTCACATTCATCACCATTGCGGGGTGGGGAGGGAGGTTACCCTTATGTCTCACCATTCACTGCAACTCACTAAGCCACTTCCAAAGTTGCACACAAATCTGTCTAAGAATGCAAAGTGTTGAAAATAAAGATTTCAATGTTTGACAACACATTAACAGAAACTTTACATGAACATTGGTTAAAACATCCAAGTGCCTACCCTTGTGTGTTGTTAGTTGGTATGATTGGACTAGGATGAGGATGAGTGTGAGTGAGATGGGGAAATGAAAATGCAGATAGAGAGGGATGGGTGGAGGTGCATGGTAAGTTGGTGTGAGAGAGGATGTGCAGGAGTACGGTAGGGAAGGCAGAGTGATGGGGATGTGATGAGTGGCACAGCAGGATGAGGTTGAATGTGACTTTGCAGTAACATTTTGTGATCTACTGAGATCATTGAAAGGTTTGCGCCACTGCAGCCTGGTCCTCCTGATGACATCCCTGCTTGTGCCCTCCTGTGCAATGTGCAACCAGACTGCGTTGGTCTCCTGGGGAGGTCTCTTCCGCCCGTGGGAAGGGAAGAGGACCTCCCGTGGAGGGAGTCATGGGAGAGCCTGGGTGCAGTCGTGCACCTTTGTGCAGTGCTTGTCAGTGTTTGCAGCACCTCAGTGGTGTAGAACACTGACAGCACAACTGTCAAAATCAATTTGCGCATGGTCCCTTTAAGGAAACCGGCTGAAGTGACGTCATCAGACCCGCTTCCTTCAATTGGCCGGGAAACGCGCTGGGTGGGCTTACCAAGCCCAATCAACAGAAAATCATTGGGCTGGAGCCAGCAGCAGGGTCGGGACCTGCCACCGACGTCGCCCGCCCCGGAGCCGCCAAGGTAGGGGAAATCGAGGCCTTTATTTCTCTTTCTGTACCTGATTTGACTCTAATTCACCCGATTTCCTTCTCCATCGTTCCTCTGTTTCTTTCTTTAATCCTGAAATCTCATTGGTTGAAGAGATAGACTGTTGGTCCCGTTGTTCACCGAGGTCCCAGATGCCCCGTTACCCTCGCCGCACTGTTATCAGCTCGCACTCCCAGCAAGTTACAGGGCAAAATTAATTGGAGCTGAGGGGTGAGGGAAAAAGTAACTAATGGGGCTCGCTAGAGATGCCCCGCTCCAGGAAAATCTGGGCCATCAGTACACAGCAAAAAACAAGGAGATACAATTACCCAGAGAATGCATTAAACAAGAGCCAAAAGGTCTGCTCTTTAGCATGCTCGTAGGAAAGCAGCAACTCTCCTCTGCCTGCTTTCTGTGCGATCGGATGTATTACAGCTAATGCTTAACATTAGCGCTAACATAGCTGCAATAATGCTGCTGGGCCACTTGTTCAGCTGTTGAACATGCACTTAGGCAACATTTGCAGGTTTGAGATTGCTGATATTCCCGTGGAGAGTGCATGCCTTCATCCATTTAGTCTCGATTGACTGAGGCAAACGTAATGGGGAGGTAGATGCAGCTCGGCAGCTCAGCCTTGGAACATGCCTCCAGTGTAAATAATTCTGCTTTTTACATCTAAAAGGTTGTAGCTTGCAGTATAGCTATTAGTGGGGATGTTTCCTGCTGTCATTTGTGTGTAGCTTATCACCAGCTACAAGATACTTCTGCATTGACTCATGGAATGGGTCAGTAATTCCTCAAAAATGTCAGGATCAAATCATGCTAACAACAACAACTTGTATTTATATAGCGCCTTTAACAAATTCTCCTCATCTCCCCCCAGGTTCTTTTGCTAATTACCTTAAATCTGGGCTGACAGCTGTGGCTGAGTTGGTAGCACTCTCACCTCTGAGTCAGATGGTTGTAGATTCAAGTCCCATTCCAGAGACTTGTGCACAAAAATCTAGGCTGACTGAGGGAGCGCTGCACTGTCGGAGGTGTTGTCTTTCGGATGAGATGTTAAACCGAGGCCCCGTCTGCTCTCTCAGGGCGATGTGTATGGGGTTTTCTCCGATACTGGTCCCCCATTACACACAGTTCTTGGAAGTCAGGATTTATAAGAACAAATACACACGGCACAGGGTTTTGGCCCAACCTTTGATTCGTTCGTTTATTGAACACACACACACAATTACTTCCCCAGTATAAATCTATCGATTTATATCAGGCTAACAACCCCAAAATACAAACCCCTACGCAAGGGTCATTTGCATCGACACAGTATGACACAGTTAAACCCATCCGTGATTTGACTGTTACATATAAAGTTACCCAGACTCAATCACAAAGCCCTTATTGTGATCTGACTGAAACTCACAAACTTACTCAGACTCAATCATAAAAGCCCCCTCTATGATTTGACTGAAACATACAATCACCACTCCCGATCGGCTGTCTCTTGGAGTTGATTGTAGGCCCGAATCTCTCTGTTCGCTGTTCTGCCGTTGGCTTCCCACACCACTGTCTTCGAAGTGATCTTTTACTTTAACCAAAACCAACTTGCAATCTTGAAATACATTTCCTGGCCCCCTCCTGAGCATACGATGGCCATTTCAAAAATGTATGAATTGTCCCTCGTATTGTCCATTGATTAGAGATACCTTTCTGACAATGCAACCTTCCCAAAGTGACTGCATATTGTTGGTTTCTGTTAGCATTCGTATTCAAATGGTTCAAGGCCCGACCCATTGTCCGAGGCCTGCACTGATACCATGATCCAAGGTGAACAATGTAACCCCTTAAGGTACATGAATATGCGAATGTTCTTGTTCAGATTTTAGATTGTCTCTGATCCAGTCGTAGCTTCGGCTGCAATGTTTGAATTAACCCTTTATTGCCAAGCCCTTTTTGCGGGCTCTGCAGTTCGGGGTTTTTGTATTTCATAGTCCAATTTTTACCGGTGTGGGGGGGGGCGGGGGGGATCCTACAGATGTAAAAGATCCCATGGCACTATTTCAAAGAAGAGCAGAGGAGTTCTCCCCGGTGTCCTGGTCAATATTTATCCCTTAATCAAAATCACTAAACAAACAGATTATCTGGTCATTATCACATTGCTGTTTGTGGGTGCTTGCTGTGCGCAAATTGGCTCCCGCAATTTCTACATTACAACAGTGACTATACTTCAAAAGTAATCCCTCTACACCTCCATTCCCCACCAGGATGGCCTGAGGGCGCTCCGCTTCTTCCTTGAACAGAGGCCCAACCAGTCCCCATCCACCACCACCCTCCTCCGCCTGGCTGAACTTGTTCTCACATTGAACAACTTCTCCTTTGACTCTACCCATTTCCTCCAAATTAAAGGTGTTGCTATGGGTACCCGCATGGGTCCTAGCTATGCCTGCCTTTTCGTGGGATATGTGGAACACTCTTTGTTCCAGTCCTACTCGGGTCCCCTCCCTCACCTCTTTTTCCGGTACATTGATGACTGTATCGGTGCCGTCTCCTGCTCTCGCCCTGAACTAGAACATTTCATTCACTATGCTTCCAATTTCCACCCTTCCCTCACCTTCACATGGTCCATCTCCGACTCTTCCCTTCCCTTCCTCGACTTCTCCATCTCCATCTCTGGGGATAGGTTATTGACTAACATTCACTACAAGCCCACCGACTCCCACAGCTACCTGGACTACACTTCCTCCCACCCCGCCTCCTGTAAGGACTCTATTCCATTCTCCCAGTTTCTCCGTCTCCGCCGCATCTGCTCTGATGATGCCACCTTCCATACCAGTGCTTCCGACATGTCTTCTTTTTTCCTCAACCGAGGATTCCCCTCTACCGTGGTCGACACGGCCCTCGACCGTGTCCGTTCTATCTCCCGCACATCTGCCCTCACCCCTGCCCCTCCCTCCCGGAACCATGATAGGGTTCCCCTTGTCCTCACCTTTCACCCCACCAGCCTCCACATTCAACGGATCATCCTCCGCCATTTCCGCCACCTCCAGCGTGATCCCACCACCAAACACATCTTCCCCTCACCTCCCCTTTCAGCATTCCGCAGGGACCGCTCCCTCCGCGACACCCTAGTCCACTCCTCTACCACCCCCAGCACCCCTTCCCCTTCGCCCGGCACCTTCCCGTGCACGCGCAGGAGATGCAACACATGCCCTTATACCTCCCCTCTTCCCACTGTCCAGGGCCCCAAACACCCCTTCCAGGTGAAACAGCGATTTACTTGTACTTCCTGCAATTTAGTATACTGTATTCGCTGCTCACGATGTGGACTCCTCTACATTGGGGAGACCAAACGCAGATTGGGTGACCGCTTTGCGGAACACCTCCGTTCAGTCCGTAAGGGGGACCCCGAGCTCCCGGTGGCCTGTCACTTTAATTCACCGCTTCACTCCCACTCTGACCTCACCGTCCTCGGCCTATTACACTGTTCCACGGAAGCTCAGCGTAAGCTCGAGGAACAGCACCTCATCTTTCGTTTAGGCACGCTACAGCCCTCTGGACTCAATATCGAGTTCAACAATTTTAGATCATAACCTCAGCTCCAATCACATTTATATTTTATTTTATCCACCCTTTTATTTGTCCCCCCCACCTTTTTTTTTTCCTCCTAGAAGCTGGCAGCTGTCCTTCATTCTGCCAGTGGATTTCACACTTCATTCAGCCTTAATCTGTCACATTAACACCACCTCTAGCCTTGCATATCTCTTAATGTCTCTTAATGTCTCTTCATCTCCTCCTTTGTTCCTTTATCCCCTCCCCCTTTTCCCAGCTTTACCCTGGCCTTAAATCTATTTGATTTCCAGCTCTTCCCAGTTCTGATGAAAGGTCATCGACCTGAAACGTCAACTCTCTTTCTCTCTCTACGGATGCTGCCTGGCCTGCTGAGTTTTTCCAGCGTTTTCTGTTGTTATTTCGGATTTCCAGCATCTGCAGTATTTTGCTATCATACTTCAAAAGTACTTCATTGGTTGTAAAGGGCTTTGGGACATCGTGAAAGGTGCTATATAAATGCAAGTCTTTTTTTTCCTTTCCCTCTGGTTACCGACCCTCCTACCAGTGGAAACAGTTTCTCTTATTTACTCTATCAAAACTCTTCATAACTTCATAATATTATGATGCGGAGATGCCGGTGTTGGACTGGGGTGGACAAAGTGAGAAGTCGCACAACACCAGGTTATAGTCCAACAGTTTTATTTGAAATCACAAGCTTTTAGAGCTGCTGCTCCTTCGTCAGGTGAAGTGAAGGAATACGAATCGGCAAAGCATATATAGATAGAGAACAATGCCTGTGCAGAGAACAATGGCAGACGACTACAGTTAATCTTTCTGATTGCCTTTTATCACACCTCGGCAGAGAAACAATCAGGTCAGTCAGGAAGACATTGTATCAAAGACATAGCAAGATACAACTAAGACATTTTGCTATGTCTTTGATATAATGTCCTCCTGACTGACCTGATTGTCTCTCTGCCGAGGTGTGATAAAAGGCAATCAGAAAGATTAACTGTAGTCGTCTGACATTGTTCTCTGCACAGGCATTGTTCTCTGTCTATATATGCTGTGCCGATTTGTATTTCTTCACTTCACCTGACGAAGGAGCAGCCGCTCCGAAAGCTTGTGATTTCAAATAAAACTGTTGGACTATAACCTGGTGTTGTGCGACTTCTCACTTTCATAATATCAAGCAAGGGAGAGTCTTACACAGAGTGTCTGCCCCTAGGCTGCTTCTAATAAGCACCTTCTAAAGCATAAACAGGACAACTGCAACAACAACAACTTGCATTTACATAGCACTGTTAATGTAGTAAAACGTCCCAAAACGCTTCACAGGAGCGTTATCAGACAAAATTTGACACCGAGCCACATAAGGAGATATTAGGACAAAAGCTTGGTCAATGAGGTAGGTTTTAAGGAGCGTCTTAAAGGAGGAGAGAGAGGTAGAGAGGCAGAGAGGTTTAGGGAGGGAATTCCAGAGCTTAGGACCTAGGCAGCTGAAGACACGGCCATCAATGGTGGAGCGATTAAAATCGGGGATGCTCAAGAGGCCAGAATTGGAGGAATGCAGAGCTCTTGGAGAGTTGTTGGGACAGAGGAGGTTACAGTGATAGGGAGGGGGGACGAGGCCATGCAGGGATTTGAATACAAGGATGAGAATATTAAACTTACGCGCACAAACATGGTTTCCACTGCACTTCCTGATTATGGTGGTGGAGCAGAAGAAACTCTGAGCATTTTTACAAGTTACATAAGATGTGAGCTGCTGATATTTAAGTTAGCGCAGAAGCTTTTTTCTAATTTATTCTCGATATGCGAGTGACATTGGCAAGTCCACTTTTAGTGCCCATCACTATTTGCCCTGAGGAGTTGGCAGTGGGCTGCTTTCCTGAGCAGCTGCAGCCCTTGTGGTGAGGCGGGCAATTCTCAATGTATTTTGTTTTATTGTTCTTGCCCTATTCAGCTCTCGTCGAATATTTTGTTTCTTTGCAGAGAGCAGATGTTGAACGAACATTTGGGTTCAATTAGTTCCAGATGACTCATCTAAAATTAAAATTTTGGAACAAAAAAAGAAAAGAAGTTTGAGTTATTTAAAGGATAAAAACTTTCTATTTATCCCTTTTAATGTGGTGATTCATGATTAAATGTTTCAAACTTTGTGGCTTTGAATGATGGATGGCGGCAACTCTGTTGTACAACCATCCATGTGTGTTGTGGTTATGTTGCTTCATTGGTACTAGTCATCCTGCTACTGGGATTGCTGGGCTTATAAACTTTTAAGTAAGCTCTATGTATCAGTTGTGGCTCAGTGGGTAGCACTCTCGTGGTTCAAGTCCCACTCCAGAGACTTGAGCCCATAATCCAGACTGACACTCCCAATGTAGTACCGAAGGAGTGCTGCACTGTCGGAGGTGCCGTCTTTCAGAGCAGACATTAAACTGAGGCATCGTCTGCCCTCTCAAGTGGCCGTAAAAGATCCCATGGCACTATTTTGAAGAAGAGCTGGGGAGTTCTCCCCGGTGTCCCGGCCAATATTTATCCCTCAACCGTCATCATTAGAAACAGTTTAACTCACCATTTTCACATTGCTGTTTGTGGGAGCTTGCTCTGCGCAAATTGGTTGCAGCGTTTCCTACATTACAACAGTGACTAAACTTCAAAAAGTACTTAATTGGCTGTAAAGCGCTTTGGGACGTCCTGAGGTGGTGAAAGGCGCTATATAAATGTTCTTTCTTTCTCTCTTATATTCTGATTTTGTTTCTTGGGCTGCTGTGCTGGATCTTTCAGCAGAGTACCGTTAAACTGATTATTTAGATCTCTGCGCTGAAAGTAAAATTGACCCATTTTGTTAAGCAGACACCATAAACTCAGATTTATCGATCATTCTATCCCCTCATGTAGCACCATGAAACCTCCAGTCATGAAAGTCTTGTCCTTGACTTGTCTTTTGAATATTATGTTGCAGATCTAAATGTAAAAACTTTTATATATGGATAACTTCATGGGAGCAAGAGGACAGGGAATTGCAGTCCAATTTGCTTTTTGGGAATTCTTTTCTTTTTTAGAAATTTAATAGAACACTGCATTGAAACATTCTTTCAGAGACAGTGCGGATATTAACAATCCATCAATCCACTTTCAAATGGTCCAAAAGTATCTCCTGTCAGAAAAGGGTCAGTTCAGTGGCGTTGACGATCAATACTCGATGTCACAAGTTTTTCTGAATTCACAACAGGAATAGAGTAGGCTTTGTCCAAACCTTGAGTCTCGGACAAAATAAATCACCAACAAACCAAAGCATCATTGTGTTGTGATCATCATCTCCGCTAAGACTGGGCTATAATCCTTCAACAGCACCTCCCAAACCCACAACCTCTACCACCTAGAAGGACATTTTGAGAACCCATGAGTCTATATTTGGCATGTCAGACCAATACACACTTTATTAAAAATAAAATTAACTATTTAAAAAAAAAACTGGTAACTTCCCCGTTTGAGTACAGATGATCTATTTTCAGACAGCAGGGTAGTTTTACTTTGTCACTCAGATTTCTTTTTTATTCATTTATGGGATGTGGACGTTGCTGGCAGGGCCAGCATTTATTGCCCATTGCTAATTGTCCTTGAGAAGGTGGTGGTGAGCCGCCTTCTTGAACCGCTGCAATCTGTGTGGTGAAGGTACTCCCACAGTGCTGTTAGGGAGGGAGTTCCAGGATTTTGACCCAGCGACGATGAAGGAACAGCGATATATTTCCAAGTCAGGATGGTGTGTGACTTGGAGGGGAACATGGAGGTGGTGGTGTTCCCATGCGCCTGCTGCCCTTGTCCTATGCAATTTCATCTTGATTTAAAAAGCTGCAATCGGTTGTAACTTTTTTTTCCCCAACGATGTGTTATTTTCTGCAAGGTGCCAGGATCAATGCTCCTTTGGCTTGTATGGAGAAAACTGTGCCGAGAGATGCAGCTGTTTCAATGGAGGCGTATGTTACCACATCAGTGGCGCTTGCCTGTGTGAACCAGGCTTCACGGGGGATTCTTGTGAGGTTCGGATGTGTCCCGACAGAGTCTATGGAATAAAGTGTGACAAGCGCTGCCCCTGCCATCCACAAACTACACTGAGGTAAGCCTGTTAAGCAGCAAGTGGAAAACAAACCGTCCAACAGTTAGAAGTGTGAAAATGCCACTTGCAAATGTTAAAAGTACGAACTTTCACTACCTCTCATTGTTTTTCTGTCTGTCTCTCTCTCACTGTCTCTATCTGTCTGTCTCTCACTATTTCTGTCTGTCTGTCTCTCACTCTGTTTCTGTGGCATGAATTTAATTCTGGAGGCGGGATGGGGGCGGGTCAGCTGGTTTCCGGGTTCCGGTCCCGCCCCCAGCTGCCTCCGCTCTGCAGACGTGATTTCCCCTTAATTGGTCTTGTTATGCCCGCCCTGTGGGCTTACCGGCCAATTAACAGGAAGCGGGTCTCATGACGTCATTTCCTTAAAGGGACCATGCACAATTTTATTTTGACGGTTGCTCTGTCAGTGTTTGACAGCATTGAGGTGCTGCAAACACTGACAGTCACTGCACAAAGGTGAACACTTGCACCGAGGCTCTCCAGTGACTCCCTCCATATGCTGATGGAGGGAGTCACAGCACACAGGGAGGTTCTCTTCCCTTCCAAGGGTGGAAGAGACCTCCCCAGGACACTAACTTACCTTGAACCTCTACCCATCCCTCTCTATCTACTTTTATCACTTCCCCATCTCACTAGCCACCCCTCACACTCACCCTAATCCTACTGCAAGCATACCAACTAACAACACATAAGGGTAGGCACTTGAGAGGTTGAGCCAATGTCCATGTGAAGTTTCTGGTAATGTGTTGTCATACAGTGTAATACCTTTTTCCAAAAGTGCCCCTTAATGGACAGATCTGAGCGCACATTGAGAAGCGTCTCACTGAGTTCCTGTGATTATTCAGTCATAACTCCCCTCCCCCACCCCACCCCCCACGCCCCCTGCTATAGTGATGTGTGCGCATGGAATGGCTTGGACATTAAAGGGATGCTTCATGGTGCTGGTGTGGGATGGTGTCAACTTAATGTTTCATGTGGCAGCCAGGGTTTACAGCGTCAAGTGAAGAAAATCTGGCCATGGTGATGCCTCCCGGCCACCAATTTTGTCAGGGGCTGGTGCCCTGTGTCCAGTGCAGCATCAGATGGGTGAGGAGGAGGTTGGCGCTCCTGGTGCTGGTGCTGCTGTTGTGGCTGGTTGTGGTGCTGCCGCGGCTGCTCTTCCTCTGAATCTGACGATCAGGATGAGAGGATGTAAATGATTCCCATCCCGTTGCTATAGATTTTAGTTGAGGCAAGAAGCTTGCAATTGCACATTCAAAGTGGCCTGAAATTATTCCAATTAGGCAACACTGCAGATGGCTGTCAGCTTGAACAGTCACAAGGTCAGTAGATTTGCAAAATCTTATCCCAAACCTCCAACAACAAAGCTGTTGCATTTGAATGTCAGCCATGTTATAGGAGCGCTTTTAAAGAGCTGCACCAATGACTCCAAATCATGTCCTCCAGCAACTCGTCTCCTTGAACCTGGCCTGTTTCTGACAAGACGGGAAACAGGAGCCAGAAGCACGAAAATGGGAAACCACTATAAAAATAGGATTAGCAAGGCAGTTAACAGGCTCTTAACTGCCTTAACTACCTGTCCCACCGGTTCCCGTCGGGTCAGTTTGGGAGCGACACTCACGAAAATCGGGTGGAGGCGGGTTGGGTGTCTGAAACCATTTTTTCCGATTTTCACTGCCGACCTGCCTCCAAACCCGCCTCCTCAGGGCTATTAAAATCGAGCCCAGTGTCTCTCTTTATCTGTCTCTCTCTTTGTCTCTCTCTGTCTCTCTCTCTGCTTCTATCTGTGTGTGTCTCTCTCTGTCTCTGTCACTCTCTGTCTATCTGTCTCTTTGTCTGTCTGTTTTTATATATATATATATATATATATATACACATATGTGCATTTATGAATGTATGTGTTCTTAAATGAACCAGCAAATGTGTATGCTAATCCTCCATACTGAAAGTTTCATCTGCACAAAATAGTCCATTTTCCATTTGAGTTAGTAAATCCAGTATTAGCAGCTGAGTTTCACTGAGGCTGTGTGTAATGTCATTTATCAAACAGGAGCATGCCCGTGACTCTGGAAGCTCACAGAGGGAGTCAAATCAATCTTGAATAACTTCAAAGCACTGTTTCTCCCTGTCAGTGACTGGCTGAAATGTATTGTTCAATAACGCATAAGGCAACTATTACACAAGTGAAGATTGAAATGTTTCTGAATGTGCTCAGACCCCATCAGTATCATTTTAACAACAGAGTAACCTTTATAGAACTGTGTCATAAATGTAAATTGAGACATGCTGAATTCATTCATTGTTGTCAGGCCTAGTCTTGCATACTGAAACACATCCTGGATATCAATTTGCCACAAGCCCCTGGTTGTGGCTGGCTTTCCAGTTGATATATCTGCCTGCCGCACCAACCCGCCGCCCCCCCCCCCCCCCGCACCTTCCCGGATGATGTGCCTATTTGCGAGGATTAAAACAGCTGTCTTATTGGTCTCAAATAAGACAGGTGTTTCAGGTGGGAACAGCTGGCCATCGGACCGGTATCACAACCTGTGAGAATAATGGTCTCCCAGGGGCACTCCGCACTGTCTTTTCCAATTACTGGTTTGATGATGGGTTCCTGAACAAATGCCGGCCTTGGTCTCGAGCTTCCAGCTCATTTAATAGGGGACATTTTTACAGCCCCAGTAGTGGAGCGCATTAAGTTTAGTGACCACCTTGCGGGATTTCCTTTAGTTCGGTCCTAATTAGCCATGCATGGCAAGATCCCAGCCCCGAACGGGCCTGGAACTGAGTGCTGATCAAAAATAGTGAGTGGCGGGGGGAAGAAAATTGCATGAATAATCAGAGTAAAATACTGCAGGCAACTCTTAAAGGGGTATGGCTACATATGGGGACAAACATTATTTCAGCCTTTGCAAAAGATTAAAAAAAGTTTTAAATCGATTTCTCAGTCTTTCCAAAGGCTGTTTGGATTGGGGTGGGGTGGGGGAAGGATGACAAAAAGCAAGAAAAAGGCAACAACAAAAAAGGTGTGGAGGCAGAAAATGTTGTCTTTGGGTAGGGATCAATAAGATTGTTTTTTTAATTCACCAATTTCCATAATAAATTCACATTCTTTGGGTCGGTGGATCAGAAATGACCCGTTCTCTTCCAAATCTGACCTGGAATTCTCCCCCCTACCCCACCCCAGTCTTCTCTTTGGTTCTGCGATGCACTTGTATGGCATTAGCGATGTGCTTGCTGCCCGTGACGTGCGTCGCACACTTACACGATGGTGCACGTTGCACGATGGTCTCACTGTCGGGATGTGCATACAAATCAAGACCTGGTTTTCAAAGGGATGAGATGATCGAAACAACAACAACTGTAGAGAGGTCGAGAGGTTTAAGGAGGGAATTCCAGAGCTTAGGGCCTCAGCAGCTGAAGGCACGGCCGCCGATGGTGGAGTGATTAAAATCAGGGTTGCTCAAGAGGCCAGAATTGGAGGAGCGCAGAGATCTCGGAGGGTTGTGGGGTTGGAGGAGGTTACAGAGATCGGGAGGGACGAAGCCATGGAAAGATTTGTAAACAAGGATGAGAATTTTAAAATCGAGGTGTTGCTTAACCAGGAGCCAATGTAGGTCAGCGAGCACAGGGGTGATGGATGAACGGGACTTGATGCGAGTTAGAACATGAGCTCATACAAAACTCTGCTGCCCAAGTTTATGGCGTGTGGAGGATGGAAGGCCGGCCGGGAGAGCATTGGAATAGTCAAGTCTAGAGGTAACAAAGGCATGGATGAGGATTTCAGCAGCAGATGTGCTGAGGCAACAAAGAGTGCAGCCGGGAAATTGTGGGCTTATGGCTGGTGATTTTCCGGTTTCGGATTTTATAAAAGCACAGGGTGAGCTCGCGCAATTTCCTGGGGTGCCCCTTCCTCCCCCTCTCTCTCTCTCTCTCTCTCTCTCTCTCTCTCTGAATATCGAGTGATGCTCACTGGTGGCAGTGGTGGATCATGGAACCAGCTTGTCCATTCTTAGTTTTGGGGAAATAATTTTTGGGGCCATTTGTGTGAAGAATATCCCTTTTAGTCATATCTGACTAGCTTAAAACAGAAGCCCAGCACACACTGGCTGGAGCATCCTGACTAATCATTTCCTTCGAGGCGTGTTATAAAGGAGGAGAGAGAGGTGGAGAAGTGGAGAGGTTCAGGGAGGGAATTCCAGAGCTTAGGGCCTCAGCAGCTGAAGGTACGGCCGCCAATGGTGGAGCGATGGAATTCAGGGATGCGCAAGAGGGCAGAATTGGAGGAGTGCAGAGATCTCGGAGGGTTGCAGGGCTGGAGGAGGTTACAGAAACAGAACATCAGCTGAGATCAGCTAACTCCACACAGAGTGCTAAACCTCTGGGCTTCCTGGCCTGTATGACTTAGCATCTCACTGAGTGAGCTGACTAAGCCATCGCTGGGGCTTTGTAATGGTTTGTTTAAGAAAAAAAACGAAAATGATAGTCCCACTCTGTCGAACTGATTACTTATGAACAGAGGATTACAGGCAACAAAAACTGGAGTTAGTGTTTCAAGTATAACAGTTGTGCTCATAAGGCTGTCCCTGTGCTGCGAGGAACTGAGACCCCTTTTATCCTCTCTTACCAGCTGTCACCCCATGTCTGGCGAGTGTGCATGCAAACCCGGATGGTCTGGACTGTACTGCAATGAGACATGTGCCCCTGGATTTTATGGTATATCTTGTCATCAAATCTGCAGCTGCCAAAATGGGGCTGATTGCGACAGCGTAACTGGCAAATGCATCTGTGCCCCAGGATATAAGGTAACAGGACTCGTTTACTCTGCTAAGAAATTGTGTGAGGCTCTTTTTCTTTAAATGATTTATGAAAGTTTGATAGGCATTTAATCGTTCAGATTCTGCTGCCCTTTTTTTTCCAATAAAAGTCCGCTCTGTTGACAGCTTTCTACATCCCAGAAAAACAGGCTTTGAAATTTCTCACATCTGCTATCCGTATTAATCCTGCTGAATGCACCGGCCATTCAGCCCAACTGGTCTGTGCCGGTGTTTATGCTCCACACGAGCCTCCTCCCACCCCTCTTCATCTCATGCTATCAGCATATCCTTCTATTCCTTTCTCCTTTGTACTTACCAGCTTCCCCTTAAATGCATCTCTGCTATTCGCTTCAACCACACCCTGTGGTAGCGAGTTCCACATTCTCACCACTCTGGGTAAAGAAGTTTCTCCTGAATTCCCTGTTGGATTTATTGCTGACTATCTTATATTTATGGCCCCCTAGTTCTGGTCTCGCCTACAAGTGGAAACATCTTCACTACGTCTACCCTATTGAACCCTTTCATCATTTTAAAGACCTCCATCAGGTCACCCCTCAACCTTCTCTTTTTGAGAGAAAAGAGCCCCAGCCTGTTCAATCTTTCCTGATAGTCATCTCTTTAAGAGATATTGGGGGGGAAAATTGGGTCGCGCCCCCTTTGGGGCGCTAACTTCGGGCTACTTTTAGCGCCCTGATAAAGTTAGCGCCCCCGCACCCGAAATTGACTGGTAGCGCCCCAAGCAGGAGGCAGGGTGCTACTGGAAGCACTCCCCCTCCCTCTTGGGGTGCTCCAGCTCAATATCGTGGCGCTATGTGCCACAGCACCATGCGCGCCGGCACGTCACGCCCCGCGGTACTGCAGGCCTCCCTCCCCTTATTAAAGGGGAGGGGTCTTGCGCAGCGCGACCTGGGGCCCGACTGGGCCACCAGGGAGCGGGGTGCCGGCAAAAGACCCTGGCACTCAAGAGGAGAGCTGGGCTGCCCGATTGCAGCCGGCATCCCGCAGGGGAAGGGCAAAGGGGGCAGGTGCTGGCAGGCGGCCAGCAAAAAAAATGGCCGCCCAGCACCTCCCCTTTAAATATTGCCGCCCCGGCCGCACGTACGCCCCCTGACCCTGTCGCAGATAGCGTCTGGCGGTACGTCAGGGGGCGCAACCAAAGTTTGCGGCCGGGGTGCGAGTGGAGCGCTACCGCCGCCACTAACCTCCTGCTGAATTTCATGGGAGGCGTTAGCGGTGCCGCACCTGGGCGCTAGTTCCTTTGCGCCCTGTTAACGCCCCCTTAGAGCGTTAACAGGAGGCGCAAAGCAACCCAATTTTGCCCCCATTCTTTGCAGTAAAGAGGAGTGATTTGAAGCAATTCATTTTTCTCTCTAAAAGAAAGACTTGCATTTATATAGCGCCTTTCACGACCCCCGGACATCCCAAAGCACTTTACAGCCAATGAAATACTTTTGAAGTGTAGTCACTGCTGTAATGTGGGAATTGCAGCAGCCAATTTGCGCACAGCAAGCTCCCACAAACAGCAATGTGATAATGACCAGATAATCTGTTTTTTTAGTGCTACTGATATGCTAACGATTAATATCTAATTCCAGAATACCTACTTGTTTCCCAATTTTAGAATCTCTTCCTTTTTTTAACTCTTAGATATCATTCCGTTTCAATTGTTCCACAGGGTGCTGATTGTTCAATTCCTTGTCCAGCTGGTACCAATGGAGTCAACTGCTCCTCCATCTGTGACTGCAAAAACAAAGCAGTCTGCTCGCCGATAGATGGCTCGTGTACCTGTAAAGCAGGTAAGAGAGTTCCGTAATACATAGGGCAGAAATCTGAACATACGTTTCGTCAGGGCATGATTCTTCACTGCTTAGAGCATTTTAAAAGAACAGTCAACCTTGCATACACCAGCTTCCCGCCCTACATATTCATTATTTTTGGGTGCTTTTATATGGTGCATTTTTTTAAAACTTGCATTTATATAGCGCCTTTAATGTAGTAAAACATCCCAAGGCACTTCACAGGAGCGATTATCAAACACAATTTGACACCGAGCCAGAAGAGGAGGTATTAGGACAGGTGACCAAAAGCTTGGTCAAAGAGGTAGGTTTGAAGGAGAGTCTTAAAGGAAGAGAGAGAGAGGTTTAGGGAGGGAATTCCAGAGCTTAGGGCCCAGGCAGCTGAAAGCACGGCCGACAATGGTGGAGCAAAGGAAATCAGGGATGCGCAAGAGGCCAGAATTGGAGGAGCACAGAGATCTCGGAGGGTTGTGGGGCTGGAGGAGGTTATAGAGGTAGGGAATGGCGAGGCCACGGAGGGATTTGAAAACAAGGATGAGAATTTTAAAATTGAGGCCTTGCCACACAAGGAACC
Organism: Squalus acanthias; assembly: GCA_030390025.1. NCBI lineage: Eukaryota > Metazoa > Chordata > Chondrichthyes > Squaliformes > Squalidae > Squalus > Squalus acanthias. The sequence continues at coordinate 130,571,962 of CM059425.1, read as the reverse complement.
AATGTAGGTCAGCGTGCACAGGAATTGATTGAGACTCTTGGGGCTGGATTTTGTCGTTGGGGGTGGGACTGCTGGTTGTTGGGTTTCAGTCCCCCCCCTAATGACGTCTGGCTAACCCACGCTATTTTCCCTTGATTGGCCTTGTTAAGCCCACCCTGCGGGCTTAGCCGGCCAATTAAGGGAAAGCCAGTGACAGAGGATGTCAGCGTATGACGTTTCATCTGTCAAAAATTTTTGACAGATGAATTGTCAGCGTTTGACAGCTTTGAGAAGCTGAGAATGCAGCAGCCATTCTGTCTTCTCTGCCGTTGAGATGAGGCACCTCCGGATCCCCAAGGGTTGAAGCCTGCAGGAAGAAGCAAAGGTAAGTAAACTTTTTCTAACACTTTACACTCACCTCTCATACTTACCTCTCCACACTTGCACCCATCACTCACCTCTACAGCGGACTTTTCGATCCCTCTCACCCCCGCAGACCCACTGCTCGCCTCGCTGACCCTGGTGAGGTTCGCAGCCGTCGGGAAGCTCGCGCTTGTGTGGGTAAAATGGCGATAAGCCTCTTAACTGCCTGCTAACTACCTGTTAACAGGCAGTTAATTGGCTGTAATCCCCTTCCCGTCTCGAGGACACGGGTCCTTGCGCGAGTCGGGGACCCGCCTCCCAGGAAGATGGCACGGAGGCGGGTTGCCCGCTCCCAGTTTCTGCCAGTTTCCCGGCAGTCCCGCCTCCATACCCGCCTCCCCAGGGCTGGCAAAATTCCCCCCTTGGTGACCCTTGCAAGGACATTAACACGCGTACACGAGAGGCGCGATCTTGCCAGCCCCGGGGAGGCGGGTATGGAGGTGGGACTGCTGGGAAAATGGCAGAATCTGGGGGCGGGTGCCCATCCCGCACCCAACCCGCCTCCGTGCCATCTTCCCAGGAGGCGGGTAGCTGACCCGCGCCGGGTCCCATCTCCTGGAGGCGGGACGGGGATTACAGCCACTTAACTGCCTGTTAACAGGTAGTTAACAGGCAGTTAAGAGGATTATCCCCATTTTTCCAGCTGAGGCGCGGGCTTCCCAACGTCGGGAAACCCCGCCAGGGTCAGTGAGGCGAGCAGTGGGTCTGCGGGGGTCGGAGGGGTGCAAAAGTGTGCTGTGAAGGTAAGTGATAGGTGCAAGTGTGGAGAGGTAAGCATGTGAGGGGAGTGGAAAGTGATAGAAAATGTTTACTTACCTTTGTTTCTTCCTGCAGGCTTCAACAGTTGGGGATGCGGAGACTCTCGCATCTCACCGGCAGAGATGACAGATGGCTGCTGCATTCTCCGATGCAACAGCCATCTAATTTCTGCTGACAAAAGAGGTTTGATGAGTCTTGAAATCAAGAACTCATCAAACAACATAGAATGTCAGTGTTTGACAGCTTCACAGAGCTGTCAAACGATGACAATTCATCTGTCAAACGTCATACGCTGACGTTCTCTGTAACTGGCTTCCCCTTAATTGGCCTGCTAAGCCCGCTGGGCAGGCTTAACAAGGTCAATCAAGGGAAAATAGCGTGGGTTGGCCAGAAGTTGATGGAGGTGGGACTAAAACCCGACAAGCAGCAGTCCCGCCTCCAACGTGCCCCCATTGGCAAAATCGCCCCCTTGGTATCCAGTGACTCACTAAAGTAGTTAAAAGTGTTGATGCTTTAAAACCTGCCATGCTGATCAGAGCGAGTGTGAAGAAATCAAATCATGTCATCTCACTATCATTCCTGTTGCCAGGAGACAACCAATGCATTTTAAAATGAATTCCAGTTTCACACAAGGTCAGCATGTAGACCTTGCTGATACTGGGATGGTAGGTGTTCAAAACTGGTGGCTGGGGATGCTGTTATTGTGGTGCTATGACATTGATATGAGGGCTTCACGTTACTAACTCCAAGTCTGCATGTAAATGGAGCTGTCGGGAAATAGGTTAGGGAAAGGAACGCAATTGTTTTTGAAATATAGTTAAACCACTTCAAAGAAATTGGTTTTCACACGCCCTTCTTTTACAGGTGATGACTGATGCTAGGTTATTGTTCCGCAGCTCCTACCAGTCCTTTTTTAATTTCACTACATTGGCCATTTTTTACGTGGCCCCAGACAGTTAGTATCAGCGTGTTATTTAACGGGGAGGTGGGGGATGGGTGGTTTGGGGTGGGGGGGCGTATAACTGTCAAACTAAATCCTGTGCTCACCTGATATTCAAGAATATTTTTTTACACAGCAAGTTGTTATGATCTGGAATGCGCTGCCTGAAAGGGCAGTGGAAGCAGATTCAATAATAACTTTCAAAAGGGAATTTGATATCTATTTATTGCCGGGCTGTGGGGAAGGACCATCTATTCTGTGTGCATATTCGTCCTCCCAATCAAAGCAAAGTGTTAAAACTGTGTTGATTGGGGGAAAAAATAAAGGATTTTGCACAGCTGCCTCTGGCAGACTCCCATAAGCCGATAAAGATAAACAAAGCTAAAGTAGCACATACCATGGCAGGGGAGAGAGATGCTACTGGTTCATTGTTGAAAGTACACTATCAGATTTATAGAATCATACAGCACAGAAAGAGACCATTCGGCCCATCGTGCCTGTGCCGGCTCTTTGAAAGAGCTCTCCAATTAGTCCCACTCCCCTGCTCTTTCCCATAGCCCTGCAAATTATTCCTTTTCAAGTATTTATCCAATTCCCTTTTGAAAGTTACTTTTGAATCTGCTTCCACCGCCCTTTCAGGCAGCGCATTCCAGATCACAACAACTCGCTGCATAAAAAAATGTCTCCTTCTCCCCTCTGGTTCTTTTGCTAATCACCTTAAATCTGTGTCCTCTGGTTACCGACCCTCCTGCCAGTGGAAACAGTTTCTCCTTATTTACTCTATCAAAACCCTACATTTATTTGTAGTCTTTGAGATTCTTGTTCAGCAAGTGGAGAAACTGCACCAGAGAAAAATTCCTTGACAAACGCACTGGACTGAACTTGCATCAAATTGTTGTTTTTTTTTTTTATTTGTTCATGGGATGTGGGCATCGCTGGCAAGGCCAGCACTTTTTAATTTTTTTTAAATTTTTTCTATTTTTCTATTTTTTTTCTTTTTTTAAAATGTATTTTTATTTATTTATTTTTTAATTAAAAATTTTTTTTTTGGTCATACATGACTCCAGTTTGCGTTTGTTCCACTTGCATTCTACTTCAAACTGGTATATAAAATGTTATTCATTCTCGAGATATGGGCATCGCTGGCAAGACCGGCATTTATTGCCGATCCCCTGGTTGCCCCTCGAAAAAGTGGTGATGGCCGCCTTCTCCAACTGCTGCTTGTGGTGTGGCGAAGGTGCTTCCACAGTGCTGTTCAGTAGAGTGTTCCAGGATTTTGACCCAGCAATCATGAAGGAAACCTCATTAAACTAAACCATCCATTTATATATTACTTATAATTTTTGCCTCAAATTACATAAATTGCAAGCAATATGTTAAAATATGTAGCAGGTATCAGTATTTTGAGTTTATGCCTTCAGCTGCCTAGGCCCGAAGTTCTGGAATTCCCTCCCTAAACCTCTCCGACTCTCTCTCCTCCTTTAAGGCGCTCCTTAAAACCCACCTCTTTGACCAAGCTTTTGGTCACCTGTCCTAATATCTTCCTATGTGGCTCGGTGTCAAATTTTGTCTGATAATCGCTCCTGTGAAGCGCCTTGGGACACTTTACTACGTTAAAGCAGCTATATAAATGCAAGATGTTGCTGAAGAGGAGAAAGGAGGTGATTTATTTTCAGAGAACTGATGAAGCTTAAATTGTTCTGGATATTAAAACAATTGTCATGACCACATCTCACAAGTCAAATACGTTTGTTATACTGCGTTGATTTTCATTGCTATCCCAGATGTGCGGTTGCCGTGTTACAGTGTAAATCTTTGTTGTCTTGACTCTGGCAGGTTGGCATGGAGTCGATTGTTCAATTCCTTGCCCTCGCGGTAGATGGGGTCTTGGCTGTAACTCAACTTGTCGCTGTGCCAATGGAGGAGCCTGTAACGCACTGGACGGGACCTGCACTTGTTTGGCAGGATGGCGAGGGGACAAGTGTGCACATCCATGCCAGGTAGGGTGTATGCCAACAGCGCATCCCATTGTGTGCTGAAAATAGTTGCACTCATCCACTGCATCAAAGAACATCTGCATTTGGGGAATATGGCTACTAAGTTCATATAAAACATTGCTTTATATTGGAGCTTTGTTGGCAAACAAACGTTTAATTTTTATTAAATTCAGCATCACTTTCAAAACCTACCAATTCAGGGGACTAATTTAGGGAGTTACTGTGGGTCAGTTCAAATCCAACCAAAACTGAGGCTGGTTGTAGGAGCACTAACCAGGAAAAACTGGGCAACTGTAACTCAATGCCACAAAAGCAAACGCTTAAAAATTGTTGATTGTCTCTCTACTCTATTATTTAACATTTTAGTTTGTTTCTAACTAATAATTTTACCTTCTAACACTTATGTAACTTATTTTCATTACAAAGTATATTCAAGCACTTTTACTTTTCCTCTGCATCTCTTTTGAGTCATGAGAGCACAGCAAAGAAAATAAGCCCTCTGATTGGCTCAAGCCATCCTCAAAGGCCGTTTTTTCCCGCTAACCAAGGCCTGTAAGTGTAAAAATTGACAGAGTCATTGTCAAGCCAACATTTGACACAGTGGCCTAGAAATTAGTTGGCGCCTCAATCCCTATATTTCAGGATGTGTTGTCTAGTTACAATGAGCGGACAAGTTGCCTCTCAGCCGTGCTGAAAGACGAGCCATTCAGTTAGATCCTGGCTGATCTGTATCTTAACTCCATCCACCCGCCTTGGTTCCGTAACCTTTAATACCCTTGCCTAACACAAATCTATCACTCTCTGGTTTGAAATTGACCCCCAGCCTCAACAGTTTTTTGGGAGAGAGAGTTCCAGATTTCCACTACCCTTTGTGTGAAGACGTGCTTCTTGACATCACCCCTGAACGGCCCAGCTCTAATATTGTTAACATGCTTGGTTGTAACATGTATATCTCCTTCATTTATTTTTCCAACTTGCAACATAATCATGAGGGCGTGTATTCATTTTTTGTTTGCCAGGATGGTTCATATGGAATAAACTGCATCGAGCGTTGTGACTGCAGTCATGCTGATGGATGTCACGCCACCACTGGTTATTGTCGCTGTCTTGCTGGGTGGACAGGTCTGTTACATTTCTTCTCCAATTTTAATGTAAGAATTGAATGTACGGCACAGAACAGGCGATTCGGCCCAACTGGTCCATGCCGGCGTTTATGCTCCACACGAGCCTCCTCCCACCCTACTTCATCTCACCCTATCAGCATATCCTTCTATCCCTTTCTCCCTCATGTGCTTATCTAGCTTCTCTTAAATACATCTATGCTATTCACCTCAACCACTCCCTGTGGTAGTGAGTTCCACCTTCTCACCACTCTCTGGGTAAAGAAGTTTCTCCTGAATTCCCTATTGGATTTATTAGTGACTATCTTATATTTCTGGCCCCTAGTTCTGGTCTCCCCCACAAGTGGAAACATCCTCTCTATGTCTACCCTATCAAACCACTTCATAATTTTAAAGACCTCTTTCAGGTCACCCCTGAGCCTTCTCTTTTTTCTAAGCAAAAAGAGCCCCAGCCTGTTCAGCCTTTCAGATATAATCTGGAATATATTTTAATTTTGTTGGTGATTTAAAAGTACTTCCATGTTTGTGTAACACCAGAAAATATAAGTTAACAGATTAGTTTCAAAACGCTGAAAATGGAGGTTGTCTGCGATTGCACAAAAGGACCTTTGACCCAAGCCGTGTCACTACGGCTTCAGATGAATGCTGAATTAAACTTAAGAGACCCACGTGTAAAGCATCGGGCATGAAATGAATGTGCATTTTTTTTTAGAGCGCTGCCTAGCTGAAGTTTATCGTGTTCACTGAGCAATTGCCTAGCAACTTGCAAGTCTCTCAAAGAGCTCTTTGTCCTTTTCATTGGCATTCCATTCCATCACCGTACTACTTCTCAGCATTAACAACAGCCACAAGTATTCTACAAAATGATCTTCTTTCTTCAGCTGAAGAGAAAAATTTATATACTTAATTATTTTTGTTTTACAGTTATTCTACACAATTAAGGGAAACCATTAGATGTTTTTCAAAAAAGAAGCTCTGCCGTTTAAAAATTATGCTTCACTAATTTCCTTTATTTACGCTGTTACATAATACAGCGTACTTTCTGTGAGATCCAGTCAGCTTTCTCATCAGCTGTGGCCAAATGATTCATTCAATAGCAAGACAGGCTCAATTGTAAGGCGAGTAGACACAATAAGGTCTAAACTCTGCAATGGATGTTTACTGGCATTCCATTTAAAAAGAGACATTCACTAGTTGGTGCTGCAAAATAAAAAGGACAAGATTGTTTTTGTTGCATAAAATATTCTCGTTCCATTAATATGCTACAGTGTCATGTGACGCATCTGCGTGTGTGGTCTCAGATAATTTGTCACGCATGTTTATTACATCAATTTTTATCACTTCGCAACTGGACCTGTAAACAGAACATGTCAACATCTCGAGATAGACGTCCCGTTCCGCCACGCTCCCCTTCTTGATGTAATGTAGCTGATTGTGTCATCACCTAACCATGCGCAATGTACTTGTGAAAACTTTCTGCTAATCACCAAAAAATAGAAACTCGGAACGCCTTGTCTAGCACGGCAATCTGGCCATGGTCTCGTTGAATGGCGAAACAGGCTTGAGGGGCTGAATGGCCTCCTCCTGTTCCTAAGTTCCCATCCCTAACGTGACGAGAAGATGTTTTCCTTTAGGTTGTTATTTCCAAGAGCTTTATTTGGAACTGTTAATCCTTTGTTGACTGCGGTGCATTCTTGCATTAGTGGACTGGGAGCCCCATGAATGAAGGCGTTTAGTCAAGCTCTCGATTTGAAACAGGAACTCCAGAAGGTTATTAATGTTAGGCTAATGTAGCGAGGATGGGGTTGAATTTCAATGGGAGATTCTGCCGTAACTCCACCAGGAGACCAGAGGCACCCCTGGAAAAGAATGAAGACCCGGTTGTACTGTTTCCAGGGGTTTACGACTTGCCTTGTGAGTGGGCAAAACCCCTTTACTACAGCAACTTGCATTTATATAGCTGTTTTAATGTAATAAAACATCCCAAGGCGCTTCACAGGAGCGATTATCAAACAAAATTTGACACCAAGCCACATAAGGAGATATTGGGACAGGTGACCAAAAGCTTGGTCAAAGAGGTAGGTTTTAAGGAGCATCTTCAAGGAGGAGAGAGATGCGGAGAGCAATGGAGTGTGCAGCCCCTTCAAAATACCATGCATGCGCGTTTTTTACCATATAAAAGCCGTTGAACCAGCTGCGTGGGAGCTCCGGAGCGCTGCGCCATGCAGCCCCGTGCAGCTTAAGTGGAACATTTGTGGAGAGGCGGAGAGGTTTAGGGAGGGAATTCCAGAGCTTAGGGCCCAGGCAGCTGAAGGCACGGCCACCAATGGTGGAGCGATTAGAAGGCAAATAACGTCAGGGGATGGAGAACTCGTGAGGGGTACCCGACTTAGTGGCTCCATCAAAGCGAAGCCTGTCTGGGGAGCCTGGTACACACAGTGAGGCGTGGTGGAGACCACCTGCTGCGATCCAGGTAAGGGAAGCGGCCCTCGATCCCTGAAGCAATGTAAGTTTATTTTTCTAAAACATTTTTACTGATACAGCCTCCTTACGTAGGGAGCCAAGGGGACCATGGTTGAGGTTGAGGAGGGAGGCCTTGAGAAACCTCCCCCCGCCGCCACCAGCCCCTGACCCCCGACCCCCGACCAATTCATAGCGCTGTCCATAACCTCAGGACATCCCAAAGAGCTTTATAGCCTATGAAGTATTTTTGAAGTGTAGTCACTGTTGTAATGTAGGAAACGTGATAACGACCAGATAATCTGTTTCTCGTTGTTGGTTGAGGGATAAATATTGGCCAGGACACCAGGGATAATTCCCCTGCTCTTCTTCAAAATAGTGCTGTGGGATCTTTAAAGTCCACCTGAGAGAGCAGGTTTACATAGAATTACATAGAATGTACAGCACAGAAACAGGCCATTTGGCCCAACTGGTCTATGCCGGTGTTTATGGTCCACACGAGCCTCCTCCAACCTTACTTCATCTCACCCTATTAGCATATCCTTCTATTCCTTTCCCCCTCATGTGCTTATCCAGCTTCCCCTTAAATGCATGATCATCTCATCCGAAAGACGGCACCTCCGTACAGTGCAGCACTCCCTCTGCGACTGAAATTCATGACCTTCTGATAAATTCTGTTCCCAGAAATTATTTAGTAATCAGCTGCAATAAAATAATTCCATTAAAACATTCTGAAAAGAATGAAAGAGTAAGAAAGCATTGAGCCCATAACGAGCCAACCCTTCCTTTCACTTTTGGGACTGGACACGGCTGCAGATTTCATTGATTTGAAACTTGGGCCTAGAAATTCATGGACTTAGCAATCTTTGGTAAGGCCCGTTTCTTGAAAAAAAAATGGTGGCTGCCTCACTCCCGCCCGCCTCTGGCACGGGACTTGACGGCCGCCATTTTGGTGAGGGCCACAGTACTGCCGTTAGAAGCGCTGGCCCTAGAAATGCAGATCAGCAGAGCGTGACGTCAGTTGTCGTGCAACGCCGACTTGGCGCCACACTCTGCAAACTTGTACTTAGTGCTAGGTCCTAAGCTCGATCTGAAAATCGAGTGTGCAGCACACCGACAGAGACGCTGTCAGCACTATTTAAAGGGACACACACATCTTTCAGGTAAGTTTGTATTTAAGCTTTTGGACTGGATTTTTAATATTTTATTGAAGTAGTGACTTGGTGCAATAGATGTTAAAAGTTCTTAAACTGTGCAGGGAGTGCTGCTGGACGCTTGTAAGGCCTTGGATGGTAAAGGAAGGCCTCCGAAAAGATGCTGGAAATACTCAGCAGGTCAGGCATCATCTGTGGAGAGAGAAACAGAGTTCACGTCGCAGGTCGAGATGCTGCCTGGCCTGCAGTGTATTTCCAGCATTTTATGCTTTTATTTCAGATTTCCAGCATCCGCTCGCAGAGGGAAGAGGAAGACGCAGTAGAGGAAGACGCAGAAGAGGAAGGAAGCGACCCAGACAGCCCCTTTCTGGCCAGGATATCCGGGAAGGAATCATCCGCCTGCGGTACCAGTGACCACAACCCAAATTCCCCTTTCTATGTCTCACAGCAATGTGGTTGACTCTTAACTGCCCTCTGAAATGGCCTAGCAAGCCACTCAGTTTGAAAAACCACTATGAAAAACAATAAGAATAAAACCAGATGGACCACCCGGCATCGACCTCGGCACCGGCTACGGACACGACAACGGCACACCCAGCCCAGTTGACCCTGCAAAGTCCTCCTCACCAACATCTGGGGACTTGTACCAAAATTGGGAGAGCTGTCCCACAGACCAGTCAAGCAATAGCCTGACATAGTCATACTCACAGAATCATACCTTTCAGCCAATGTCCCAAACTCCTCATCACCATCCCTGGGTATGTCCTGTCCCACCGGCCTTGGGAGTCCTCAACCTTGACTCCAGACCCCATGAAGCCTCATGGCTTCAGGTCAAGCATGGGCAAGGAAACCTCCTGCTGATTACCACCTACCGCCCTCCCTCAGCTGATAAATCAGTACTCCTCCATGTTGAACACCACTTGGAAGAAGCACTGAGAGTAGCAAGGGCACAGAATGTACTCTGGGTGGGGGACTTCAATGTCCATCATCAAGAGTGGCTCGGTAGCACCACTACTGACTGAGCTGGCCGAGTCCTGAAGGACATAGCTGCCAGTCTGGGCCTGCGACAGGTGGTGAGAGAACCAACACGAGGGGAAAAACCTACTTGACCTCGTCCTCACCAATCTACCTGTCGCAGATGCATCTGTCCATGACAGCATTGGTATCAGTGACCACCGCACAGTCACTGTGGAGACGAAGTCCCTGTCTTCACGCTGAGGACACCCTCCATCGTGTTGTGTGGCACGACCACCATGCTAAATGGGATAGATTCAGAACAGATCTAGCAGCTCAAAACTGGGCATCCATGAGGCATTGTGGGCCATCAGCAGCAGCAGAATTGTATTCTACCACACTCTGTAACCTCATGGCCCAGCATATCCCTCACGCTACCATTACCAGGACCAACCCTGGTTCAATAAGGAATGTAGAAGAGCATGCCAGGAACAGCACCAGGTGTACCTAAAAATGCAGTGCCAACTTGGGGAAGCTGCAACACAGGACTACTTACAAGCTAAAAAGCGGAAACAGCATGCAATAGACAGAGCTAAGCGATCCCACAAACAACGGATCAGATCAAAGCTCTGCAGTCCTGCCACATCCAGTCATGAATGGCGGTGGACCATAAAACAACTAACGGGAGGAGGAGGCACCATGAATATGCTCATCCTCAATGATGGTGGAGACCAGCACGTGGGTGCAAAAGACAAGGCTGAAGCGTTTGCAACCATCTTCAGCCGAGTGGATGATCCGTATCGGCCTCCTCCTGAGGTCCCCACCATCACAGAAGCCAGTCTTCAGCCAATTCGATTCACTCCCACGACAACATCCCGGCTATCGCGCTGAAGATTTGTGCTCCAGAACTAGCCGCGCCTCTAGCCAGGCTGTTCCAGTACAGCTATAACACTGGCATCTATCCGACAATGTGGAAGACTGCCCAGGTATGTCCTGTCCACAAAAAGCAGGACAAATCCAATCCAGCCAATTACCGCCCCATCAGTCTACTCTCAATCATCAGCAAAGTGATGGAAGGTGTCATCGACAGTGCTATCAAGCAGCGCTTACTCACCAATAACCTGCACACTGATGCCCAGTTTGGGTTCCGCCAGGCCCACTCGGCTCCAGACCTCATTACAGCCTTGGTCCAAACATGGACAAAAGAGCTGAATTCCAGAGGTGAGGTGAGAGTGACTGCCCTTGACATCAAGGCAGCATTTGACCGAGTCTGGCATCAAGGAGCCCTAGTAAAACTGAAGTCAATGGGAATTGGGGGGAAAACGCTCCACTGGCTGGAGTCATACCAGGTGCAAAGGAAGATGGTTGTGGTGGTTGGAGGTCAATCATCACAGCCCCAGGACACCGCTGCAGGAGTTCCTCAGGGCAGTGTCCTAGGCCCAACCATCTTCAGCTGCTTCATCAATCACATTCCCTCCATCATAAAGTCAGAAGTGGGGATGTTCGCTGATGACTGTACAGTGTTCAGTGCCATTCGCAACTCCTCAGATAATGAAGCAGTCCATGCCCGCATGCAGCAAGACCTGGATGACACTCAGGCTTGGGCTGATAAGTGGCAGGTAACATTTGCGCCACACAAGTGCCAGGCAATGACTATTTCCAACAAGCGAGCACCTAACCACCACCCCTTGACATTCAATGGCATTACCATCGCTAAATCCCCCACCATCAACATCCTGGGGGTCACCATTGACCAGAAACTTAACTGGACCAGCCACATAAATATTGTGGCAACAAGAGCAGGTCAGAGGCTGGGTATTCTGCAGCGAGTGTCTCACCTCCTGACTCCCCAATGCCTTTCCACCATCTACAAGGCACAAGTCAGGAGTGCGATGGAATAATCTCCACTTGCCTGGATGAGTGCAGCTCCAACAACACTCAAGAAGCTCGACACCATCCAAGACAAAGCAGCCTGCTTGATTGACACCCCATCTACCACCTTAAACATTCACTCTCTCCACCACTGGCGTACCGTGTCTGCAGTGTGTACCATCTACAAGATGCACTGCAGCAACTCGCCAAGGCTTCTTCGGCAGCACCTCTCAAACCTGCGACCTCTACCACCTAGAAGGACAAGGGCAGCAGGCGCATGGGAGCACCACCACCTCCAAGTTTCCCTCCAAATCACACACCATCCTGACTTGGAAGTATGTCGCTGTTCCTTCATTGTCACTGGATCATAATCCTGGACCTCCCTACCTAACAGCGCTGTGGGAGTACCTTCACCACACGGACTGCAGCGGTTCAAGAAGGCAGTTCACCACCACCTTCTCAAGGGCAATTAGGCATGGGCAATAAATGCTGACCTTGCCAGTGACACCCACATCTCATGAACAAATAAATTTGACCCACACCTTACCTTCCCTCTGTTACTGACCATCAGAGTGTCTTCTTGGCCACTATGTTGAAATAAAAGCCACCACAAAGCAAACTTTCAAATCCAACTTTATACATCTATCCATCCAATATTAGATCAAAAAATCAACTAATCACCCTTATACATTCCCTTAGTGACTGTCTTGTGTGGACCTTTGCCTATCCTACTGATGTCACGCAGCGCTACCCCAGTGGCTGCAACATGGCTGGTGGAAGGCTGCTGACTTTCAGTGGAGGACACTGCAAATGGCCTTGCCTGTCGATCATGACGAGCTGATGGCTGGGAGTGTCAAATTGAGTGATGGTGTTTCGTCTTCTTCTTCACTCTCCTCTCCCTCTTCTTGGTCAACCACTGGCTGGGAAGGCTGCATTTCTTGGTCTCTGAAATGAGGAAGGCACAAGGGTGGAGTTGTGGTGAGGGGAGGGCGGAAAAACAAGAGGTACATACAAGAAGGAGGATACCAGCATCTTGTGTCCTTTCAGCCCCGCTGCTGGCCAAGGGCTCCGCCATGCCCCTGCCAGCAATGGCCAGCACCATCTCCTCCAAGGGGGTGAGGTGATGCTAGGAATGGGAGGTGTGCCTCGTGATTGTTACAGATTGCTGGTAGGTGAGTGATTGGGGGGGCAGTCGTGCAACGAAAAGTGTGCGAGGCTAGTGGTGCAGTTGGTAGAAGACGGCTTTTGAAGATGCAGTCACTGACCTTGACCACTGGTCTGAGGTCATGAAGCTTCTTTGGGCACTGGAGCCAGGTGGTGGGGGTGACACTGCTGGCAGTGACAGCCTCGGTGATCTGGTCCCACATCCTTCTTTCTGGAGGGCCTCCTGGCCCCTGTGGGTAGAGGACCTCTCTTGCAGTGTTGAACCCCTGCACAAAGCTGGAATGCTGTGCCCGAGACCCTGGGTGCCCCTTTCCTGGCTTGTTGAGCCATTTGTGTTGGTGCTGAAGCACTTTTACCTTTTTTTTTAAGGTGCGGACGGCAATTCAGCTTTAAGAGCTGAAAACTCCCATTTGGGAATTACTTTTAATGTTTATTTTTTTTGAGAAGGCAGTTGAGCTCGAAGGGCTAAAAACTGCCTATTAAAATTATTTTTATTTTTTTCATTTTAGAAGACGGTTTCCCTTTAAGGGACTGACACTACTTTCTAAAATGACAGGCTAGCTTTAAGAGAACGTGGTTCCTGCTCCAGGGACGCTACAGCCACACTACATTGGGCCTCCTGCTGAGAGTAGCACTGGAAAACCAGCCTTACACGGGAAATTCAGCGCTGCGCTAATGTTAAACAGCAGGCAGCTCCAAAATACCGGTGCTGTCTGCGCGATTAATTTGGGCGGCCGTTAACTGCGGCCCGCAGTGGCACCAGCAGCTTTTCGGTGCACTTGAATTTTTAGCCCTTAATTCTTGAACCTGTAGCAGCACGCAAGATCAAATTTCTCTGACAAAAGTACAATTAAGTTTCCCTCCCTATCTCTAACCTCCTCTAACCCTCTGGGCTCCTACAATTCTGGCCTCTTGCGCATCCCTGATTTCCATCGTTACACCATTGGTGGCCGTGCCTTCAGCTGCCTGGGCCTTAAGCTCTGGAATTCCCTCCCTAAACCTCTCCGCCTCTCTCTCCTCCTTTAAGACGCTCCTTAAAACCTACCTCTTTGACCAACCTGTCCTAATATCTCCTCATGTGGCTCGGTGTCAAATTTTGTTTGATAATCGCTCCTGTGAAGCGCCTTGGGACGTTTTACTATGTTAAAGGCGCTGTATAAATGCAATTTATTGTTGTTTTGGTGAAGGAAGAACTATTGCCAGTGCAATAAACTGAATCACATTGGTGCCGACGTATTGATTAAACAAATGCCTTGTAAGTGTTGAATACTCTCACTGACGGAGATTTCTTTTGCTCTGTATCTGTAGGCATACATTGTGATAGCGTGTGTGCAGAAGGGCGATGGGGCCCAAACTGTACCCTGTCCTGTAACTGCAAGAATGGAGCCTCCTGCTCACCTGACGATGGAGCCTGCGAGTGTGCGCCAGGATACAGAGGAACAACCTGCCAACGCAGTAAGCAATGCATCGATCTCTGGGACAGATTTCATTTCACTACTTCAGCAAGAAGTTCTCTGTACTTACGGGCTGAATTTTAACACCCAAAAACGGGTGCGTTGGGGTCAGCTCAGGCTCCTGTGCGGCCTGCCTCCCCCAGTGCGCGGCCCTTTCAAATTTTTGCGCCTCGCGGTATCTACAATGTAAAAGCCGGTGAGCGGACTGCGCGGGACCTCTCCGCCCACTGCGCAGCTGCGCGCTGCACCTTGGCTAGCGGGAACTCTGGTCAGATGTTGACATTTTTAAAATCTCAAACCCGATCCCAACCCGGCTCCAACCCGCCCACTTCCAGGTTTTATGGAGGCAAGACAAGGGGTGGGCAACCAACCCGCTTCCAGGACGTGGGTTGGTAATTTAAATATGTTAATGAGGCTGGCAGCCTTGCATTTAACCTGCTTTACAGGTTTAACCCTGGCCGGCTAAGTTTTCCAGGCCTCGGGAAACCTGGCAGCTGAAGGAGGCGAGGACAGCTTCGGGGCGAAGGTAAGTGACTTTACAGCATTGCTTGTGTACCAGGAGGAGCAGGAGTGCTTCCCCCCTGCCCCCCTAAGCTTCCTCCCCCCATCAGATCCACCCCCCCCCATAGAAAGACCCCCGGGATTGGACACCCCAACCCCTGGGATTGCACTCCAACCCAGGTAGGGGATCTGACACCCCCCTGGGATCAGACCCCCCTCTCGCGGGATTGGACCCTACCCGGGTCAGGGAATTGGAAACACCTCCACCCCCTCCCCTCGTGGTCGTGGATTGCCCGACTGGAAGCCAAGCCTGTCAAACAAGCTGACTTCTGGGTGGGGAACCTCTCAAGGACAAAAGGCGGAGGTAAAACCCCACCGCATGCGGGGGAACTGGGTTTCCCGTCCAAAGCTTCGACCCTGCCTACGTAACACGCCCCTGTTAATATCCAGGCCATAGAATCTTACCGCACAGAAGGAGGCCATGGGGCCCATTGTGCCTGTGCCGGTTCTTTGACTAGAGCTATCCCATTAGTCCCACTCCCCCTTGCTTTTTCCCCATGGCCCTGCTGTCCTGCAACATACTTCCCGTCACTTGTGTCTGTGTCCTGGACTGCAGTGTTGCTTTTGAAAGGCTGGTTTCGCAAAAGCAGTCACTCAATTGTTACCAGAAAATCAGCAAATTGGTACCTGGGGCCCATGTACCCCGGGGAAGTGGCTGCTGCAATCTTCTTCCCCTGACCTGAGGCGAGTGTCCCAATGGCTCAGTAATTAGCCCCAAAGCCGGCCTGAAATATTTAAATACATCTTACAATGCAGTGAAACGTCCCAAGGCTTTCATCAGGGTCGCAAATAGAAAGCTAGTGGAAGAAGGTTAAGGGGAGATTTGATAGAGGCGTTCAAAATCATGAAGGGTTTTGAGACTGTTTCCACTGGCAGGAGGGTCAGTACAACAACAACTTACATTTATATAGGGCCCTTAATGCAGTGAAACGTCCCAAGGCACTTCACAGGAGCGATTATCAAGCAAAGTTTGACACCGAGCCACATAAGGAGATATTAGGACAGGTTGGTCAAAGAGGTAGGTTTTAAGGAGCGTCTTAAAGGAGGAGAGAGAGGCAGAAAGGTTTAGGGAGGGAATTCCAGAGCTTAAGGCCCAGGCAGCTGAAGGCACGGCCGCTAACCAGAGGACACAGATTTAAGGTAATTCGCAAAGGAACCAGAGGGGAGATGAGGAAAATGTATTTTACGCAGCGAGTTGTTATGATCTGGAATGAGCTGCCTGAAAGGGTGGTGGAAGCAGATTCAATAGTAACTATCAAAAGGGAATTGGATAAATGCTTGTATGGGGAAAATTTGCAGAGCTATGGGGAAAGAGCAGGGGGAGTGAGACTAATTGGACAGCTCTTTCAAAGAGCCGGCACAGGGAAGATAGACCGAATGGCCTCCTCCTGTGCTGTACGCGTCTTTGATTCTAAGTCCTGCTCTGTTATGCTTATGGCAGCCTAGCAGGACCAGAGGAAACTCAGAGCCACTGTGTCTTTGAAGAATTAAAAGAAACAAAAAGACCTTTGTTGGTCTATTGAAGGGCATGGAGGAGACCAAGATGCAGTGTAAGAGGAATGGAGGCTTTGAGCACTGAAGGCATGTGACCTGAAGGAAGTTGACCAATGCTGAGTGGAATCATCAACAAGAGAGCTGATCGGGTTGAATGATGGGTGGAGATAACACTGATATGAAGCAGAAACAGAGTGAGAGAGAGAGAGAGGAAACGGAACCCTGGGGCATACCAAGTTAACATTAAAGAACTCCTCCACTAATATCGCACAGCTGTAGAATAAAATATCACAAACATAAGCAATATTTACAATGGTGGCGTGAAAGAATTCCCCGATTTTAATTGCTCCACTATTGGTGGCCGTTCCTTCAGCTGCCTGGGCCCTAAGCTCTTTAATTCCCTCCCTAAACCTCTCTGCCTCTCTACCTCTCTCTCCTCCTTAAGACACTCCTTAAACCTACCTCATTGACCAAGCTTTTGGTCACCTGTCCTAATATCTCCTTATAAAATTCTTAAATGGCTTAACAGGGTAGATGCTGAGAGGCTGTTTCGCCTGACTGGAGGGTGTAGAACTAGGGGTCATAGTCTGAGGATAAGGGGTCGGCCATTTAGGACTGAGATGAGGAGAAATTTCTTCACTCAGAGGGTTGTGAATCTTTGGAATTCTCTACCCCAGAGAGCTGTGGATGCTCAGTTGTTGAGTTTATTCAAGACAGAGATCGATAGATTTTTGGGCACTAAGGGAATCAAGGTATATGGGGATAGGGCGGGAATGTGGAGTTGAGGTAGAAGATCAGCCATGATCTTATTGAATGGCGGAGCAGGCTCAATGGGAAATATGGCCTACTCCTGCTCCTATTTCTTAAGTACTTCTGCGGCTCGGTGTCAAATTTTTGTTTGATAACGCTCCTGTGAAGCGCCTTGGGACGTTTTACTACGTTAAAAGGTGCTATATAAATGTAAGTTGTTGTTGTATAGATGGCTAACTTTAGTGTTGCTTTCTTATTGTTTTAACTTTAAAATGTTGCAATTTTGAATACCATTGACTTGATTGAATGTGACCAGTGACTTTTCCATTGCAGTCTGTTCGCCTGGATTCTATGGGCACCGTTGCAGTCAGGCCTGTCCTCACTGTGTACACAGTAATGGGCCTTGTCATCACGTCACTGGCCAGTGTGACTGCCTACCTGGTTTCACAGGGGCTCTCTGCAATGAAGGTAGATTTATCTTTTTCATCTGCACGGAAACCTTTGGGGTCTCCATTTGTGTTGAGCTCCACAGCTGATTGGTGCCAAATGAGAACAAAAAAAAAAGTTTTATTTCGAACGCTTTTGTAACAGTGACAATGTTCGCTCTCCCGGCCGGCCTCCCACCTCCCACCTTCCCTAAACTTCAGCTCATCCAAAACTCTGCTGTCCGTGTCCTAACTCACACCAAGTCCCATTCACCCATCACCCCTGTGCTCACTCACCTACATTGGCTCCTGGTCCGGCAACGCCTCGATTTTAAAAATTCTCATCTTGTCTTCAAATCCCTCCACGGCCTCGCCCCTCCCTAACTCTCTAACCTCCTACGAGATCTCTGCGCTCCTCCAATTCTGACCTCTTGTTTGTCTGATTACTCTCCTGTGAAGCACCTTGGGTTGTTTTACTACGTTAAAGGTGCTAAAAAATGCAAGTTGTTGTAATTGTTGAGAAATGGCAAGAATTATGGTAATCAAGTAAACGGAGTGAGTATTGACACCACTGTCAACTAATGAGTTGGAGGCAGGGCGAGGCTTACGGCAGGATTCACGGCAAACAGAATCTATTTACTCAGCAAACAGAGGGCTAGAAATTGGGCCCCTTTGCGCCTCCCGTTAGTGCCTCCGGGGGCGCTAGCGGGGCGCAAATGGGTTTGCGACCAGACGCGGCGATATCAACGCTCCCGCTAAATTCGGCGGGAGTTTTGCGGCGGTGGTAAGATGTTGCGCCCCGATCTCCTGCGCCCGGAGATCGTGACGTCATTGCCGTGCGCAGCGCCCCGGATGAAAAATTCCCTCCTGCTCCCTGCTTGTGCGCGTGCCGTTAACAACGACAGGTAGAGGAGGCGGCTTTCAGTCGGATGTCCGCTGGAGGAGCGCTATTTAAAGGTGTCCACATCTGGTTTAGTTTCTGTCGGCCAACAATGCTGCGTTGTTAGTTTCACACAGGCAAAGAGGCCTTTTGACCGATTTGAGCGTTTTACATTTTAATGAGTGTTCTGGCACATAAAGATTCTTCAGTTTCATTGAGGGGAGATTTGAAAGTGCAATATTTGTATTCTTTCATGGGGGCTGTACTGGCACTGGACCTCGCCCTCCAGCGTCAACGTCGGAGGCAACTGAGGCACAGAGAAAGTGCAAAATGTGGCCAGAGGTAGGAGGGCCAATAGGGCTCTCAACAGGAGGCCTTACCCACCCAGGGTATTCCGGCAGCAGTTCTCCTACATGAAAATCACAGAGGACCAGTGTGTTTGAAGGCTCCGCTTCAGCAAGGACGTGGTCACAGAGCTCTGCCACCTCCTGCAGCCAGACCTCAAGCCTGAGATCAGGATCACCACGGCTCTCTCAGTGGCAGTCAAGGTCACCGTCGCCCTCAATTTCTACGCCAGTGGATCATTCCAGTGTGTGACAGGCGACATCTCCAACATCTCCCAGTTTGCCGTCCATTGCTCCATCCGCCAGGTCACAGATGCTCTGTACAGAAGGAGAAGGGACTACATTTCCTTCCCCATGACCAGAGAGAAGCAGCACGAGCGTGCATGTGGCTTTGCCAGGGTAGCGGGCTTCCCCATGGAGCAGGGCACCATTGACTGCACCCATGTCGCTTTGCGGGCACCTCATAACAATCCTGAGGTATTCCGTAACCGCAAAGGCTACCACTCACTTAATGTGCAGTTGGTGTGCGACCACACACGGCGACTCCTGACCGTCAATGCCCGCTGACGTAAGAAAACTACTAGGCACTTGGTCTAAGCATTAAACAAAGCTTTAATCAACTGTTTTTCAACATGGAGATCTAGTTGTGTCCTTCACTAGTTCCTGTTGAGGAATGTCCTAAGCAAGCTGGGCCCATGCCCGAGTATTTATACTCTCCCTGGACAGTGCCACCAGCAGGCCGCCCAGTATTACTTCATACATGAATGACAAGATTCATGTCACCCGCTATCCTGGCAGCAGCCACGATGCCTTCATCCTGCGCCAGACCGGTGTGCCAGACCTATTCCAGCCACCACATCAAGCTTGCGGCTGACTGCTGGGAGACAAGGGCTATCCGCTCTCCACCTGACTCAGGACTCCCCTCTGCAACCCCAACACACCTGGCCAGCACTCATATAATGAGAGACATGCTGACCATCGGAACAGACCAGAGAGCATTACAGCACTAAGACGTTGCGTCGCTTCCACCTGTGCTGCAATGGAAGCTGCCACATCGCCCATGACACGCGTCATGAGGTCTGGATCCGCACAGTCTCTCATTGAGCAGACCATCGGAATGCTCAAGCAACGGTTCCGCTGCCTTGATCACTCGGGAGGAGCCCTTCTATACTTGGCTGAGCGGGTTTCACTTTTCGTCATCATCTGCTGCATGCTGCACAACTTGGCCATTATGAGGGCACAGCCATTGCCACCAGGCATAGCCGCACCACCTCAGGAGAAGGAAGAGGAGGAGGAGGACGAGGAGGGGGAGGAGGATGAGGAGGAAGAAGAGGAGCAGGAGGAACAGGAGGATGAAGAGCAGTGACGGAGGAGGCAGCCACTCAATCGACGTTCTGCAAGGTCGGTCCGTGACCGCCTCATCAGACTTCGAGTCCTTGTTCCGGTTGCTGAGCACGTCGCCATTGTTCCATTACTTTAACCATTAACCACATATATACAACAATAATATTGACTAATCACCCTTGTGAAAACCCTTGCCTCCCCTCTTTACAGCCCCCCTTCCTAATCGTAGTGTCTCCCCAGTGGCTGCTGCAGGGCTGGTGGAAGGCTGCTGAGTGTCGGTGCCAGAGACTACAGATGGCCTTGCAAGACGACCTCGACCAGCTCTGGGGCTGGAAGGCCCGGCTGTACACGGCATCACCTCAGGCTGGGCGGTGGCAGTCTGGGCTGGCTGGATGACAAACAGCGACAAGGACAATGGCGGAGTGCCAGCGGTGGGAGCAGGAATGCTGTCATCCTGAGAGGGGACAGCAGGTTCCTGCTCCACTGACCCACTCCCACTCCCCCAGGGCAGCACCTCAGCATCCCTACCAATCTGCTGGAGCACAGATTGCTGGCCTGCTGCGACACCGTGAGATCCCCAGTGGACTGTGGTGGACCCAGTGACGATGGCAGCAGTCAGAGCTTTCGTGGCATGAGAGCAGTCTGAGACTCGATGGCAGCAACCATTGACTGCATTACAACACTAAGACATTGCGTCGCCTCCGCCTGTGCTGGTGGCAACACGGTGGCATAGTGGTTAGCACTGGTGCCTCACAGCGCCAGGGACCCGGGTTCGAATCTGACCTCGGGTGACTGTCTGTGTGGAGTTTGCACATTCTCCCCGTGTCTGCGTGGGTTTCCTCCGGGTGCTCCGGTTTCCTCCCACAGTCCAAAAATGTGCGGGTTAGGTTGATTTGGCTATGATAAATTGACCCTTAGTGTTAGGGGGGGATTAAATATGTGGGGTTATGGGGATAGGATGGGATATGTTAGGGGGAATTAAATACGTGGGGTTACGGGGGTAGGGTGGGATATGTGTACTGTGGGGATTAAAGCAGGGACAGGGTACTGGATTTGAATGATCAGCCATGATCGTATTGAATGGTGGAGCAGGCTCGACGGGCCGAATGGTCTACTCCTGCTCCTAGATTCTATGTTCTATGTCTATGTCTATGCAATGGAAGCTGCCACATCGCCCATGACACGCGGCATGAGGTCTGGGTCCCCACAGTGTCTCTGAGTCCACTATCCTCTGCACAGTGGAAATGATGGGCTCCATGGTGTGCGCAGAGCTCTGTACAATGTTGGAGGCGGTCTCCTCCACGCTCCTTACCATTGCCGAGAGTCTCTCGGGCACCCTTGCCATTGCACTCATCATCTCGGTGTGCATGGCCATCACCCTTCTTGTGAACGCCTCCCCATCGAGGTACTCATCTGAGTCCTGTGCAGCAGAACTCATGCGCAAACTCGCCCTCCGGGGAGCTGGCCCCCGAGCTACCATTTGCCCCTGGCCTTGCTGCAGCCCGCTCGTCCCTGGTGCATCACCCTGTGCCGACTCCTCTACTAAACTTGCCTCTAAAGATCGCGTAGTGTCAGTATCTGAGGTGGTGCCTGCGGGTGAGAGATGCAGTGACGCGGTGCTTTGCTCCTCCTCCTCTTCTCCTTCCTCACTCTCAGTGGGGGGCTCAAGGACAGGCTGGCTCATCTGGTTGCTGATTCTCTGAAAGTATAAAGGCACAACACTCGTATTAAGGTGAGGGCAGGGGGGCAGGAATGGAGCAAGGAATGCAGACAGTCTCAGGAGATGGAAAGTGAGAAAGGTTTGTGGTGTGAGGGGGAAAGTGGGATGAGAGAAGGAGAGGGGCTGGAGATACCGTTTTTGCCCCTAACGGGGTCGATGTCGCTGACGGCCACGGCGCCCACCACCTACCGCCCAATGAGTCGCTCCTCAAGGTCTGAGAGCTGCTGGAGCCGAGCATCACTCGCCTGTTCTCTGCTGCTCCCTCCTATTGTGGGCTACCTTGGCCTGCAAGAGAAACAAATGTGTTTCAGTTAGAGTCCAGCTATGTGTTTGGGAGATATGCCTGCCGTTGTTGAATAGATGTGATTGTGGGCAAGGCGTGAGATGTGGATGTGAGTTTGAGTAGGTGAAGATGTTTGGTGGGTGAGTGGTGGCGGTGTGGTTCTTTGCGCAGTGTGCACAGACTGAGGGTCAGATGCTGGTATGTAGGAGCTGTTGAAGCATGTACTCACCTTGACCACCCGACTGAGGTCATTGAATTTCTTGCGGCACTGTGTCAGGCTGCGTTCTACCACACTACTGGCCGAGACCTCCTGGGCCACTTCCCTCCACATTGCCCTGAACACCTGAGGCGATGGCCTCCTTCCAGTGGCCAGGAACAGCATTGCCCTCCTTCCCTCTACTCCAGCCTCCAATGCCACGTCTGTGAACCAACGAGCTCTCTCCCTGGGAGTGGGAACAGCCGTAGCCATCAGGGGAGTCACTCACTCGCAGGTCGTCTCAAAGCCAGCAATGCTGAAAATGAGCATCTGCACAATGATGCAACCTCGCCTTTAAGAGCTGGAAGGAGCCAATGTGAAGGATCATTGCTGAGTGCATTGCAGCTGAAATTCATTAGCGCTCTGCTGGTAGCGCCCCTGTAGCGCCCCACTGAGGTCATTAGCGCTTGATTTAGCGCCCCACTTCCTTCCTGGGGCGCTAACACCCAATTTAGTAGAAGTTCAGAATCCTTAGCGCCTGGCGCTAAATTTTCAAAATTTCAAAAGTTAGCGCCTCAAACGGGACAATACCCAATTTCACCCCCAGAGTCTGTTTACTCAGCAAACAGAGTCTAGTTAAACAGAGTCTCTGCGAACTACAGCAAACTATAACTAAATAATCGTTTGAATTGAAACTTTAACTAAGAGAGCGAGAGAAGCGGCCGGAGATAATGGTAGGCCCAACTTTTAAGCATAGAAGCATAGAAGATAGGAGCAGGAGTAGGCCATTCGGCCCCTCAAGCCTGCTCCGCCATTCGATAAGATCATGGCTGATCATCCAAATTCAGGACCCTGTCCCTGCTTTCTCCCCATATCCCTTGATCCCTTTAGCCTTAAGAAATATATCTATCTCCTTCTTGAATATATTTAATGAATTGGCCTCAACTGCCTTCTGTGGTAGAGAATTCCACAGGTTCACCACTCTCTGGGTGAAGAAATTCCTCCTCATCTCAGTCCTAAATAGCTTACCCCTTATCCTTAGACTGTGACCTCTGGTTCTGGACTCCCCTGCCATCGGAACATCCTTCCTGCATCGAGTCTGTCTAGTCCTGTTAGAATTTTATAAGTTTCAATGAGATCCCCTCTCATTCTTCTAAACTCTAGCGAATATAAGCCTAATCGACCCAATCTCTCTCCATACGTTATTCCTGCCATCCCTGGTTTCAGTCTGGTAAATCTTCGCTGCACTCCCTCCATGGCAAGAACATCCTTCCTCAGATAAGGCGACCAAAACGGCACACAATACTCAAGGTGTGGTCTCACCAAGGCCCTGTACAACTGCAGCAAGACATCCTTGCTCCTGTACTCGAATCCTCTCGCTATGAAGGCCAACATACCATTTGCCTTCTTAACCACCTGCTGCACCTGCATGCTTACCTTCAGTGACTGGTGCACAAGGACTCCCAGATCTCATTGCACTTCCCCTTTCCCAATCTGTTGCCATTCAGATAATAATCTGTCTTCCTCTTTTTGCCACCAAAGTGGATAACCTCGCATTTATCCACATTATACTGCATCTGCCCAATCACCCAACCTGTCCAAATCATACTGGAGTTTCTCTGCATCCTCCTCACAGCACACACGCCCACCCAGCTTTGTGTCGTCTGCAAACTTAGAGATAATACATCTAGTTCCCTCGTCTAGATCATTAATATATATTGTGAATAGCTGGGGTCCTAGCACCGATCCCTGCAGTACCCCACTAGTCAATGCCTGCCACTCGGAAAAAGACCCGTTTATTCCAACTCTTTGCTTCCTGTCTGCCAACCAGTTCTCTATCCAAATCAGTACCTTACCCCCAATTCCATGTGCTTTAACTTTGCACGCTAATCTCTTATGCGGGATCTTATCGAAAGCCTTCTGAAAGTCCAAATACACCACATCCACTGGTTCTCCCTTATCTATTCTACCAGTTACATCCTCAAAAATTCCAGTAGAAGAATTCCAGAAGACTCTAAGGGGGTAAAGTTCGGTAGGTTAGTGTCTCCCATTAGCGCCCGCAGAGGGCGGTAACAGGGCGCTGATGCAGTAGCACTGGGACGAGGCGAATCCGAACCGTACAGCAAATCCAGCTCCCCTGTTGCGCCGTCAGTACGAGGTACCGCCGGGGACTTCAACGCCAGGCAGATCGTGACATCAGTGAGCGTGCAACACTCACCGGGCGTCCGATCTGCAAAATTCATTGTCACCACTTACCTTTGTGCCTCGACCAGACAGCGACAGGGAGAGCAGGTGCACAGCTGACGGAAGCCGGCTCCAGCGACGTTATTTAAAGGCATCAGCATTAATCACTCGCAGCTGTCATGGGCAGGTTAGTTTCAGAGGCTTCTTGTCAGTTTCAGCCAGTGACGCAGTTTGTATGAGTAATTTCAAGCTTCTTTTTACCAGCAGTCTTCTGGTAAGTGCAAAGTGGCTATATTTATTGTTCAAAGATTTAAACTGCTGCACTTGGGGGCTGTACTGGCGCCACCTCGCCCTCCAGGGAGGGAGCGTAGGCAGCCAGAAATACGGGAACATGTGCGCAGAGAGATGAGGAGGGACATCAGGGCTCTCACCAGGAGGCCTTACCCTTGGCAGGGGGATGGGCACCAGGATGTAGCATTAGAAAGGAGAAACAAAGTGCACAAAGGGTTGGGAGAGACAGATAGCACTAGAGTAAGAAATAGTAAGTTATTAGCTGGGGTCAGACTAAGAGAGAATACACGTGTGTAAACGCACAAAGTGTGGTAAATAAGGTTGGTGAGCTGCAGGTGCAAATAGCCACATGGGAATATGATGTTGTGGCGATAATGGAGACCTGGCTCAAAAAAGGGCAGGATTGGGTTTTAAATATTCCTGGATATAAGGGGCTGGATTTTCTCAGCCCCGAGGAGGCGGGTATGGAGGCGGGACTGACGGTAAAGTTGCAGAAAGTGGGGGCGGATGGCAAACCCGCCCCCATCCCGCCTCCGTGCCCTTTTGCCAGGAGGCGGGAAGATGTCCTGCTTCGGGTCCCGTCTCCTGGAGGCGGGAAAGGGATTAAACCCTTTTAACTGCCTGTTAACAGGTAGTTAACAGGCAGAAAAAAGGATTAGTCCCATTTTACCTTTTCAGGTGAAGGCTTCCCAACCTCGGAGAACCCCGCCGGGTTGGAGGAGTCAAGTAGGAGGTCTGCGGGGGTCGGAGGGGTCTGAAAGTGAGATGTAGAGGTGAGTGATGGGTGCAAGTGTGGAGTGGTAAGTATGTGAGGTGAGTGTTAAGTGTTAGAAAATGTTCACTTACCTTTGTTTCTGCCTACAGCCTTCAGCCACGGTGGTTCCAGAGTCCCGACATCTCCATTGTAGATTTCACAGACTAGCTGTTGGATCCTCCGAACCAACAGTCATCTGCTTTCTACAAAGTTGAAAGGTTTGATGAGTCCTGAACACAAGAACTCATCAAACTGCACAGAATGTCAGTGTTTGACAGCTTCACAGAGCTGTCAAACGCTGACATTTCTTCTTTCAAGAAGTCTTGACAGATGCACGTCAGACGTTGATGTGCTCTGTCAGTGACTTCCCCCTAATTAGCCTGCTGAACCCGCAGGGCGGGTTTAACAAGGTCAATCGGGGAAATCTCTCTGGTTGGCCAGAACATGATGGAGGCGGAACTGAGACCCAACAAGCAGCAGTCCCACCTCCAGCACATCTCCATTCACAAAATTCAGCCCAAGGTGTTCAGGAAAGATAGGGAAGGAAAGAAAGGAGGTAGGGTGGCAGTATTGGTTAAGGAGAATGTTACAGTGCTGGAGAGAGAGGATGTACTGGAGGGGTCAAGGACAGAATCTATTTGGTTAGAGTTAAGAAATAATAGAGGTGCCATTACACTACTAGGTGTATTTTATAGGCCACCAACTAGTGGGAAAGATAGAGGAGCAAAATTGCAGGGATATTATAGAGAGGTGCAAGACCTATAGAGTAGTAATAATGGGGGACTTCAATTATCCTAATATAGACTAGGATAGTAATAGT
Organism: Squalus acanthias; assembly: GCA_030390025.1. Classification (NCBI taxonomy): domain Eukaryota; kingdom Metazoa; phylum Chordata; class Chondrichthyes; order Squaliformes; family Squalidae; genus Squalus; species Squalus acanthias. The sequence goes on along the minus strand of CM059425.1, from coordinate 130,545,639 downwards.
GTAAAGGGCAGAGAGGGGGAAGAATTTCTGAAGTGTGTTCAGGAGAACTTTCTTGATCAATACGTTTCCAGCCTAATGAGAAAGGAAGCATTGTTGGATCTGGTTCTGGGGAATGAGGTGGGTCAAGTGGAGCAAGTGTCAGTAGGAGAAGATTTAGGGATCAGTGATCATAGTATCATAAGGTTTCGATTAGCTATGGAAAAGCATAGGGAGAAATCTAGAGTAAAAATACTTAATTGGAGGAAGGCAAATTTCAGTGGGTTGAGAACGGATCTGGCCCGGGTAAATTGGAATCAAAGATTGGCAGGCAAAACGGTAATCGAACAATGGGCTGCCTTTAAAGAGGAGATGGTTCGGGTACAGTCGAGGTACATTCCCACTCAGGGGAAAGGTAGGGCAAAAAAAGCAAGAGCTCCCTGGATGATGAAAGAGATAGAGAGTAAGATGAAGCAGAAAAAGAGCGCGTATGACAGATGTCAGGTTGAAAATACAAGTGAGAATCAGGTTGAATATAGAAAGTTCAGAGGGGAAGTGAAAAAGAAAATAAGAGGGGCAAAGAGAGTATGAGAATAGATTAGCAGCCAACATTAAAGGGAATTCAAAAGTTTTCTATAGGCATATAAATAATAAACGGGTAGTGAGAGGAGGGGTGGGTCCGATTAGGAACCAAAAAGGAGACCTATGCATGGAGGCAGAGGGTATGACTGAGGTACTAAATCAGTACTTTGCATCTGTCTTCACCAAGGAAGAAGATGCTGCCAAAGTCATAGAAAACAAGGAGGTAGTTGAGATACTGGATGAGATAAAAATCGATAAACAGGAGGTACTAGAAAGGCTGTCTGTACTTAAAGTTGATAATTCACCAGGACCAGATGGGATGCATCCTAGGACGCTGAGGGGGGTTAAGGAGGAAATTGCGGAGGTACTGGCCATAATCTTCCAATCCTCCTTAGATACGGGGGTGGTGCCAGAGGACTGGAGAATTGCAAATGTTACACCCTTGTTCAAAAAAGGGTGTAAGGATAAACCCAGCAACTACAGGCCAGTCAGTTTAACTTCAGTAGTGGGGAAGCTTTTAGAAATGATAATCAGGGACAAAGTTAACAGTCACTTGGACAATTGTGGATTAATTAAGGAAAGCCAGCACGAATTTGTTAAAGGCAAATCATGTTTAACTAATTTGATTGAGTTTTTTGATGAGGTAACAGAGGGGGTTGCTGAGGGCAATGCGGTTGATGTGGTGTACATGGACTTCCAAAAGGCATTTGATAAAGTGCCGCACAATAGGCTTGCCAGCAAAGTTGAAGCCCATGGAATAAAAGGGACAGTGGCAGCATGGATACGATATTGGCTAAGTGACAGGAAACAGAGTGTAGTGGTGAACGGTTGTTTTTCGGACTGGAGGAAGGTACACAGTGGTGTTCCCCAGCGGTCGGTACTAGAACCACTGCATTTCTTGATATATATTAATGACTTGGACTTCAGAGTACAGGGCACAATTTCAAAATTTGCAGATGACACATAACTTGGAAGTATGGTGAATAGTGAGGAGGATAGTGATAGACTTCAAGAAGACATAAATAGGCTGGTGAAATGGGCGGACATGTGGCAGATGAAATGTAACGCAGAAAAGTGCAAAGTGATACATTTTGGTAGGAAGAACGAGGAGAAGCAATATAAACTAAAGGATACAATCCTTAAGGGGGTGCATGAACAGAGAGACCTGGGGGTATATGTGCACAAATCGTTGAAGGTGGCAGGGCATGTTGAGAAAGTGGTTAAAATAGCATACGGGATCCTGGGCTACATAAATAGAAGTGAGAAGTCGCACAACACCAGGTTATAGTCCAACAGCTTTATTTGAAATCACAAGCTTTCGGAGCGCTGCTCCTTCTTCACCTGACGAAGGAGCAGCGCTCCGAAAGCTTGTGATTTCAAATAAAACTGTTGGACTATAACCTGGTGTTGTGCGACTTCTCACTTTTGTCCACCCCAGTCCAACACCGGCATCTCCGCATCATGGCTACATAAATAGAATTGAGAGGTCGCACAACACCAGGTTATAGTCCAACAGTTTTATTTGAAATCACAAGCTTTCGGAGCTATCGATTTGCTCCTTCCTCAGGTGAAGTAAATAAACATAAATAGAGGCATAGGGCTGGATTTTCCAAGCCCCATGGAGGCGGGACAGCCGGTAAAATCGGAGAAAGTGGGGGCGGATGGAAAACCCACCCCCATCCCCTTTTGCCAGGAGGCGGGAAGATGTGCAGCTTTGAGTCATAGAAACATAGAATCTAGGAGCAGGAGTAGGCCATTCGGCCCGTCGAGCCTGCTCCACCATTCAATACGATCATGGCTGATCATCCAAATCCAGTACCCTGTCCCTGCTTTAATCCCCACAGTACACATATCCCACCCTACCCCCGTAACCCCACGTATTTAATTCCCCCTAACATATCCCATCCTATCCCCATAACCCCACATATTTAATCCCCCCTAACACTAAGGGTCAATTTATCATAGCCAAAACAACCTAACCCACACATTTTTGGACTGTGGGAGGAAACCAGAGCACCCGGAGGAAACCCACGCAGACACGGGGAGAATGTGCAAACTCCACACAGACAGTCACCCGAGGTCAGATTCGAACCCGGGTCTCTGGCGCTGTGAGGCACCAGTGCTAACCACTATGCCACCGTGTTCTCCTGGAGGCAGGAAAGGCATTTAATCCTTTTAACTGCCTGTTAACAGGTAGTTAACAGGCAGAAAAAAGGATTAGTGCCATTTTACCTTCACAGGTGAATGCTTCCCGACCTCGGAGAACCCCGCCGGGTTGGAGGAGACGTGGAGGAGGTCTGCGGGGGTCGGAGGCACCTGGAAGTAAGGTGTAGAGGTGAGTGATGGGTGCAAGTGTGGAGTGGTAAGTATGTAAGGTGAGTGATAAGTTTAAAAATGTGTGCACTTGCCTTATTTTCTTTCTACATCCTTTAGCCACACTGGACGGGGAGAGCCGACATTCTCCTTGTCAACTTCACATAATGGCGGTTGGATCCTCCGATCCTACAGACATGTGAAATTTACAAAGTTGAAAGGTTTGATGAGTCCTCAGCACAAAGCCTCATCAAACTGAAGAGAATGTCAGTGTTTGACAGCTTCACAGAGCTGTCAAACTCTGTCATTTCTTCTTTCAAGAAATCTTGACAGATAGCACGTCTGACGTTGACGTGATCTGTCAGTGACTTCCTCCCTAATTGGTCTGCTGAGCCCGCAGAGCGGGCTTAACAAGATCAATCGGGAAAATCCCTCTGATTGGTCAGGCGAGGATGGAGGCGGGACATTGACACGACAAGCAGCAGTCCCGCCTCCAACTCGCCTCCATTCACAAAATCCAGCCCATTGAGTACGAAAGCAAGGAAGTTATGATGAACCTTTATAAAACACTGGTTCGGCCTCAACTGGAGTATTGTGTCCAATTCTGGGCACTGCACTTTAGGAAGGATGTGAAGGCCTTGGAGATGGTGCAGAAAAGATTTACGAGAATGATTCCAGGGATGAGGCACTTCAGTTACGTGGATAGACTGAGAAGCTGGGGTTGTTCTCCTTAAAGCAGAGAAGGTTGAGAGGAAATTTGATAGAGGTGTTCAAAATCATGAGGGGTCTAGACAGAGTAGATGGAGAGAAACTGTTCCATTGGCGGAATGGTCGAGAACCAGAGGACACAGATTTAAGGTGATTTGCAAAAGAACCAAAGGCGACATGAGGAAAAACTTTTTTACGCAGCGAGTGGTTATGATCTGGAATGGTTATGATCCTGATAGGGAGATGGAGGCAGACTCAATCGTGGCTTTCAAAAGGGAATTGGATAAGTACCTGAAGGAAAAAAATTTGCAGGGCAACGGGGAAAGGGCGGGGGAGTGGGACTAGCTGAGGTGCTCTTGCAGAGAGCCGGCACGGACTCAACAGGCCGAATGGCCTCCTTCTGTGCTGTAACCATTCTATGATAAACAGAACTCCTGACTGAAACTACAGCAAAGTCTCCCGATAACAGCAGGATTATTTCTCCAGCAAAAACGCATTGAGTGGAGGATAGTTACATTATACAAATTATGTGCGTAAAATCAATCCCAGTTACACCAGGCCTGATTGACAGGGAATTAACCAATCATCTCCATTCTGGCCGGGATTTGTGCTGTCACTATATGCAGCATTAAAAGAATTTTTTTTTAAATGGCTTGCATCTTATTTTCTGTAATTAATTTACTGGCAATGTTATCTTTAAATAATCAGCCTGAGTGAGTGACAGTTACTGCTTGGTTAACCTGGAATCTACAAAAACAAGAAAATGATTGGGATAGGATTATGTATTTTATGATTTGCAAATCTCCCTTAATATCAGTGTTGACAGTTCTGCACACATTGGTGTTACTTCACAGACATAAAATAAGCAAGTACTACTTAATCAAAACTATGATGCCTCCTATCATTTTGTTTTTTAGTTTATTTTTCTGGCGCCCACTGAGTCTAAAGTTTCTGTTTTACAGTGTGTCCCAGTGGTTGGTTTGGGAAGAGTTGTGCTGGATCCTGCACTTGCACAAACAATGGAACGTGCAATCCCATCGATGGTTCCTGCCAGTGCTACCCAGGGTGGATTGGAAGTGACTGCTCCCAATGTAAATATCAACATTTCTTTCCTGTGGATTTTTAAAAAAACATTATTGATTAAGCGGGATAAACAAAAGTGTCTCTTCTCCCTCAAATTGATTTATTCTTATGAGCTTTTATTTGTACAAAATCGAACAGTCTGTAAATCTAAATAAATATTTTAATTGTTACATTATTTCAGTTGATACAAACAAATCCTCTCCAAACTTTTACTAATCACCAGTTAGGCCCCAGCTAGAGTGTTGTGGCCAATTCTGGGCAGTACACTTTAGGAAGGATGTCGAAGCCTTGACGAGGGTGCAGAGGTGATTTACTAGAACGGTACCAGGGATGAGGGACTTCAGTTATGTGGAGAGACTGGAGAAGCTGGGGTTGTTCTCCTTAGAGCAGAGAAGGCTAAGGGAGAGATTTAATAGAGGTGCTCAAAATCATGAGATGTTTTGTGGATAGTGAGAAACTGTTTCCACTGGCAGAAGGGTCAGTAACCAGAGGAGATAGATTTAAGATAATTGGCAAAAGAACCAGAGGCGACATGAGGAGAATTTTTTTATGCAGCAAGTTGTTGTGATCTGGAATGCACTGCCTGAAAGGGTGGTGGAAGCAGATTCAGTCGTAACTTTCAGAAGGGAATTGGACAAATACTTGAAAAGGAAAACATTTGCAGGGCGATGGGGAAAGAGCAGGGGGGAATGGGACTAATTGGAGAGCTCTTTCAAAGAGCCGGCACAGGCATGATGGGCCAAATGGCCTCCTTCTGTGCTGCATGATTCTATGAATAGTATAATGATTTTTTGTTATTGATAAATGATGCTGATGACATATTCAGTGAAACTGACTAGGAGAAACAACAGATCAGAGAAACTAAATGAAGAGATGCAGTTAAAATGACAATCGCTAAAGTACCCTGGATTAATAACTGTACCTAATGACATTGAAGCAGTTTCCTCTCATTGCTGGTTAAGAACATAAGAAATAGGAGCAGGAGTAGGCCATTTGGCCCTTCGAGCCTGCTCCGCCATTCAATAAGATCATGGCTGATCATCTACCTCATCTCCACTTTTCTGTACTATCCCCGTATCCCTTGATTCCCTTAATATTCAAAAATCTATCGATCTCTGTCTTGAATATACTCAACGACTGAGCCTCCACAGCCCTTTGGGGTAGAGAATTGCAAAGATTCACCACCCTCTGAGTGAAGAAATTTCTCCTCATCTCAGTCCTAAATGGCCAACCCCTTATTCTGAGACTGTGACCCCTGGTTCTAGACTCCCCAGCCAGGGGAAACATCCTCCCTGCATCTACCCTGTCAAGCCCTGTAAGAATTTTGTATGTTTCAATGAGAATGGTTCAGTTTCTCCAAGCCTGTTCACCATTTAAATATTAAAAATCAGCAAAAAAAAAACACTAATAGAATCGTAGAATGATACAGCACAGAAGGAGGCCATTCGGCCCATCACCCCGTGCCGTCTCTTTGAAAGAGTTATCCAATTAGTCCCACTCCCCTGCTCTTACCCCATAGCGCTGAAGCCACATTGAACTGGTTCCGTTGCTTCTGATACCCTTGCTTTACTCCCAAGTATGGCCTAACTAAGTTCTTGTACAAGTTTAACTTAACTCTTTGCCTTTGTATGAAAGATTCCAATTGACTTTTTTATGATCTTAGAGAATCATACAGCGCAGAAGGAGGCCATTCAGCCCATCATGCTGTGCCGTCTCTTTGAAAGAGTTATCCAATTAGGAACATAGGAACAGGAGTAGGCCATTCAGTCCCTCGATCCTGATCTGCATCTTAACTCCATCCACCTGCCTTGGCTCCATATCCTTTTATACCCTTGTCTAGCAAAAATCTATCAATCTCAGATTTAATTATACCCTCTCCCCTTGCTCTTTTCCCATAGCCCTGCAAATTTTTCCTTTCCAAGTATTTATCCAATGCCCTTTTGAAAGTTACTGAAAGTTTTTCGTAACTTCTGTGTCTTAAAAGCAAAACTCTCTCTTTAAATATACAGGAATTTTGACAGGGAAATTGGGATGCAGTTGATATGAGTCAAGGTGACAGATGATGAATCCTGCCTTTCTATTTGTTTCTTTAGCCTGTCCACCTGGATACTGGGGACCGAACTGTATCCACACCTGTAACTGCCACAACGGAGCCCACTGCAGTGCTTACGACGGGGAATGCAAGTGCACGCCGGGCTGGACTGGACTGTACTGCACGCAGAGTAAGGACCTGTTCAACCTCTCCACAGATGCTAGCTGACCTGCTGAGCGTTTCCAGCACCTGCTCCCTTTGTTAATAATGTAGTACAGCCTACCGACCTTTAATTGCAGTCTCAAGTGGAATTAAAAAAGAAGTATTTATCTAGCACACTTAAAACGTCCCCATTTAAAACTGGCAGCCGTTTATATTGGACAAAAAAACGCTAACCAATTATCCATTGACATTAGTGCCAATTTCAAATTGTTGCTTATAACGTGGCTCTGCTTAAAAGTCTTAAAATATTTCAGTAAATTCTGTACCTGTTAGGCAAGGGTATTAGGATTACATAGGATATACAGCACAGAAACAGGCCATTCGGCCCAACCAGTCCGTGCCGGCATTTATGCTCCACTCGAGCTTCCTCCTGTCTTTCCTCATCTAAGTCTATCAGTATAACCCTCTATTCCCTTCTCCCTCATATGCTTATCTAGCCTCCCCTTAAATGCATCTATACTATTTGCTTCAACCACTCCCTGTGGTAGCGAGTTCCACATTCTCACCACTCTCTGGGTAAAGAAGATTCTTCTGAATTCCCTATTGGATTTCTTGGTGACTATCTTATATTGATGGCCTCTAGTTATGCTCTTCCCCACAAGTGGAAACACTCTCTCTGTATCCACTCTATCAAAACCTTTCATAATTTTAAAGACGTCTATTAGGTCACCCCTCAGCCTTTTTTCAAGAGCAAAGAGACCCAGCCTGTTCATCCTTTCCTGATATGTATACCATCGCATTTCTAGTATCATCTTTGTAAATCCTCTCTGCACCCTCTCCAGTGCCTCTATATCCTTTTTATAATATGGCGACCAGGACTGTACGCAGTACTCTTAAGTGTGGTCTCACCAAGGTTCGATACAGGTTTAGCATAACTTCCCTACTTTTCAATTCTATCCCTCTAGAAATAAACCCTAGTGCTTGGTTTGCTTTTTTTATGGCCTTGCTAATCTGTGTTGCAACTTTTAGTGATTTGTGTATTTGTACTCCGAGATCCCTTTGCTCCTCTACCCCACCAAGACTCGCACCCTCCAAGTAATATGTGACCTCCCTATTCTTCCTACCAAAATGTAATACCTCACATTGATCTGTGCTGAAATTCATTTGCCAATTATATGCCCATTCTGCAAGTTTATTAATGTCCTCCTGTAATTTGTTGAAGTCCTCCTCAGTATTGACTACCCCCCCCCCCACCAATTTGGTGTCATCCGCAAATTTAGAAATTGTGTTTTTTATTCCAGAGTCTAAATCGTTAATGTAAATTGTGAACAACAGTGGTCCCAGCACTGATCCTTGTGGAACACCACTACCCTCCTTCTGCCACTGTGAATAGCTACCCTTTACTCCCACTCTCTGCTTTCTGACTTGAAGCCAGCTTGCTAGGGGTTATGGATCCAAGACGGGTAGATGGAGTTGAGTTACAGATCAGCCATGGTCTGGTTGAGTGGCGGAACAGGCTTTCTTTCTCTTTTTCTTTCTTTCTCTCTTTCTTTTTCTCTCTCTCTCTCTCTTGCTGTGCATACCAGCCTCTGAAGATGCCTGAAGTTTGAAATGGATGATAGGCTCCCAGTTGTAGTAAGAGGAGAACTGATAATATGCCACATAACCAGACAGGAATTGTATTAGGATTGACGTTACTGGCTGTAGGTGATTGTAAATAATACAGTAATGTGCAACTTACATTGGGCCAGATTTTGCTGTAGCAGGGCGTCGAACCGCATCTGCTGTTGGTTAGACTTGCCCCTGCACCCTTCAGCTCAAAACATTTGGCCCACAAAGTTGCTGAAAGTGCGAGCTGATATCGTCGCAGCGAGGGAAACTGGGCACCTGGGACCTGAGTGAACAGGACAAGCAACTGGGCATCTCCTTAACCAATCAGGTTGAAGGATTGAGAAATAAACAGCACACAGACTGAGAAGGAAGGTGAATTAAAGGGGGTAAATTCAATATCAAATCAGGTAAAGAAAGAGAAATAAAGAGAGGGAAGGAAAGACTAGAAAGAAAGAGAGAAAAAAGAGACAGAAAGGAATGTTTTTTTAATTTTATATTTTTTAAGATCTCCCTGAGAAATTTGAAACCTGAGGGAATGAGACTCCGCACTTGGAAGTTAATTTTCGGTGCCAGAAAGGTTGATTGGCAGCAATTAACACTTATCACGTCGTTAAATGGGTACTTCTGCTTGTAATGACAACTTAACTTTCTGTGGCGTGTTTAATGGACAATTAACAGGGAAATCCAGCATGTTCCTAAAAGAAACCGGGGAGGCTAAAGGCAAGATGCTGTTTTCATGACGTTAACGGAGGAGTGGTGCAACTCGGACAGCAACTTTAGGATCTTCACATTTAACCGTGCATCTGCCCCTTACGAGCGCAATTAGCCTTGCTGCTACTTTGACAGCAAATTCTGGTCCGTTATCTCTGCATTATATGTAGTGATTCAATTTGAAATTATTTTTGTCAGTGGTTTCACGTTGCTTTTTTTTTGTGACTGCAGGGTGCCCGTTAGGTTATTATGGGAAGGACTGTGCCGAGCTGTGCCAGTGTCAGAATGGAGCGGACTGTGACCACATCTCAGGGCAGTGCACCTGTCGCATTGGATTTATGGGCAAACACTGTCAACAGAGTAAGTGGGAAAATGAAGAGGTCTGCGGCGAGAGCGGAAGCCGGGTGAAAACGTTGAGTGCAAAAAGGGCACAGGCATGATGGGCCGAATGGCTTCTTTCTGTGCTGTCAGATTCTATGCGGGGTAATCATCTTGTGGCATGAGTTACCGCTCTGAAAATAAAAAGTTGAATGGACAGGTGCTTTGAGAATGAATGGTCGTTGGGGGCTCTAATTTAGCAAAGAGCTGTGAGCTTCTTGGCCCCAATGGCCTTTCTTTCTAAAAAATACTCTGATGTTTTTTGGTCCTTCTCCATCTAGTTTACGACATTCGTTACTAGAAATTTGTGGAGAATCAGAATTATTAAGCCGAAAAAGAGGTTACATTTCGAGAGCTGCAGATTTATTAATTGGTGTTAGCCGTGGCTCAGTGGGTAGCACTCTCGCCTCTGAGTCAGAAGGTTGTGGGTTCAAGTCCCACTCCAGAGACTTGAGCCGTGCTGTTAAACCGAGGCCCCGTCTGCTCTCTCAGGCGGCCTTAAAAGATCCCATTCTCTTTAGAAGAAGAAAGACTTGCATTTATATAGCGTCTTTCACGACCTCAATCACCATCAATAAAAACAGATGATCTGGCCATTATCACATTGCTGTTTGTGGGATCTCGCTGTGCGCAAATTGGCTGCCAAGTTTCCTACATTACAACAGTGACTACACTTCAAAAATACTTCATTGGCTGAAAAGTGCTTTGGGATGTCCAGAGGGCGTGAAAGGTGCTATATAAATGTAAGTCTTTTTTAGCATTGAGAACACCAGCAATATTTCCAGGTCGATGACATTTCGTCAGAATGGGAAAAAGTTAGAGATGTAACAGTTTGTGAGCAAGTGCAGGGGCAGGGAAAGGGGGAGGGAGGAAAGAACAAAAGGGAAGGTCTGTGATCGGGTGGAGGGCAGGAGAGATTAAATGACAAAAGGGATGATGGTGCAAGGCAAAAGGAGATGGTAATGGGACAAGTAAAGAAACAAAAGATGGGTCTCGGAGGAGCTGAAAATTGTTACAGCAGAATCATTACCAGCAAATGCTGTCCTAAAAAATGGGAGCAGTGGTTATGGTCTGAAATTGTTGAACTTGATGTTGAGTCCGGAAGGCTGTAAAGTGCCTTATAGAAAGATGAGGTGCTGTTCCTCGAGCTTACGTAGATCTTCATTAGAACAGTGTAGGAGTCCGAGGTCAGAGTGGGAGTGGAGCGGAGAATTAAAGTGACAGGCGACCGAAAGCTCAGGGTCACACTTGCGGACTGAACAGAGGTGTTCCGCAAAGCGGTCGCCCAATCTGCGATTGGTCTCCCCAATGTAGAGGAGACCGCATCGTGAGCAGTGACTCTCCACCACTAATTGTCTCCTTGGTCCCCTCTTAACTACATTCCCATCTATACCTCGAACTCTAAATGTGAGGAACTCATGGACTTCAGTGCGCGTTCAATATCGAGCCCATCAACTGATGTCTTCTCTGAGTGAAAGAATTAGTTGCTGAAGGCAGATAGTTGTTACTGTTTGTACAGTTCCTGCTGCCCTAGTATTGCTGCTCCATCTAGTGGTGATATATTCAACTGCAATTTTAATCAGCCCATTGACCGAATGGGGCTGGTTAAGAATTGAAATCATAGAATGATACAGCACAGAAGGAGGCCATTCGGCCCATCATGCCTGTGCCAGCTCTTTGAAAGAGCTATCCAATTAGTCCCACTCCCCAGCTTTTTCCCCCATAGCCCTGCAAATTTTTCCTTTAACTGGTACAAATATTGCCAGAATGTTAATATGCTGATAGCAAAATTATGCATAGTTCAAAGTGCAGATTTGGATGGGTGCAACAACAATAACAACCACAATTTGCATTTATATAGCACTTTTAACATAGTAAAACGTCCCAAGATGCTTCATGGGAGCAATTATCAGTTAAAATTTGACACCGAGCCACATAAGAACATAAGAAATAGGAGGAGGAGTAGGCCATTTGCCCCTTCGAGCCTGCTCCGCCATTCAATAAAATCATGGCTGATCTTCTACCTCATCTCCACCTTCCCGCACTATCCCCATATCCCTTGATTCCACTAGTATCCAAAAATCTATCGTTAAGAACATGAGCTATTAGGACAGAAGACCAAAAGCTTGGTCAAAGAGAGAGGTTTTAAGGAGCGTCTTAAACGGGGAGTGAGAGATAGAGAGGCGGAGAGGTATAGGGAGGAATTCCAGAGCTTAGGGCCCAGGCAGCTGAAGGCACGGCCGCCAATGGTGCAGGGAGGTAATGTAGTGTTGGAAATACACTTAATGAATCTCCCACTTGTTGCAGGCAGGACTTCACGCCTGTTACATAATGGCCATCCAAGGTTACTGGGTGCTAAGCAGTAAATTTAAAAGATTCAGTGAACATTTTTCTGTGGGCCAGATCTCCACCAAATTTCCTGCTCTGTTATACCCAACAAACTGGCGCACACAAGGCACAGCAGAGAGGAAAATCAGCTCCACTATTTGTTTTCTGCAGTTTTAAAATACATTTCTGGCAAGGCATGAGAGCAGGTTAAAAGATATTGGCCCAAAAATTCGGCCGTTCCCGGGTGAGTACACAGTCCGTACTCACCCGTATTCATTCCCGAAGGCGCGGGAAACCGGAACTTCCGGTATGGTGAAGGGGGCGGTTCCTCGGTGAACCGCGTGCGCGCTAGAGGCTGCGCGCACGCAGCACACTTAGATTTTTTTTCAGGTTTCAACGCGAGGGTAAGTATTGAAGATTCTATGCTAGTAAAAAGGAGGCGTAAGACCCCTTTTGAACAAGGTAAGTGGTTAATTAAGTATAATTTTAAATTTTTTTCAACAGGTTTATCTTTTTTAGATACTTTAAAGAAAGGTAAGTTTATTTTTATAACTTTTAAAAAGTATTTAAATTTTTTCAAAAATTTTAATTTTTGTTTAAAGTGGTTAATTTATTTAACTATAGTTATTTTATAAATGTGATGGTTTTTAACAAAAAATTATTTGAAGTTTAGCTGTTCTTTTGGGGCCGATTTCAATTCACAGATTTGACAGGTCTCCTGTCAAATCTATGAATGAAAGATGGTCTGCTGCCATTGGCTCTCCATGGCCCATGTGATCCCAGGGGTCGCATCGCACTAACTGCGCCCCTGGAACACGCAAGCACTGCGCGCCGGCTCTTGGGAGAGGCCCGGGACCCGAAGTTCCTGTGGGCCCAAAACACAACGGCAAGCGCGGTGGGTAAGAGCGCGCGCGATCCTTACCCCCGCGGCAAGCCGGCCACGCGAATTTCTAGGCCAATAACTGCAGGATTGCTATTGTAGTTCATTATTGATAAAATATGTTTATGCAAAATTTTATTTTCCAGCTTTGTATGGATCATATCTTTGCATGCAGCAATTTTGCTAACTTAGCATTTGTCGAACTGTGGCTCAGTGGGTATGATGTGGAGATGCCGGTGTTGGACTGGGGTGGACAAATGTGAGAAGTCGCACAACACCAGGTTATAGTCCAACAGTTTTATTTGAAATCACAAGCTTTCGGAGCGCTGCTCCTTCGTCAGGTGAAGTGGGTAGCACACTTGCCTCTGAGTCAGAAGGTTCTGTGGGTTCGTAGTTCCACTCCAGAGACTTGAGCACAAAATCCAGGCTGACACTCCCAGTGTAGTACTGTGTGAGTGCTGCACTGTCGGAGGTGCCGTCTTTCGGATGAAACGTGGAACCAAAGCCCCGTCTGCCCCCTCAGGTGGACGTAAAAGATCCTGTGGCGCTATTTCGAAGAAGAGCAGGGGGGTTCTCCCCGGTGTCCTGGCCAATATTTATCCCTCAACCATCATCATTAAAAAACAGATTATTTGGTCATTATCACATTGCTCTTTGTGGGAGCTTGCTGTTGCAAATTGGCTGCTGTGTTTCCTACATTACAACAGTGTCTACACTTCAAAAAGTACTTCATTGGCTGTAAAGCGCTTTGGGACGTCCTGAGGTCATGGAAGTCGCTATATATATATATGTATATATATGCAAGTCTTTCTTTCAACAAAACAGTAAAAGCTCACTCAACGAAAACACTTGTTAACCATGTGTTAGACAAGAGGTTTTTTTCATTTCATGTATAATGATGAATGGGTCCTGTGTGATCAATTATAAAGACTGGAGACTTCCAGGAATGTTTGTTACATCCTATCTGACCACACTGTTGATGCCTTACAGGATGTCTATCAGGGACCTATGGTTATGGCTGTCGGCAGGTGTGTGACTGCCTGAACAACTCAACCTGTGACCATATTAAAGGCACCTGTTATTGCAGCCCAGGATGGAAGGGTTCAAGGTGTGACCAAGGTACGATGTTTATTCCCAGTGCAGTAGCCATGCATTATATCTGTTCACAAGCTTGCTTGTCTTCTTAAATCTGGAAGATCAGTGAACCTCTTCAGTTAAAAACCATTAAGTTCAGTATTGAACTCTCAATTCCTGGATGTGTATTAATAAAAAAGTTTCAGTCTTATCCGAATGCTCAGCCAGACTGAAGCACTGCTTTATGGAAGAGGAATTCTACAAAGAAGTAACAGCACGGAAACAGGCCATTCGGCCATCCAGTCCGTGTCCGCCTTTATCCTCCATGTGAGCACATAGTTCCAATCACATTTACCCGCCCTCTTCCCCTATCCTTTCATCCCCTTTTTCTTCATCTGCCTATCCAGCCTAATCCTGAATGTTTCTGCCTCAAGCACTAACCCCGGAGGTGAATGCTACAGCCTCACAACTCTCTGTGTGTGAAGAATTTTTTCCTGCTCTCTGTTCCAAATCTCTTACATTTAATCTTGTATCGAGGGCCCCTCGTTCTAGACCCTCACCTATTGGAAACAGTCTGCTTCTATCTACCCCGTCCCATCCTTACAGAATTTTAAACATTTCTTTCATATCTGCATTGTTCTAATGAAAAAAGCCACAATTTTTCAAGTCTTTCTTCATATTTATATTTCCTCATACCAGGCAGCCTCCCAGTGAATCTATGCTGTAACCTCTCTAAAGCCTCAATATCCTTCCTACAGTGTGGAGCCCAATACAGTACACAGTGCTCTAACTGAGGCTTCTTATTGTTTTATGAAGGTTCATCATTATCACTTGGCTTCAGTATACTATACCTGGAGATAAAACCGAGAATTCCATCAGCTTTTTTTTAATGGCCTTATCAGCCCGAGGTGCTGCCTTTAATATCCTGTATCTCCCAAATCCCTCTGCTCCCCCACACTGTCGAATCTACAGGTATTCTATTAACCAAAATGCATCACCACACACTTACTGACGTTGAATTTCACCTGCCACTTCTTAGCCCCATTCTCCCATCGTCTCACTATCCCCGTTGTACCTTCCTTTGGTCTTCTAAAGAATTGACTATATCTCCTACTTTGGTATCATCTGCACATTTTGACTCCACTTCCTCCTGACCTCTGTCCAAATCATGTCCACTCTGTGAGGGGAGATCGATGTCTTCCTTGTGCCATGTTGGAGACCAGGGCACACTGTGACTGAATGCACCATTGGTAGATTTTGACTGGGGTGCTGGAGGCGGTTTTTGGAGAGTTATAACTCTATTAACTGTAGCACATGCATGTTGAAATCATCTGACTTGAATATCTCGGGCTCCATGGAATCACCCTTCAGCCACAGCTGCTGTGTTGGGTTGACTCTCTAGCACCTGGGACATTAGAATCAGCTGGTTTCAATGAATGCTTCATCCCACATGCTATCCTCCGTAAACTTGAGGTCATCCAAAACTCTGCTGCCCGTATCCTAACTCGCACCATGTCCTGTTCACCCATCACCCCCTGTGCTCGCTGACCAACATTGGCTCCCGGTTAAGCAACGCCTCGATTTTAAAATTCTCATCCTTGTTTTCAAATCCTTCCATGGCCTCACCCCTCCCTATCTCTGTAACATCCTCCAGTCCCACAACCCTCCGAGATCTCTGCGCTCCTCCAATTCTGGCTTCTTGAGCATCCCCGATTTTAATCGCTCCACCATTGGTGGCCGTGCCTTCAGCTGCCTGGGCCCTAAGCTCTGGAATTCCCTCCCTAAATATCTCCGCCTCTCTACCTCTCTCTCCTCCTTTAAGACGGTCCTTACAACCTATCTCTTTGACCAAGCTTTTGGTCACCTGTCCTAATATCTCCTTGTGTGGCTCTGTGTCAAATTTTGTTTGATAATACTCCTGTGAACTGCCTTTGGACATTTTACTACATTAAGGGCGCTATATAAATGCTAGTTGTTGTTGTTGTTGAAGATTCCCACTTTGACCAATACTCTCTCTGCCTGCAGTTACAGTGAACCGTATATTGGGGCAAAAAAAATATCGTGGAAAATTCCAACCCGACCCCCCCCCCCCCACCTCCCACCCCCCAGGCGATCAAAACCCAGTCCAGGAGAGACTGGGCCTGTTTCTGTGCTGTAAATATTATGCCATTTAAAAATCTTCTTTCTCACATTTTCCAGCTGGTGTTATCATTGTGGGCAATCTCAACAGCCTTAGTCGGACTAGCACAGCCATTCCTGCCGACTCCCATCAGATTGGAGCCACAGTGGGGATTGTCATCCTGCTCCTGATTGTCCTCTTCCTCCTGGTGCTCTTCATCATGTACCGGCGGAAGCAAAAGGGGAAAGAGACAAACATGGCAGCCGTGACCTACTCACCTGCCCTCAGAGTCATGAATGCGGATTACACCATCTCAGGTGAGAAATTCCCAGTGCCAACCTTGTGTGCCAAATCCTAATCAACCGTTAACGTTTATTGTAGAGCAGAAAAATGTTATTGCATAGGAACAGGAGGAGGCCATTCAGCCCCTCAGGTCTGTTCCACCATTCAATGAGATCATGGCTGATCTATATAACTCCATCTACCCGCCTTGGTTCTGTAACCCTTAATCTCTTTGCCTAACAAAAATCTATCAATCTCAGTTTTGACATTTTTAATTGACCTCAACAGCTTTTTGGGGGAGAGGGTTCCAGATTTCCACTCCCCTTTGTATGAAGAAGCATTTCCTGACATTCCTGAACAGCCTACTCTAATTTTAAGGTTATGCCCCTTTGTTCTGGACTCCCCCCCACCAGAAGAAATAGCTTCTCTCTATCTACCCTATCAAACCCTTTAATCATTTTAAACACCTCGATTAGATCACCCCTTAATCTTCAATACTCGAGGGAATACAAGCCTAGTCTATGCAACCTGTCCTCGTAATTTATCCCTTTTAGCCCCGTTATCATTCTGGTGAAACTGCGCTGCACCCCCTCCAAGGTCAATATATCCTTCCTGAGGTGCGGGGCCCAGAACTGAACACAGTGCTCCAGATGGAGTCTTGGGCTTGCAGTGTTCATCCGATCGGCTTAAGCTGACACATCTGTGTTTTTGAGTGATTTCATTCTTTATGTGCTGTATAAGCACAGTACAATCCCGACACACACACTGAGGAATCAGTAGCTGCTCAATATTTCCTGATGTATGTAATGGATCAAATAGTGAACCAAGACTGGAGGGATAGGCAGAGATCAGAGACAGTCATGTTTTTTTTTATTACCATATTAGAATTCTACTTAAAAAAGCAAAGAAAATGTAATACTTGAAAGCCCATTGAATTGTAATTAGTGCAGACTGGTTTGTGAAGAAAAGTTATGCATGGATTATGCCTGGATCAAAGCTAATGTTGTAGAAGAGTAAATGGGAATTGTAGATAGGAATCTTATACATTATGCTTTTGATCTGGTTGCATTGTCTATGAAGTGGAGTTAAGAGTTTGTGTGAAACCACAATGTTTAAGTGTCAGCCGTGGCTCAGTGGGTAGCACTTTTGTCTCTGAGGCAGAAGGTTGTGGGTTCAAATCCCACTCCAGAGACTCGAGCACAAAATCCAGGCTGACACTTCCAGTGCAGTGCTGAGGGAGTGCTGCACTGTCGGAGGTGCCGTCTTTCAGATGAATTGTTAAAGCAAGGCCCGTCTGCCCTCTCAGGTGGATGCAAAAGATCCCATGGCTACTATTTCAATATCCTGGCTGATACTTATCCCTCAACCAACATCACTAACAACAACAGATAATCTGGTCATTATCACATTGCTGTTGTGGGATCTTGCTGTGCGCAAACTGGCTGCCGCGTTTGCTACATTACAACAGTGACTACACTTCAAAAGTACTTCATTGACTGTAAAGTGCTTTAGGACGTCCTGAGGTCATAAAAGACGCTATAGAAATGCAAGTCATTCTTTTATGACAGTGACATAGTATGATATGTTAGCGATGATGGATAATTGTTTTGTACCTGCTAATACAGAAAAAAAAAGCAATTCACAGACTCAATAATCTCTTAAAGTTAAGCTCCCTATCATTAATGTAGCAGTTCCCATTGGCAGTGTATTCAATATCGTAGAATCGTACAGCACAGAATGAGGCCATTTGGCCCATCGTACCTGTGCTGGCTCTTTGAAAGAGCTATCCAATTATTCCCACTCCCCCTGCTCTTTCCCCATAGCCCTGGGATTTTTTTCCTTTTCAAGTATTTATCCATTTCCCTTTTGAAAGTTACTCTTGAATTTTCTTCCACCACCCTTTCAGGCAGTGCATTCCAAACCATAACAACTCGCTGCGTAAAAGCAAATTCTCCTCATCTCCCCTTTGGTTCTTTGGCCGATTACCTTAACTCTGTGTCCTCTGGTTACCGACCCTTCTGCCACTGGAAACAGTTTCTCCCTACCTACTCGATCAAAACCCTTCATTGTTTTGAACACCTCTATTAAATCTCCCCTTAACCTTCTCTGCTCTAAGGAGAACAATCCCAGCTTCTCCAGTCTCTCCACGTAACTGAAGTCCCTGATCCCTGGTACCATTGAGTAAATATCCTCTACAATATAGGGGGCATCACACCTCAGCCTGACCCTATCCAGAAATGGACACTTGCAGCTGGCATTGCTGGATGAAGATGACCCTGGTCATTTTCCACCTTCCTAACCCTGGGGCACGGAGACCGTTTAAAGTCCCCCTACCACTGGCCTGGCTGAGATCAGCTAAATCATTACAGACTGGGACCGATAAATTGGACCTTCCAGACCTGTGTGGCTTAGCTCCTCACTGAACACACTCCTTGAGATGTACGGGAGCGCCTCAAGGATGAACAGATTGTCTCTTCAGATTGAATTTTCCGATGCACAAGCTCATTAATGTTGTAGTAAGTCGTATTTAAGTTCATATTTAAGTCCTCCTCCAACCCTTCAACTATCCGAGATCTCTGCGCTCCTCCAATTCTGGCCTCTTGCGCATCCCCGATTTCCATCGCTCCACCATTGGTGGCCGTGCCTTCAGCTGCCTGGGCCCTAAGCTCAGGAATTCCCTCCCTAAACCTCTCCACCTCTCCCTCTCTCTCTCCTTCTTTAAGACACTCCTTAAAACCTCGTTGACCAAGCTTTTGGTCACCTGTTCTGATATCTCCTTAAGTTGCACAATGTCAAATTTTGTTTGATAATCGCTCCTGTGAAGCGCCTTGGAACATTTTACTACGTTAAAGGTGCTATATAAATGCAAGTTGTTGTTTTATTGTCTCAGTGTAGCACATCAAAACGGTCTAATTCATACTTGTAGCCAACTCAGAGAAAAGGTTATGAGCAAAACTGCAAATGTAATGGTATTTTCTGACTCTAATTGCCTGTCTTTTTGTAGAGAATATGCCACAAGGTAATACTGGGAATGGAAACAGTCATTATTTCTCCAACCCAAGTTACCACACCTTAGCCCAATGTGGGAGTCCGCCTCACACCAACAACTGTCAACGGAGCACATCTGGAAAGGTAAAACATATTCACCATAAACTAAATTATAACAGTTGCGGTTTGAATTACAACTGAGTGACAGTTACTAACAGTTACTAACGATTGTCAAACTGCCAACAGCAATTGGCCTCAGAAATTACAGCAATCAAAGCATCGTGGCCTCAGAGGAACAGGCCTGTTTAAACAGTGGTTAACCTTAGTAGCAGAACAATGCATCGCGTGTTACATAGCATTATTTATGGGGAATGAGCAGAGGAGTGGGATTAATTGGATTGCTCTACCAAAGAGACAGCACAGACACGATGGGCTGAATAGCCTCCTTCTATGCTGTATCATTCTATGGGCACAAAATTAAGTTACGCCCCGTTTGAGGGCGATAATTGAGTTAAGGCCGGACATTTAGCGCCCAGCGCGGAAGTACCACCCCGGCCGATAAATTCGGCTTAATGCCCCGCCCAGAAGTGGAGTGCAATCTCGGACGCTCCACTTCCTGGTGGGCCGGTAACCGAGGCGATGTCGGGGCGCGATCGGCGGAGGCTCCGCGGAGCACAGCCGCGTTTCAACGCCCTTCCACTTCAGTTAAAGGGGAGGGCCACTGGGCACTCTGCAGGGCCTCCAATGGCCCACACTAGGCCACCAGGGTGGCGTGGTGCCGTGGCCGCAGCCCGGCACTGAGATGCGGCGCCGGGCTGCGCAATGGCGGCCAGGACCACGCCATAGAACACCACGGACGGCTGACCTGGAGGTCGGCCAAAAAAAGAAAATGGTGGCACGGGTCGCGGCCGCTTCTCCCCTTTAAATACTGCTCCACGAGCGGAGCTCGGCTCGATTCGCGACACGCGAGGCTGGCGCTGACATCGCCCGCGGCAGCCTCGCAGGGTGCAGTCGAATTTCTGCCGTGGCATAGTAAGGGGCCTCGGCAGGGTGCTAAGGGTTCGTGGCGCAAGGCGATGACGTCATCGCCGGCAGCGTAGCGGCCCGGGGCGTTAATGGCGGTGGCGCAGCGCTATCGGGTAGCACCTCAGCAACGCCTTGCTGAATTTCTTGGGAGGCGCTTTTTTTCGCCCCCCTCCCCCCCTCCCATTATGGGCAATAAGCCCTTTGCGCCCCATTAGCACCCCGGAGGTGCTAAGGAGCCAAATTTCTAGCCCTATGATTTAAAGCAGAGAAACAGGCCATTCGGCCCAACTGGTCCATGCCAGTGTTTATGCTCCACACGAGCCTCCTTCCACCCCTCTTCATCTCACCCTATCAGCATCTCCTTCTATTCCTTTTTCCCTCATGTATTTATCTAGCTTCCCCTTAAATGCATCTATACTATTCACTTCAACCACTCCCTGTGGTAGTGAGTTCCACATTCTCACCATTCTCTAGGTAAAGAAGTTTCTCCTGAATTCCCTATTGGATTTATTAGGGCTGGATTTTGTCAATGGGGACGTGATGGAGGCGGGACTCCCACGTTTTGGGTTGTAGTCCCGCCTCCATCGACTTGTGGCCAACCCACTGTATTTTCCCTTGATTGACCTTGTTAAGCCCGCCCAGCAGGCTTAGCAGGCCAATCAAGGGTCCCTTGGATACAGGTGACGTCAGCCATTGAAATTTCATCTGTCAAGAGCTTTTGACAGATGAAATTTCAGCGTTTGACAGCTCTGTGAAGCTGTCATACACTGACAGTATGATTTCTAACGTGAGTCCCTGTACTTAGACTCAGCTAGAAATCAATCCAGCACAGAAAGCAGAGACTGCAGCTTTTGACAGCTCTGCGGTCATTCTGCTTTCTGTGCCGTGGATGTGAGGGAATCCCGACACCTTAGCCTGCAGGACAAAGTTAAGGTAAGTACAAGTTCTTAAAACACTTTACACACACCAAACACACTTACCTCTGCACTCATGCACCCATCACTCACCTGCACACCGGACATCTCGACCCCTCCAAGCCCTCCAGACCGACGGTCCGCCTCGCTAAATCGGCGTGGTTCGGACCTGTCGAGAAGCCCACACTTCAGGGCCAAAAATAGGGATTAGGCAAAAACTGCCTGTTAACTACCTGTTCAGGCAGTTTATTGGCACTAATCCCCTTCCCGCCTCGGGGAGGCGGGTCCCAGCACAGGTCGGGTACCCGCCTCCTGTGAAACTGGCATGGGGGCGGGTTGGGTTCGGGACCCCCGAATCTGCTATTTTCCCACCCCACACGCCTCCAAACCCGCCTCCACGGGTCAATGAAAATTCTGCCCTTAATGTCTATCTTATATTTATGGCCCCTAGTGTTGGTCTGCCTCAATCAGATAACAAGGGATAACACTCCTGCTATTACAAGAAAAGTGTGTCTTATCTGACTTGCTGTGAGCAATGTCACAGCCGATCAATTTAGGAAATGTCGAGAAGCTAATGATAGTTATAGCCGGCATAGATTCAAAAAGTTTCCGTCACACTTTATACTGAAGATGTTCAGTGATGGTGGGGCTGATTCTCCGATAGGGAGCTTTGGTAATGAGTGGCAGTCGCAGGGAGCTCTGGTCGGGAAATCACGAGCCCGCAGCCTTTGACTTTCCTCGATTCATTGGACTAATCTCATTGAGACATCTCCTGGACTAGTTTCGATCACCTGGAGATTGGTGGGAGTGGAGCGGAAGGTCGGAGAGGAATTTCCCAGATTTCTTCCCCCCCAAATTGGCCTGGGGTTTTTAATCTGGTTTTCTGCCCCTCCTTGGATTTCAGGTGGGGTGGAGACTGTATATATTGTGATACACAAGGCATCATGATTGTGTGGGACAGGCTTGAAGGACGAGAGGGTCTTTACCTGTCCGTCATTGTTCATATTTAAACGGGTGGAAAATCAAGACCTGCAGACCCACAATTTTCTGACCAACACTGTCTTTCGGTACTGTTCCTTCCCGGGAGTGCTTGATCCGGAATCACCCCTATTCTCACCGGGATGGACAAGGAAGATGTCCAGATCAATCAAGGCAAGGAAACAAAAAACGGTTTCAAAGGTTGATTGTAACTCTAGCGATTGAGTTTTGGAACTTTCTTCAGGTCCAAAGTAAAGCACTTCCACCAGTGTCAGCTGATGCTGGCAATACTGCATTTTAAGCTAACCTCAGTGTAGTGGAAGCACAGGTCACTGGATTTGGGGACTCCAGCGCCTTATTTTGGTGTCAGCCATGGCTCGGTGGGTAGCACGCTCATCTCTGAGTCAGAAGGTTGTGGGTTCAAGTCCCACTCCAGAGGCTTGAGCACAAAAATCTAGGCTGACACTCCCAGTGCAGTACTGAGGGAGCGCTGCACTGTCAGAGGTGCCGTCTTTCTGATGAGATGTTAAACCGAGGCCCCGTCTGCCCTCTTAGATGGACGTAAAAGATCCCATGGCACTATTTCGAAGAAGAGCACGTGAGTTCTCCAGTGTCCTGGGCCAATATTTATCCCTTAACATCACTAAAACAGATTATCTGGTCATTCTCACATTGCTGTTTGTGGGAGCTTGCTGTGCGCAAATTGGCCAGCCAATTTCCTACAGTAAAACAGTGACCATACTTCAAAAGTACTTCATTGGCTGCAAAGCACTTTGGGACGTCCTGAGGTCGTGAAAGGTGCTAAAGAAATGCAAGTTCTTCATTTCTTTCTTTTCTTAAATGGTAATGAGCTCCCAGCACCTTCACTGAGTGCACACATGGTAGGCCGCAGATTGCGATGGTAATTCCGGCCTGGACACAAGGGACCCTCAAACCACCACCAAATAATCCACTCAACGTAAATACCACAAGCTCATCCAAAATGACAAATAGATGCGGGTTGTGTGTGGCTATTGAAAGTGTAACTCTATATAGTGAACGGTATTAAGATCAGAATAAATTCTTCTGGTGATCTAACTTAATTGCTCATTTTCAAATCAACAGACAAAAAACAATCAACTATTTGTAAACATCAAAAATCTCAAGAGTCAGGGAAAGCAAGGCCCAGTTATGGACTACACAGCAACGCTACCTGCAGACTGGAAACAAGGGGGCTACCCTAATGATTTAGGTAATCCGTTTTCTACATCATTATTTGGTAATGAAAACAGTGCGTGTAAGGATTCTCTCATTGGATTGGAAAAGTACGGGCTGGATATTACAGGGGCGAGTTATGTAGGTGAGAGGGCAGAGTTTCGGATGGGAAACCCGGTTTCCCCACATGCTGTGGAGTTAACTCCACGCCGTGCGTCATTTGGCCCTGACAGGTTCCCCGCCCAGCAGTCAGTCTGATTGACAGGCTTGGCTTCCAGTCGGGCAGGGAGGACTCCGGAGTAGGCTGCAGGATCAGGGAGGACTCCGGAGTAGGCTGCAGGATCAGGTCGGTCCGATCCATGACCACGGTGGGGGCGGGGTCTGATCCCTGACCATGGGTAAGGGGAGGGTTTCTGATCTCCGACCCCAGGGGTCTTTGTATGGGGTGAGGGAAGAGTCTGATGGGCGGAGGAGCTTGGATGGCCGGGGGAAGCGCTCCTGCACCTCCTGCCTCACGAGCAATGCTGTGAAGGCACTTGCCTTCTCCCCGAAGCAGTCCTCGCCTCCCTCCAGCTGACGAGTTTCCCGAGGCCTGGGAAACTCGGCTGGCCACTGTAAAACCTGCATAGCAGGTTAAATCAGAGGCTTCCAGCCTCATTAACATATTTAAAATGCCAACCCACCTCCTGGGAGCGGGTTGACTGCCCACCCCTTGTCCTGTCTCCATAAAACCCGGAAGTCGGCGGGTTGGAGCCGGCTTCCCGACATGCTTGGAATTTTTCCCGATTTAACCCCCCACAATCTCACCCAGGTTAAAATTCCCCCCAACATCTCCTTGATTTCAGTTAAAGCCATGATTTCTCTTAATTCATTCTCCGGATGTGGGTGTCGCTGGCAAGTCGGCATTTATTGCCCGTCCCTAGTTGCCCCTTGAGAAGGCGGTGGTGAGCTGCAGTCCGTGTGGTGAAGATGCTCAAACCAGTGCTGTTCGGTTGCAGTTCCTTTTGGAACATTCTGGAATGACAGATAACTCAGGGCAGGTGATCTGAAAAAAATGGCCAACTATTTCTTCAATCTTGCTCTCGGTGGTTTGAGGGCTGTTTGATTTATCTTAAAACGTCTGATTTTTAAGAACACTGAGAACTGTTACATTTTTATTCAGCGATCCAACTTTATGTAAATAAACATTTACAGTGATTACAATCAGATCTCCCTTCTCTATGCGTCATCTGATATCAAACTGTTATGTAGGAACAGGAGGAGGCCATTCAGCCCCTCCAGCCTATTCCGCCATTCAATTAGATCATGGCTGATCTGTATCTTCACTCCATCTACCCGCCTTGGTTCCGTAACCCTTAAACCCCTTTGCCTAATAAAAATTTATCAATCTCAGTTTTTAAATTTTCAATTGACTCCCAGCCTCAACAGCTTTTTGGGGAAGAGAGTTCCAGATTTCCACTAGCCTTTGTGTGAAGAAATGCTTCCTGACATCACCCCTGAACGGCCTAGCTCTAATTTTAAGGTTATGACCCCTTGTTCTGGACTCCCCCACCAGAGGAAATAGTTTCTCTCTATCTACCCTATCAACTGCTTTAATCATCGTCAACACCTCAATTAGATCACCCTTAATCTTCTATACTCAAGGGAATACAAGCCTAGTCTGTGCAACATATCCTCATAATTTAACCCTTTTAGTCCCAGTATCATTCTGGTGAATCTGCGCTGCACCCACTCCTAGGCCTTCCCGAGGTGCGGTGCCCAGAACTGAACACAGTGCTCCAGATGATCCATGACATGCCTCAGAACTGAATAATTAGTGGTCAGAAAGTTATCGTGTTTTTTTATTTACTTACAGGTGCTTTTGGTATTGACAGAGGATATGTTGGAAAATCTCTTAAAGGTACAGTTTTAAATGGTTTCTCTGCTCTCAAAGCTTTTACCGTTTTGAATTCCAACTATGAGAAACTCTGCTGGGCAATAGCTGGGAGAACTTCTCAAATAGCCAGAGTGTCTAATCGCACAGTAATAGAAAATTGTTTAATTCATTCTGGGGTGGTGGGTGTCACTGGCAAGGCTGGCATTCATTGCCGTCACTAGTTTTTATTATTGGATGAAGTGTCAAGACCCAGAGTGCAGAACAGCACCACAGCTGAAAAGGGTAGACAGACAGCTACCGAGAGTGTTTAATTTAATTTGTTCATGGGATGTGGGCGTCGCTGGCAAGGCCAGCATTTATTGTCCATCCCTAACTGCTCTTGAGAAGGTGGTGGTGAGCCGCCGCCTTGAACCGCTGCAGTCTGTGTGGTGAAGGTACTCCCACAGTGCTGTTAGGGAGGGAGTTCCAGGATTTTGACCCAGCGACGATGAAGGAACAGGAGATATACGTGCAAGTCAGGATGGTGTGTGTGACTTGGAGGGGAACTTGGTGGAGGTGGTGTTCCCATGCGCCTGCTGCCCTTGGCCTTCTAGGTGGTAGAGGTTGCAGGTTTGGGAGGTGCTGCCGAAGAAGCCTTGTTGCAGTGCATCCTGTAGACGGTACGCCGTGGGTGGAGGGAGAGGAAGTTTGCCGGAAACCCTGCTAACGCCGAAGCTACGGTGATTTGAAGTTACGGTGGCAGAGTGGGAGATCCTCGGGGACATTCATCTCCAAATTCTGGATCTGGCCAGTTGAATGATGCAACCAGATCAAGTAACAATATCGAGCCTTGTTTGGCTGAAAAAATGGCCTTGGCAACTGATATCCAGTCAACCAGAGGCCACTTTTTCCACAAACTCGATCCCAGGTTCAGAATTGAGAGCCGCAACCCTGGAGATCCAGGGGAAAAAATGTTAAGTTCAATAGTAACTTTCCAAAGGGAATTGGATATATACTTGAAAAGGAAAAATTACAGGGCTCTGGGGGAAAGATCAGGGGGAGTGAGACTAATTGGATAGCTCTTTCAAAGAGCCGGCACGGGCACGAGGGGCTGGACAGACTCCTTCTGTGCTGTATGATTCTATGTAAGCTTAAAAGAATAAGAAAAAAAGTTGCAGAAAATTTAAAGTCTCAAATATTGAAAGATTGCGTATAAAAGTATGGTGAAAATACCAAAAATTGAAAAGAGAGAGAAGGTGAAGTAAAGAGCATGGGGAAAATGAGACAGTGGGGAGAGCATAAGTATTTCAAATGTTATATTTTAAAACTATTTTTATTTTAGTAAAATAATGCGAATATTGCAGCACTAAAGCTAATGTTTGAGTGGAATTATTGCTGTAATATTATGGGGGGAGGTTTTAATACCACAGAGTGAATGAGCTGCAGTCCCAAGAAACTCTAAAGCCCAAAGAACACAAGAATTCTGTGGAGCTGCCAGCAATCAAAGAGTTAATGTGCTTTCCCTGTGCAGCTGATTGTCAACACGTGCCGCGCTGTCCGAATTAAATTATGGTCATCGGATGTATTCTTAAATTCAACCCGCTTTTTGATTTTGATGAATAATTTATTTTTAATTTCACAGATCTGGTGAAGAGTTCAGGGTGTAGTGCCAGTACCTGCTCACTCAACAGCACTGAGAACCCATACGCCACTATCAAGGACCCTCCGGTTTTTACATCTAAAAACTCGGAGTGTGGGTATGTTGAGATGAAGTCCCCAGCTCGCAGGGATTCGCCGTATGCCGAGATTGGCAACTCCACTTCAGCCAATAAAAATGTCTATGAAGTTGGTACGTGCTGGGATAATCCTCATCCTTTTAATAACCGCTTTGTGGAAGATAGAGACTGTAATATGTCTGACAATTAACTACATTTATCGTTGCTTCAAAATAAACATTCATCTTAAGACTACATACAGAGCAGTACACGAATTCCTACATCGCGATACTCATGTGTAAAGAACTCCCTGGGAATCGTGAGCGATGCCTAGCCAGGCCGTTCACGGCACCTCTCCTTGAATGTAACTCAAATTCCTAACTGAGTGAAGCTTTATACCATTTTAAAAACAAGCTTACATTGTCTAATTCTTCCTGAGTTTAACATTGTTGGATATTTTATGACCCTTAAGTCATCAAACAGATTGACAAACACGCACAACCATAAGGGACATATCCTGGTCAATATCCTGTTCCATTGTTTAACGTTTCATCCTTCTCCAATGTTATAACAGTTATCATTGTTATTAAAGATCAGATCTGCAAGCATATCGTTTAAACCAATTCTGCCTACATTAGCTGCTCTGTCTTTGTCCTGTATTTAAACAATGTAAAAACATATCTACATTCTGACCATATTTGCACTTTTTATTATTGGATGAAGTGTCAAGACCCAGAGTGCAGAACAGCACCACAGCTGAAAAGGGTAGACAGACAGGTACCGGGACTGTTTAATTTAATTTGTTCATGGGATGTGGGCGTCGCTGGCAAGGCCAGCATTTATTGCCCATCCCTAACTGTCCTTGAGAAGGTGGTGGTGAGCTGCCTTCTTGAACCACTGCAGTCTGTGTGGTGAAGGTACTCCCACAGTGCTGGTAGGGAGGGAGTTCCAGGAGTTTGGCCCAGTGATGATGAAGGATCGGCGATATGTTTCCAAGTCAGGATGGTGCGTGACTTGGAGGGGAACTTGGAGGTGGTGGTGTTCCCATGCGCCTGCTGCCCTTGTCCTTCTAGGTGGTAGAAGTCGTAGGTTTGGGAGATGCTGTTGAAGAAGCCTTGGCAAGTTGCTGCAGTACATCTTGTAGATGGTACACACTGCAGCCACAGTGGAGGGAGTGAATGGGGTGGATGGGGTGCCAATCAAGCGGGCTGCTTTGTCCTGGATGGTGTTGAGCTTCATGAATGTTGTTGGAGCTGCACTCATCCAGGTAAGTGTAGAGTATTCCATCACACTCCTGACTTGTGCCTTGTAGATGGTGGAAAGGCTTTGGGGAGTCAGGAGGTGAGACACTCACCGCCGAATACCCAGCCTCTGACCTGCTCTTGTAGCCACAGTATTTGTGTGCCTGGTCCAGTTAAGTTTCTTGTCAATGGTGACTCCCAGGCTGTTGATTGTGGAGGATTCCGCGATGGTAATCCCATTGAATGTCAAGGGAAGGTGGCTAGACTCTTGCTTGTTGGAGATGGTCATTACCTGGCACTTGTGTGGCGCAAATGTTACTTGCCACTTATCTGCTCAAGCCTGAATGTTGACCAGGTCTTGCTGCATGCGGGCACAGACTACTTTGTTATCTGAGGAGTTGTGAATGGAACTGAACGCTGTGCAATCATCAGTGAACATCCCCACTTCAGACCTTATGCTGGCGGGAAGGTCATTGATGAAGCAGCTGAAGATGGTTGGGCCCAGGATACTGCCCTGAGGAACTCCTGCAGCGATGCCCTGGGGCTGAGATAATTGGCCTCCAACAACCACAACCATCTTCCTTTGTGCTAGGTATGACTCCAGCTAGTGGAGACTTTTCCCCCTGACTCCCATTGACTTCAATTTTACTAGGGCTCCTTGATGCCACACTCGGTCAAATGCTGCCTTGATGTCAAGGGCAGTCACTTTCACCCCACCTCTGGAATTCAGCTCTTTTGTCCATGTTTGGACCAAGGCTGTAATGAGATCTGGAGCCGAGTGGTCCTGGCAGAACCCAAACTGGGCATCAGTGAGCAGGTTATTGGTGAGTAAGTGCTGCTTGATAGCGCTGTCGATGACACCTTCCATCACTCTGCTGATGATTGAGAGTAGACTGATGGGGCAGTAATTGGCTGGATTGGATTTGTCCTGCTTTTTGTGGACAGGACATACCTGGGCAATTTTCCACTTTGTCGGGTAAATAATTGGGGAAAGTGGAAGAAAGTAAAAAAAAAACTGATCAGGAGGTGGTGCTTTCCAATGACAAAAACAACAACATGCATTTATATAGCGCCTTAATGTAGTGAAATATCGCAAGGCGCTTCACAGGAGCGTTACCAGACAAAATTTTGACACTGGGCCACCTAAGGAGCTATTAGGACAGGTGACCAAAAGCTTGGTCAAAGAGGTTGGTTTTAAGGAGCGTCTTCAAGGAGGAGAGAGGTAGAGAGGCGGAGAGATTTAGGGAGTAAATTCCAGAGCTTAGGGCCCAGACAGCTGAAAACACGGCCGCCAATGGTGGAGCGATGAAAATCGGGGATGCGCAAGAAGCCAGAATTGAAGTAGCGCGGAGATCTCGGAGGGTTGTTGGGCTGGAGGAGGTTACAGAGATAAGGAGGGGGCAAGGCCATGGAGGGATTTAAACACAAGGATGAGAATTTTTAAATCGAGGCATTGCCGAACCGGGAGCCAAACGGTGAAACACCGAGCCCAAGATACAAAGGATTTAATTTTGTCAAAAGTCTGGCCCTAAAATGCCAACAACACAGTGCGTCGGAGGATCTGAGGGGAGCAGCACTTTGGCCCTGGTTGTGGCCCTGACTGACCTTTTTGTGAATTGCAGGGTCAGCTGATTTTAAAACGGTAGAGCAAGGTGTGGAAGCTGTGTAACTAGATCCTGCCGTGCCTCAGATACACTGAGGGGTGGGGGGTGGGAGGAAGGGCCGGGGGGTGGGTGGAAAATAATGAAAGGTAGGCATTAGTTCCCAAATGGAGCCATGAGGAGAAGGGGCTGGATTGGGGAAGGGGATTTGGGGGAGTGTGAAGGGGGAGTGGAGATGGTTGGGGGCTGGAAAATACCTGGAGGAGTCGGCAGAAACCTGGTGTAGCAGCAACAGTAGGATAATAAACTTGCTGCTGATTAAAGGGACAACAGCAGCAACGGAGGAAGCAGGCAACCTGGACAGCAATGATGGCAGTCAGATTAAAGAAACATAGAATGTACAGCACAGAAACAGGCCATTCGGCCCAACTGGTCTATGCTGGTGTTTATGCTCCACACGAGCCTCCTCCCAAGCTACTTCATCTCACCCTATCAGCATAACCTTCTATTCCTTTCTCCCTCATGTACTTATCTAGCTTCCCCTTAAATGTATCTATACTATTCGCCTCAACCACTCCCTGTGGTAGCGAGTTCCACATTCTAACCACTCTCTGGGTAAAAAAGTTTCTCATGAATTCCTTATTGGATTTATTAGTGACTATCTTATAACTATGGCCTCTAGTTTTGGACTCCCCCACAAGTGGAAACATCTCTTCTCTAAAAAGGAAAGATTTGCAGGGCTGGGGAAAGAGCAGGGGGAGTGGGACTAATTGGACAGCTCTTTCAAAGAGCCGGCACAGGCACAATGGGCCGAATTGCTTCCTTCTGTGCTGTATGAATCTATGATTCTACGTCTACATACTTCTAATTGGTGTTACTTTCTATACTGTAAAGTATATGCTTTCCTGGATAAGGTTTAATACGCATAGCGATTAAACACGATATTCTTGTATTCTAGAACCAACTGTAAGCATCGTCCAAGGAACGTACTGCAACAACGCACCCTTTGGCCAGGACCCTTACGATATGCCCAAGAACAGTCACATTCCGTGCCATTATGACTTGCTCCCGGTCCGAAACAGTCCTTCACCATCACAGAAAACGAATGACACCGAATGAGTTCAATGGCAGCAATTTACAACTGACGGACAGTCCAGGTTGAATAGCTCTCTCGGGTGATGTCAGGAGAAATCTGACCGATGTCTTGCCAGCTCTTCTGGCCCTATTTAGATGATGATTTAACACCAGAGCTCAGCCGAGTTGCCGATGAAGAATGGGGAAATTTTGGAGGCCACCACACAACTAAAGAGACTCCCCCTTTTTTTAAAAGTCCTTTTCTTTTCTTTTTTCTGAGGTGTCTTTGAGGACTGACATTAGATCCAGTGTCTGGTACAGACACATGGAATTATCTGGGCATTCAAGGTTAAGTATAATACCGTGTTATTCATATTGCGAAAAAAATTGCCAGTGAAGAATTTAATTGTCCAACATTTTTCAGAAAGAAGGTCCTTCTAAACATGTCCATCTTATAAACACGTCATTCCTTAAATCCCACAAGTTTTAAAATAAATCATTCCATGTATACATTACTAACACTCGATGATACATATTGATAATCATTTCTTAAAGTAGGAAGCTTAAAAATATTTTCGTTCTTTATATTTTGTATAGGAAAATTTAGCTAAGCTAAGGAAAAGGTGTGAAAGAAACAATCAAACGATGACTGCAAGTGATCATAAGCAAAGCGGCAGTCACTGATGAATCCTTAAAACATGCACTGTAAATGCAGTCATGGAATGGAGATTTCCATTGCATCGTAGCCACATCCCACATGCCTTTCAGTCTGTGCAGCCACAACCCTTTTCTGTTTTCCTCTGCGAGCTTTTTTTTGTAAAATAAAAAAAACAATGCTGTGCTTAAGCTGGTCTTGTGCATCACAAAATAAGTTTGTAAAGATAGCAGTGATTTTGTTTTTTTCAGTAACCAACTGCATTATCAAAACATGTTTGTGGTCCTCATGCTCTTTGCTCTTGTTTTTACATTTAATTCTGTGTTCAGATTAACACATTGGTTTCATCGTTACATGAGAGTATTATTTTTATTTTGTTGTAGGGACCTTGCCTCAGATTTTCTGAGCCAGTATTATTAGTCTTGTTATTGTATAATAAGTTGTACATAGATGTAAACCAGGTTAAACCGACTGACAAGTGGTAACTTGTTTAATGGACTTAAAACTGTACAGAGTAAGATCTTGCCCCATCAGTAACATTTGTAAGTGCTGTTGCACTGTAGCCGTGTTGCATTGTGACATATTAAATATACTGCCCCACAAAGACCGATTCTTTTACCTGAATGATAACGTTTTTATTACATTATTTATGTCCTTTATCTCGATCAGTTTAAATCATAACAAAGCAATTGAGGTGTATTATTCCTATTCATTTACCCTGAATGAAAACCAGCACTAAATTTTTTCATCCCTCTTCTGCTCTTTAAGCATTATACTGTATCTGCTACTTTTTATGCATAGAGTGTTTGCCAACAGCTTTCCAATAAAAATTACTCTTGAAAGAGTACTCGGTCTATGTCTCTGTAAGTACAAATACCTCCTTTTGGCTCAACCATTTCAATTTTATTTATTGAAGATACAGATCAGCCATGATCTAATGGAATGGTGGAACAGGCTCGAGGGGCTGAATGGTCTGTTCCTATGAAACACTGAGCCCCAGATAGTGCAATGTCAGCCATGTAGGTAGCAATCTCGCCTCTGAGTCAGAAGGTTGTGGGTTCAAGTCCCACTCCAGAGGCTTGCGCACATAATCCAGGCTGACACTGCAGTGCAGTGCTGCACTGTCGAAGGTGCCATCTTTCTGATGAGGCGTTGAACTGAGGCACCATCTGCTCTCTCAGGTGGATGTGAAAGATCCCATGGCACTATTTCAAGAAAGAGCAGGGGAGTTCTCCCTGTGTCCTGGCCAATATTTATCCCTCAACCACCATCACAAAAACAGATTATCTGGTCATTATCACATTGCTGTTTGGGAACCTAGTGTGCAAACTGGCTGCTGCATTTCCTACATTACAACAGTGACTACGCTTCAAAAGTACTTCATTCGCTGTAAAGCACTTTGGGATGTCCTGAGATGGTGAAAGGTGCTGTATAAATACAAGTATTTTTATTTCTTTTTGTACATACGATTTTAATTGTCCAAAGTCTGTGCCCAAAATTCTGATGAAACATCAGAGGAGCTGAGGAGAGCAGTACTTTGGCCCTGGTTGTGGCCTTGACTGACCCTTTTGTGAGTTGTAGGGCCAGCTGATTTTTAAAAAGGGAGAAAGAGGTGTGAAAGCTGTGTAACTGCATCCTGCTATGCCTCAGGTATACTGGGGGTGTGGAAAACAATGAACAGAAGGTGTTAGTTTCCAAATGGGGCCATGAAGGGAAGGGGCTGGAGCGGAGAAGGAGAATTGGGGGAGTGTGAAAGGGGAGTGGAGATGGTTGGGGGGCTAGAAAATACCTGGAGGAGTTGGCAGAGACATGCTGCTGCTTAAAGGGGCAGCAACAGAGGAGGCAGACAACCTGGGTAGCCGGTCTGTTTGGAGTCGGGGATCAGAGACCCCCCCAAGAATGGGGAACGCACGTTTGTGGAGAGAAGTGGCTGTGGCAGTGATTGGCATCCCGTTGCCTCTCTCCTCTTTCTGCTCTCTCAACCACCTCTTTGACTTCCCGATGCAGCACAGCCCTCCAGTGTGGCCTGTTGTTAGCCTCTGCTTGCCAGCTTGTGGACTTGATGTTAAAAGTTCCCAAGCCCCTCTTGCAAATATCTTTAAACCCGAGCCTAGTTCAGCCCAGCAGCCTTGAACATAAGAAATAGGAGCAGAAGTAGGCCATACGGCCCCTCGAGCCTGCTCCGCCATTCAATACGATCATGGCTGATCTTCTACCTCAACTCCACTCTCCCGCCCTATCCCCATATCCCTTGATTCCCTTGAAGTCCAAAAATCTATCGATCTCTGTCTTGAGAATTCCAAAGATTCACAACCCTCACAACAAGTGAAGAGATTTCTCCTCATCTCAGTCCTAAATGGCCGACCCCTTATCCTGAGACTGTGACCCCTAGTTCTAGACTCTCCAGCCAGGGGAAAAAGTTTCTCAGCATCTTGAAGCATCTGCAAATTCTCTGTACAAAAGATGCTTTGGAATATGCCCATATTCCACCCAATATAGATGGCCAAGTCACCTGAGGTATCTGTGTTTGAGAAAAGTTATTAGTCTTGGCAACTTTGCTTCATAGAATCATAGAAGAGTACAATGCAGAAGGAGGCCATTCGGCCCATCGAGTCTGCACCGGCTCTTTCGAAGAGCAATCCAGTTAGTCCCACTCCCCCGCTCTTTCCCCATATCCCTGCAATTTTGTATCCTTCAAGTTTTTATCCAATTCCCTTTTGAAGGCTACTATTGAATCTCCTCAAGTACTTTGGTATCAGGAACTTTGCCTTAGAGGGAGTGAAATGAAGGTTCACCAGATTGATTCCTGGGATGAGGGGATTGTCCTTTGAGGAGAGATTGAGTAGACTAGGCCTATATTCCCTAGAGTTTAGAAGAATGAGAGGTGATCTCATTGAAAAGTATAAAATACTCAAGGGGCTTGACAGGGTAGATGCTGGAAGGATATTTCCCCTGGTTGGAGAGTCTAGAAGTAGAAGTCATAGTCTGAGGATAAGTGGTCGGCCATTTCGGACTGAGATGAGGAGAAATTTCTTCACTCAAGGGGTTGTGAATCTTTGAAATTCTCTACCTCAGAGGGCTGTGGATGCCCAGTCGTTGAGTATATTCAAGACTGAGATCGTTAGATTTTTGGACACTATGGGAATCAAGGGATATGGGGATAGTGCGGGAAGGTGGAGTTGAGGTAGAAGATCAGCCATGATCTTATTGAATGGCAGAACAGGCTCAAAGAGCCGAATAGCTTACTCCTGCTCCTATTTCTTATGTTCCCATTTAATCATTGGAATAGAGTGGAGAGAGCAGGTGTGGTCCAGGTCTCGCTGCCACACAGCACCATGCTCAGAATGCACGCATGCCAGACCCAAATCTTGGTGTTCAATTTCAATTTCCTATTATTAGTGGAATCATCCCATCTTTTGTTACCTCGAGACTTGACAATTCCAATGCTCTCCTGGCTGGCCTTCCACCTCTATATGGTCAGGCATACAAACTGAAATAGCACTTATTTTCTGATGAAATAAAAATGAATACTTGGATTGTTTAGGAAGTAAGAAAACTAATATCATCTCGAGCCTTTTAAAATATCCTCACCATCACCAAGACCACCTACTTCCACCTCTGTAACATCTCCCATCTCCGCCCCGCCTCACCAATCTGCTGCTGAAACCCTCATCCATGCCATTGGTTACGTCTAAACTCGACTATTCCAATGCTCCCCTGGCCGACCTCCCACCTTGCACCCTTTGTAAATTTGAGCTCATCCAAAATTCTGTTGCTCGTATCCTAACACCCATCCGTTCGCTCACTGACTTACATTGGCTCCCGGTCCGGCATCACCTTGATCTTAAAATTCTCATCTTTGTTTTCAAATCCTTCCATGGCCTCGCCCCTCCCTATCTCTGTAACCTCCTCCAGCCCCACAACCCTCCGAGATCTCTACACTGCTCCAATTCTGGCCTTTTGCGCATCCCTGATTTCAATCGCTCCACCATTGGTGGCCGTGCCTTCAGCTGCCGAGGCCCTAAGCTCTGGAATTCCCTCCCTAAACCTCTCCACCTCTCCGCCTCTCTCTGCCCCTTGAACACGCTGCTTAAAACCTACCTCTTTCACCAAGCCTTTGATCACCTGTCCTACTATCTCCTTATGTGGCTCGGTGTCAAATTTTGTTTGATAATCGCTCCTGTGAAATGCCTTGGGACATGGCACTACATTAAAGGCGTTATATAAATGCAAGTTGTTATTGCTGAGTCAGTATTAAAATGATTAATGGTTAGGTGGCAGGACGAATGTATGGGATAATTTTCCACATAAAAAAAGAAGTTGCCTTGATATAGCAACTTTTATCTCCTCAGGAAACTCCAAAGCAATTTACAGTTAATGAAGCCATTTTGAAGTCTAGGTGTGAGTGAAAGTGGGGGGTCTCTGGGTGTGAGTGAG
The DNA here is from genome assembly GCA_030390025.1 of Squalus acanthias. NCBI lineage: Eukaryota > Metazoa > Chordata > Chondrichthyes > Squaliformes > Squalidae > Squalus > Squalus acanthias. Next base: position 130,509,722 of record CM059425.1, on the reverse strand, counting down.
AGTGGGGGGTCTCTGGGTGTGAGTGAGAGTGGGGGGTCTCTGGGTGTGAGTGAGAGTGGGGGGTCTCTGGGTGTCACTGAGAGTGGGGGGTCTCTGGGTGTCAGTGAGAGTGGGGGGTCTCTGGGTGTGAGTGAGAGTGGGGGGTCTCTGGGTGTGAGTGAGAGTGGGGGGTCTCTGGGTGTCAGTGAGAGTGGGGGGTCTCTGGGTGTGAGTGAAAGTGGGGGGTCTCTGGGTGTCACTGAGAGTGGGGGGTCTCTGGGGGTCAGTGAAAGTGGGGGGTCTATAGGTGTGAGTGAGAGTGGGGGTCTCTGGGTGTGAGTGAAAGTGGGGGGTCTCTGGGTGTGAGTGAGAGTGGGGGGTCTCTGGGTGTGAGTGAGAGTGGGGGGTCTCTGGGTGTGAGTGAGAGTGGGGGGTCTCTGGGTGTGAGTGAGAGTGGGGGGTCTCTGGGTGTCACTGAGAGTGGGGGGTCTCTGGGTGTCAGTGAGAGTGGGGGGTCTCTGGGTGTGAGTGAGAGTGGGGGGTCTCTGGGTGTGAGTGAGAGTGGGGGGTCTCTGGGTGTCAGTGAGAGTGGGGGGTCTCTGGGTGTGAGTGAAAGTGGGGGGTCTCTGGGGGTCACTGAGAGTGGGGGGTCTCTGGGGGTCAGTGAAAGTGGGGGGTCTATAGGTGTGAGTGAGAGTGGGGGTCTCTGGGTGTGAGTGAAAGTGGGGGGTCTCTGGGTGTGAGTGAGAGTGGGGGGTCTCTGGGTGTGAGTGAAAGTGGGGGGTCTCTGGGTGTCAGTGAGAGTGGGGGGTCTCTGGGTGTCAGTGAGAGTGGGGGGTCTCTGGGTGTCAGTGAGAGTGGGGGGTCTATAGGTGTCAGTGAGAGTGGGGGGTCTCTGGGTGTCAGTGAGAGTGGGGGGTCTCTGGGTGTCAGTGAGAGTGGGGGGTCTATAGGTGTCAGTGACAGTGGAGGGTCTCTGGGTGTGAGTGAGAGTGGGGGGTCTCTGGGTGTGAGTGAGGGGGGGGTCTCTGGGTGTGAGTGAGAGTGGGGGGTCTCTGGGTCTGAGTGAGAGTGGGGGGTCTCTGGGTCTGAGTGAGAGTGGGAGGTCTCTGGATGTGAGTGAGAGGGGGGGTCTCTGGGTGTGAGTGAGAGTGGGGGGTCTCTGGGTGTCAGTGAGAGTGGGGGGTCTCTGGGTGTCACTGAGAGTGGGAGGTCTCTGGGTGTGAGTGAGAGTGGGGGGTCTCTGGGTGTGAGTGAGAGTGGGGGGTCTCTGGATGTGAGTGAGAGTGGGAGGTCTCTGGGTCTGAGTGAGAGTGGGGGGTCTCTGGGTGTGAGTGAGAGTGGGGGGTCTCTGGGTGTGAGTGAGAGTGGGGGGTCTCTGGGTGTCAGTGAGAGTGGGGGATCTCTGGGTGTGAGTGAGAGTGGGGGGTCTCTGGGTGTGAGTGAAAGTGGGGGGTCTCTGGGTGTGAGTGAGAGTGGGGGGTCTCTGGGTGTCAGTGAGAGTGGGGGGTCTCTGGGTGTCAGTGAGAGTGGGGGGTCTCTTGGAGTCAGTGAGAGTGGGGGTCTCTGGGTGTGAGTGAGAGTGGGGGGGTCTCTGGGTGTGAGTGAGAGTGGGGGGTCTCTGGGTGTGAGTGAGAGTGGGGGGTCTCTGGGTGTCAGTGAGAGTGGGGAGTCTCTGGGTGTCAGTGAGAGTGGGGGGTCTCTTGGAGTCAGTGAGAGTGGGGGGTCTCTGGGTGTGAGTGAGAGTGGGGGGTCTCTGGGTGTGAGTGAGAGTGGGGGGTCTCTGGGTGTCAGTGAGAGTGGGGGGTCTCTGGGTCTGAGTGAGAGTGGGGGGTCTCTGGGTGTCAGCGAGAGTGGGGGTCTCTGGGGTAAGAGAGAGTGGGGGGTCTCTGGATGTGAGTGAGAATGGGGGGTCTCTGGATGTGAGTGAGAGTGAGTGGTCTCTGGATGTGAGTGAGAGTGGGGCGTCTCTGAGTGAGAGTGAGAGTGGTGGTCTCTGGGTCTGAGTGAGAGTGGGAGGTCTCTGGGTGAGAGTGAGGGGGGGGGTCTCTGGGTGTCAGTGAGAGTGGGGGGTCTCTGGGTCTGAGTGAGAGTGGGGGGTCTCTGGGTGTCAGTGAGAGTGGGGGGTCTCTGGGTATCAGTGACAGTGGAGGGTCTCTGGGTGTGAGTGAGAGTGGGGGGTCTCTGGGTGTGAGTGAGAGGGGGGTCTCTGGGTGTGAGTGAGAGTGGGAGGTCTCTGGGTCTGAGTGAGAGTGGGGGGTCTCTGGGTGTGAGTGAGAGTGGGGGGTCTCTGGGTGTGAGTGAGAGTGGGGGGTCTCTGGGTGTGAGTGAGAGTGGGGGGTCTCTGGGTGTGAGTGAGAGTGTGGGGTCTCTGGGTGTGAGTGAGAGTGGGGGGTCTCTGGGTGTCAGTGAGAGTGGGGGGTCTCTGGGTGTCAGTGAGAGTGGGGGGTCTCTGGGTGTGATTGAGAGTGGGGGGTCTCTGGGTGTGAGTGAGAGTGGGGGGTCTCTAGGTGTGAGTGAGAGTGGGGGGTCTCTGGGTGTGAGTGAGAGTGGGGGGTCTCTGGGTGTCAGTGAGAGTGGGGGGTTTCTGGGTGTCAGTGAGAGTGGGGGGTCTCTTGGGGTCAGTGAGAGTGAGGGGTCTCTGGGTGTGAGTGAGAGTGGGGGGTCTCTGGGTGTGAGTGAGAGTGGGGGATCTCTGGGTGTGAGTGAGAGTGGGGGGTCTCTGGGTGTCAGTGAGAGTGGGGAGTCTCTGGGTGTCAGTGAGAGTGGGGGGTCTCTGGGTGTGAGTGAGAGTGGGGGGTCTCTGGGTCTGAGTGAGAGTGGGGGGTCTCTGGGGTGAGAGAGAGTGGGGGGTCTCTGGATGTGAGTGAGAATGGGGGGTCTCTGGATGTGAGTGAGAGTGAGTGGTCTCTGGATGTGAGTGAGAATGGGGCGTCTCTGAGTGAGAGTGAGAGTGGTGGTCTCTGGGTCTGAGTGAGAGTGGGAGGTCTCTGGGTGAGAGTGAGAGGGGGGGTCTCTGGGTGTCAGTGAGAGTGGGGGGTCTCTGGGTGTGAGTGAGAGTGGGGGGTCTCTGGGTCTGAGTGAGAGGGGGGGTCTCTGGGTGTCAGTGAGAGTGGGGGGTCTCTGGGTGAGAGTGAGAGGGGGGGTCTCTGGGTGTCAGTGAGAGTGGGGGGTCTCTGGGTCTAAGTGAGAGTGGGGGGTCTCTGGGTGTCAGTGAGAGTGGGGGGTCTCTGGGTGTCAGTGAGAGTGGGGGGTCTCTGGGTGTGAGTGAGAGTGGGGGATCTCTGGGTGTGAGTGAGAGTGGGGGGTCTCTGGGTGTCAGTGAGAGTGGGGAGTCTCTGGGTGTCAGTGAGAGTGGGGGGTCTCTGGGTGTGAGTGAGAGTGGGGGGTCTCTGGGTCTGAGTGAGAGTGGGAGGTCTCTGGGTCTGAGTGAGAGTGGGGGGTCTCTGGGTGTCAGTGAGAGTGGGGGGTCTCTGGGTGTCAGTGAGAATGGGGGGTCTCTGGGTGTGAGTGAGTGTGGGGGGTCTCTGGGTGTGAGTGAGAGTGGGAGGTCTCTTGGAGTCAGTGAGAATGTGGCCCCTTTAAGACCTTTCGCAGCAACGTGGCAGGTGGTGACACTATTGCGTTGATTTAACTGCTGTTGACGTGGCGGACGGCGCTTTTGACGTGTTGACGCGAGGGTGTGGAGACGTTACCGCCGTGACGTGTCGCCTGCCTACGTTGCTGTGGTGACGCGGCCATCTGGTGTAGTCCCGGGCCGAGCGGCGGAGGCGAGGAGGTGAGAGTGTTGGCTGGTTCTAATGACTGGGGTGGAGGGCGTGAGTCCGAGTCCCGGGCTCCCACTCTATTGCGGGTGGTCCTGGAGGATATGACGGGGTCCCTGGGCGGGGGGGGAGGCATCAGGAGCCGGCCGGGTCTCGCGCCCCCGCTGCTCCAGCTGAGGAGACGGAGCGCTGGCCGCGGCGCTCCCAGTCCCGGCTCCCTCCGCGGGGCCCAGGAGTCCGGGTTCCTGGAGCTGAGCCCCGACCGCAGACTGGCCCCGGTCTGTAGCGGATGTCATCCGCTCGCTGCGCCAAGGACCTCACTCCATCCACATCACTCTCTAACTCTATCTGGCCTCTAATTCAGAAGCTTCTGGGTTAAGTTCCACTCCAGGGACTTGAGCACAAAATCTAGGTTGATACTCCCAGTGCCGTACTGAGGGAGTGCTGCACTGTTAAAGGTGCCGTTTTTCGGATGAGACGTTAAACCGAGGGCAGGCTGCTCTCTCAGGTGGACGTAAAAGATCCCATGGCCGCTATTTTGAATTAGAGCAGGGCAGGTCTCCATGGTTTCAGAGGTTTAGGGGGGACTTGAGGTTTTTTTTCACCCAGTGGGTGGTGGGGGTCTGGACCTCACTTCCTGAAAGGGTGGTAGAGGCGGAAACCCTCATCACATTTAAAAAGTACTTGGATATGCACTTGAAGTGCCATAACCTACAAGGCTACGGGCCAAGTGCTGGAAAGTGGGATTAGGGTGGATAGTTCTTTGTCGGCTGGCATGGACAAGATGGGCTGTATGGCCTCCTGTGCTGTGAATTTCTATGATTCTATGGTGTCCTGGTTAATATTTATCCCCTCAACCAACATCACTAAAAAACAGATAATCTGGTCCTTATCACAATTATGTTTGTGGGATCTTGCTGTGTGCTAGTTGGCTGCCACATTTCCCTACATTACAACAGTGACTACACTTCAAAACTACTTCATTAGTTGTAAAGCACCTTTGGACATCCTGAGTTTGTGAAAGGCACTATGTAAATGCAAGTCTTTCTATCTACCTAACTCTATCTCCCTCTGTCTGTCTGATGCGCTTGTATAAATCTCAATACTTTCGTGACCACATGAGTCACTGTTCAGAGATCTATAAAATATCATTGGTTTTAAGACAGAGGGATTAGATGTCTACTTCCCTCCCTAATCATTGAGACGTGGCTGGTCATGCATAGCAGTGCAGATGTGCTTGAGATTTTGTGGGCAACATTGGCAAGGCTGTATTTATTGCCCATTCCTTGTTATCCTGAGAAAGTGATGCTGTACCACTGCGAGCTGCTGATGGTGCTAGGTAAGGAATTGCACCATTTAATAATGCTCCCTTTAAACGCTCCAGGGATCCCGCACAACCGCCTTGCCGGCTTTTCAATGCAAAAACCATACATGCATGGTATTTTGAATGGCCTGCGTGGCCCCAAAAATAATTATAGGGATCATTCCGTTTAACCTAGGGATAGTGAAGTAACAGCAGTATACGTCCAAGTCAGGATGGTGTGTGACTTGGAGATGGTGTCATTCCCGGGATCTTGCTGCTCCTGGCCGCCATGTTTGTTTAGAAAGTTGCTATAGTACGTCTTGTAGCTGGTGCGTACTGTAGCTACAGTGTGCTGGTGGTGGAGGGGATTGATCGTGAGTCCAGGGGCGCTAATGAAACGGATTGCTGTATTCTGGATGTTGTCAAGCTTGAATATTTTTGTAGCTGCACCCAGCCAGTTATTTGGTGAATGTTTCATCATTATCTCATATAAAATTCTTTTTTACCTGCCCATAGATATCTTGTGTGTCACTCCTCATTTCTATGATAACATTGATATTAAGGGACTGTCCTTCCTGTTTGCATACCTTGTATGTTGACCTGGTTATGTCCAACATACAGTTCTGTTTGCAGGAGATGAGGTTAGCTCACTGAAATGCTGTGAAACCACAAAGTGAAAACAGTACGGTGAAGAACCGAAGTCACATTATAGGAAACTCTGGTAATCCGGCAATTAAAAAGGTGCATTTGAATAGTCGTGTTAAAGAACAGGAGAAAATGGCGTTGATTCAACGTTATAATGGAAACCAGGACCGCCGACATGTTTTATATAGTTTACATCATGCACTTGACTGCAAACAAATGTAGTTTTAGCAGCTGAAATCAAACCACAAGTTATAATGGGTTATGAGTGGAAACACCGAGTAAATATTTGGCAGGCCGCACTGACTAGATCGACTTGCTGAGACATCAGTGAAGTTCGGTTTCTACACATTCCGTGTTGTAGGAGTCGAGCTGTCAAAGTTATAGGGGTAGACCCAGTATTCAGTGAAAGTACATTCTAGCATTGAATTTAATTTGTCCAAATTGCAATACTGATCTAAATCCTTCTGCAAATCTTAAACTCCATCATTTTCTCTGTCCTTGATTCATGTTTTTCAAATTTGGTGAGCTTACAATTGTTTTCGACATTTGGGTAGTTATGTACAAATAAGGGTCCTTTTAAATTGCTCTTGATACAGGATATCACCAGATGTGAGCACTCTATAAGCTGGCGACCACGTGGAGTATCACGACTTGTATGGAAAATTCAGCACAGAAAAGACTTGTGTCTAGCAGGACCCTTGTTTTGAGAATTCATAGAGCCTTACAGCACAGAAAGAGGCCTTTCGGCCCATTATGCCTGTGCTAGCTCTTTGAAAGAACTATTCAATTAGTCCCACTCCCCTGCTCTTTCCCCATAGCCCTACAATTTTTTACTTTTCAAGTATTTATCCAATTCCCTTTTGAAAGTTACTATTGAATCTGCTTCCACCTCCCTTTCAAGCAGTGCATTCCAGATCACAACAACTGGCTGCATAAAAAAAAAAAAATTCTCCTCATGTTGCCTCTGGTTCTTTTGCCAATCACCTTAAATCTGTCTCCTCTGGTTACTGACCCTTCTGCCAGTGGAAACAGTTTCTCCTCAGTGAATTCCAGATCATCATAACTCGTTGTGTAAAAAAAGTACTCCTCATCTCCCTTCTGGTTCTTTTCCCAATTACCTTAAATCTGTGTCATAACATAAGAAATAGGAGCAGGAGTAGGCCATTTGGCCCTTCGAGCCTGCTCCGCCATTCAATAAGATCATGGCTGATCTCCTACCTCATCTCCACTTTCCTGCACTATCCCCATTACCCCTTGATTCCCTTAATATCCAAAAATCTATCGATCTCTGTCTTGAATATACTCAACGACTGAGCATCCACAGCCCTCTGGGGTAGAGAATTCCAAAGATTCACCACCCTCTGAGTGAAGAAATTTCTCCTCATCTCAGTCCTAAATGGCCGACCCCTTATTCTGAGACTGTGACCCCTGGTTCTAGACTCCCCAGCCAGGGGAAACATCCTCCCTGCATCTACCCTGTCAAATCCTGTAAGAATTTTGCATGTGTCAATTAGAGCACCTCTCATTCTTCTAAACTCTAGAGAATATCGGTCGAGTCTACTCAATCTCTCCTCATAGGACAATCCCCCCATCCCAGGAATCAGTCTGGTGAACCTTTGTTGCACTCCCTCTGTGGCAAGTATAACCTTCCTTAGGTAAGGAGACCAAAACTGTACACAATACTCCAGGTTTGGCCTCACCAGGGCCCTATATAATTGCAGTAAGACGTCTTTACTCTAATACTCAAATCCTCTTGTAATAAAGGCCAACATACCATTTGCTTTCCTAATTGCTTGCTGTACTTGCATATTAACTTTTAGTGATTCGTGTACAAGGACACCCAGGCCCCTCTGAACACCAACATTTCCCACGTGCCCTCTGATTGCTGACCCTCCTGCCACTGGAAACAGTTTCTCCTTATTTACTCCATCAAAACCTTCATGATTTTGATCTAATGAAGGCCTAGTGCCTCAGCCTGCAGGCTGTGCTGCCTAATATTTGCTGTAATATTTTTGTGCTGGTAATGTCCCGGGTTCAACTGTTTGAATTCCGTGGACTGGCAGGTCTTGTTCTCATCATGACTCCCTTATTGTTGGATAAACGCAGCAAATCGCTTTGCCAGCCAGTGCAAGTACTGATACTTCTGTCCATGCAATCTGATTTGAAGTTGAGAAATGTAACTATAGTATAACTTCAACCTTTTATGCTAGGTGTCAGCTGTGGCTCAGTGGGTTGCACTCTGAGTCAGAAGGTCGTGGGTTCAAGTCCCACTCCAGAGACTTGAGCACAAAAATCTAGGCTGACACTCCAGTGCAGCACTGAGGGAGTGCTACACTGTTGGAGGTGCCGTCTTTTGAATGATACGTTAAACGTGCGGGTTAGGTTGATTTGGCTATGATAAATTGACCCTTAGTGTTAGGGGGGGATTAAATATGTGGGGTTGCGGGGATAGGAAGGGATATGTTAGGGGGAATTAAATACGTGGGGTTACGGGGATAGGGTGGGATATGTGTCGGTGCAGGCTCGATGGGGATTCTGTGTGAGAAAGCAGGGACAGGGTACTGGATTTGGATGATCAGCCATGATCGTATTGAATGGTGGAGCAGGCTCGACGGGCCGAATGGCCTACTCCTGCTCCTAGTTTCTATGTTCTATGTTTCTAAACTGAGGCCCCGTCTGCGCTCTCAGGTGGACATAAAAGATCCCACTGCACTATTTCGAAGAAGAGCAGGGGAGTTCTCCCTGGTATCCCTCAATCAACACCTAAAAAAGATTATCTGGTCATTATCACATTGCTGTTTGTGGGATCTTGCTGTTGCAAATTAGCTGCTGCATTTCCCACATTACAACAGTGACTACACTTCAAAAAGTACATCATTGGCTGTAAAGCACTTTGGGACGTCCTGAGGTCATGAAAGGCGCTGTATAAATGCAAGTCTTTTAGAGAGAAAAATGAATTATTTCTTTCTAGCAGGTAGACTACATCTGTTTTTTTTCGTTTACTTGCAGTAAATTGTGATTGAAGAAAAAAATGATGGAGGAAAGTGGGATTGAGACAACTCCCCCCAGTACCCCACCACCTAGCACCTCCGTGCCTGCAAGCAGCCACTCGGTCTCCACAGGTACTGCTATTTAAAGTTTCAAATTGGACTTTTCAGACGTAGAATCTCTGATCATAGATACAGTGCGTATGACAGTGAGTAAATTAGTACTAATAAAATAAACTACCAAGAAGGAAACCTTATACTTTCAGGCAAATATATTTTGTAGCTTTTCCTGTCCATTAAAGATTCTCATTGCCATTTTGGAAAAATGAGGTCAATGCTATAGTATTTAATTGGATTATGGGGACTTTTGTATAACTGGCTAACATATATTATATATATGTATGTTATATTTATATTTTTTATATCTATATATCTCTATATATCTATCTCTATCTATTTTCTGGATATGTAGGACTTCAGAAGAAAAAATGTTTTTTTTTGCAAGCTGTAATTTGCTGTATAAGTTGGGGATCTCGAAGGTTTTCAAGATTATGAAAGGTTTTGAGAGGGTAAATTGTGAAAGATTCTGTTGGAAAATCAGTAAGAAGGGCATCGATGTGCAGAAGATGTTTCCATTGTGGGGGATGTCTAAAAGTAGGGGCCATAAATAAAAGATAGCCACTAATAAATCCAATAGGGAATTCAGGAGAAACTTCTTTACCCAGAGAGTGGTGAGAATGTGGAACGTGCAACTACAGGGAGTGGTTGAGGTGAATAGTATAGATGAATTTAAGGGGAAGCTGGATAAGCACACGAGGGAGAAAGAAATAGAAGGTTATGTTGATGGGGGGAGATGAAGTAGAGTGGGAGGAGGCTCATGTGGAGCATAAACACTGGCATTGACCACTTTGGCCGAATGGCCTGTTTCTGTGCTGTAAATTCTATGTAATTCTCAATTTAATTAGCTATAAAATAAAACTGAGGAAGTGAGAAGAATATTTTCCTTTGAGAATATGGAGTGCTTTACCCCAAGTTGCTATGGAGGCAGAAACATTTAAAAGCGAATTTAAGTATTTGAAAAGAGAATATCTAAAAGGAAAAGGGCAGGAAAATGGAATACAGTACATGGCATGGGTGAAGAGTTGGTAAAGATGTAGTGGGCCAATGAACCGACTTCTGTGCTATAGTTTCTGTGCCTCTGAAAATTCCAGGTGAAGTTATTTGTGTTTTTATCTGAATATTGAGATGCAATGTGATGAAATGTTTTATTTAATCCTTTTAAATAATGTAATTAATTTGCAGAAACATGAAATTGTGCGTTTCCTCATCAGCAGTACTTTTTAACAAGCAAAATTATTGGTCCAAAAATTAGTGTCTCTACGCGAGAGTACGCACTGTGTACTCTCGCGTATTCTGTCTCCAATTGCCGGTTTTCTGCATGCACTGCGCATGCGCTAAAAACCGGCACTTGGTGATTTCAAAAGGGGGCGGTTCCTAGGTGAACCGTGTGCGCGCTACAGGCTGCGCGCACGCAGTGCACTTAGTGCTTTGAACGCGCAGGTAAGCATGGAAGATTTTGCACATAAAGAAAGGAGGCGTAAGACCCTTTTAACAAGGTAAGTAGTTAATTAAGTATTATTTTGAATTTTTTTCAACAGGTATATCTTTTTTAGAGACTTTAAAGAAAGGTAAGTTTATTTTTATAACTTTTTAAAAGATTTTAAATTTTTTCAAAAATTAAATTTTTTGTTTAAAGTGGTTAATTTATTTAACTATACTTATTTTATTAATGTGATGGTTTTTTTTTAAATTTAATTGAGGTTTAGCTGTTCTTTTGAGGGGGTATAGATTCATAGCTTTCACAGCACTTGCTGTGAAAACTATGAATGAAAGATGGTGTGCTGCCATTGGCTCTAACTGAATCACGTGATCCCACAGCTCGCACGAATTAACTGCGCCTGTGGGATACGGAAGCACTGCACAGCAGCTGTCTAGAAAATCAAGTTCGTGCGAGCTCGGAATGAAAAGGCAGGCGCGCAGTGAGATATCGCGGGGAAGCCTTACCCCCGCACGAAGGCTCCGTCATTAATTTCTGGGCCATTGTATTCCACCACGGAGCTCTTTAAAATGGGTTGAATCTTTCAGAAATATTAAAATCTAAACTGGGATGTGAGCCTAAATTTTCCTTTTAACTAATATCAGCACATCTGTGTAACTTTCCTTTACAGAGAAGCCTAAAATAAATATTGAAGTAAGAACTTTGTCTTCAAAGTGCTTAATTCTTTAGAATGGGATGTGCCACAGGTGGTTCTATGGATGTGAAGTTGCATTGTACTGAATGGAAATGCGATTTTTTTTTTTATGCGCACCAGTTCTCCAACTTAATTGAAGCGCTTTGTGAGCTCTACAGGATTACTATTTTAGTGGGTTTTATTTTTCAAATTGCTTCCATAAGAGTTTGCCTGCCATCCAAGTGTACATAATGTACTGTTATTGTGGAGCTTAGAAATGAGAGCAATGTTATTGATTTATATGCTTTTAAAGTTTTCACTTTTTGTTTCTCTTTTGGCTTATCTGTCGGCAGTTCTACCCAGCCCTTTATCTAATCCCATCACCACCTCCATCTCTGCTTTACCACCCTCAATCTTTTCCACTCCTCCTCCTAGACCCCACATGCCTCCTGCCAGGTCTTCTACACCCCTGGCTGTTGGATCTCCTGCTGTCGCCTCCCCCGTTCATCCAGCTGTTGCTCATTCTGGTACTCCAGCCTACAGCAGTCCTGTAAGCTTTCGTCCTTCAGCACCCCCTATGGGCTCTCCTGCTGGTCCTGTCTTTTCTGCACCTCCTACAGGTCCACCCATCACTGGTTTCTCCATGGCTGCAAATTACGACATCACCCGAGGTCACGCTGGGCGAACCCCACAAACCCCACTGATGCCAACCTTTTCTTCATCCGCCACAGGTGGTAGTTTTATTTTAATGCTCCGTCTCTGTTTATAGACTAGTTTGCATTTTCTTAACTTGAAAATTGTGTGCCAGAGTGTTTAATGTTGTCAGCTTTCTGTAGCGTAAATCTTTAACACTTGTTGACCAGCAAAGTAGAAATCTTTGAGTCAGCAGTTTATTCCCCCACCCCCACCCTGTACCATGTCACTAAAAAAGCTTTAATAGTAACCGTCAGCATGGAAACGTCTATCAGTGTTCCACGAGTTGTTTATGGGAATGGAACAACATTTTGTATTGAAAATAGTCCCTGAGGAGGAAAGAGTAAGGGAGCTTTTTTCCTTTACACTTCCCACTCACCCTCGTGTCCTGGTTCAATCCCTTGTTTGTGATAACCAGTCTGTGTTTTGTGGTGCTATCCAATCCCTTTGACTCCAGTTTAAAAAGTTACACCCCAGTAGAGCTAGTTGTTGACAAATGGTCTTGCTAATCTGGAGTAACAACATTAAAGAACAGAGTTTGGTTTAAAAATGCTTTGTTAAATGTATTTTCAGTATTTGTGCGTTAAAACTGAGCTGATCCTGTACTCGCATGACTTTCATGTATAAATACTTCCAGCAGGGGTCACTGGGTAGCAATCTGGGAGCAGGCTGTCTGGCTGTTTTTTAAAATACTAATTTTTATTTGGTTAGAAACTGTTTAAATTTATGCCAAACATGGACACAACAAACTTGGTTCCTTATTTATTTATTTTTTGACATGAATTGTAGCAAGCACCATGACTCAGGCCTCTGCTCCTGTTGGAGGTGGCTCTTCCATTACTTTCCCAGAGGAGATTGAAGATCCCAGGATGTCTGTGCACTATGATCAAAGTGGCTCTGGAGGAGGACTGTGGGGCTTCTTTAAGGTAGGCCTCAGTGATGTAACTCTTAGCCTGGATTTTGGGGTCAGTGGTGAAGGAGCGGCGCTCACCGATCACCTCACTGACAGCTGCACACAAAGTTTTTGCAGGCTTTTGAGCGGAGACTTGCTCTAATCCGGCATCTGATCCAGCGCGGTGCTCTCAACAGGGCATCTGTGAACAGGACAAGCACAGTGAGGCACTTCAACCAGTCAGATTGAAGAATCTTGACTGAGACACGCAGAGTCTAAACCAGGAAGTATAAATTAGATTTAAATTATGCACAGAAAGGGAAATAAAGTTTGAGAAAGACAGATGGGATAAAGAGCGATAAAAGAGGACAGAAAAAGTTTTTAAAAACATTTTTTTAAATCTCCAACACCAATTAACTTCTGAAGGAATGAGACTCCACACTTGTAAAATTAAATTTTCAGTGCCAGAGAGGTTGTTTGGCAGTAATTATCACTCATCACCAATGTTTCCTGTAAGGTGTGTGAGTGCACAGCCGGGCAGCGATCTGCAAAGTCCTGCTCACTTAAATTCACAGGCCACACAGTGAGCTGGCGATGAGAGAATGGCGGCACCATTGCCCTAGACAAAGATGTTGGCCCTACGCGCCGCATAAAGCCGAACTCCCGCCTGCACTAAGATGAGGACACCATGCCCTAAACAAAGATGGCGGCATTGCTCAATGAACAAAGCAGCAGAACCCCCGCCCCGCCTAAATATGGCGGCACTTGCGCTCTGGACAGCAAAAGCGGCTCTGGCGCCCCGCACAAAGATGGCTGTGGGGCTTTTTCCGTTGGGTAGTTGATGTAATTGCGGTTCCCTTCCTGGAAGTGACACCTAGTGAGTTCCAGTGGGAGTCGAGAATCCAGAGTGCAGTAGTTGGAGGTCCGGTTACCATGGTCCGCAACAGCAGCATGTGGGAGTTTGTGGAGAGCACTGTAATCCTGGACCACCACGTTTGCAGTAAGTGCCTGCATCTTGAGGAACTTCAGCTCAGAGTTTTTGAGCTGGAGTCTGAGGTGCAAACATTGCGGGGCATCAGGGGTGGGGTGAGAGTTACCTGGACACTTTGATCCAGGAGGCAGTCACACCCCTTAGGTTAGGTAGTAGTACAGGTCTGGTTAGTGGTCAGGGACAGGAGGGTGTGACTGCAACTCAGGCAGGTAAGGGGACCCCAGGTGCAGTGCTGGAGGAGCCTCAGCTTTTGCCCTTGTCCAACAGGTATGAGGTTCTTGCTGCCTGTGTGGATGAGGGAAAAGCCTGCAGGATGGATGAGCAAGCTGACCATGGCACCATGGTGCAGGAGGCCATTCAATTGGGGGGAGTGAAAGGGAATGTAGTTGTGGTAGAGGACAGTATAGTCGGGGATAGATACTGTTCTTTGCAGCCACGGCCGAGAGTTCCGAAGGTTGTGTTGCCTGCCCGGTGCCAGGGTTAAAGACATCTCCTCGCAGCTGGAGAAGAACTTGGAGTGGGAGGGGGAGGATCCAGTTGTCGTGGTCCACGTGGGAACCAACGACATAGGTAGAACTAGGAATGAGGTTCTGCTGAGGAAGTTTGAGGAGCTAGGATCCAAATTAAAAAGCAGAACCTCAAAGGTGATAATCTCTGGATTGTTACCTGAGCCACGCGCAAATTGGCATAGGGACAAACAGATTAGAGGTTTAAATGTGTGGTTCAAAGAGTGGTGTGGGAGGAAGGGGTTTCGGTTCATGGGGCACTGGCACCAATACTGGGGAAAGAGGGAGCTGTTCCGTTGGGACAGGCTCCACTTAAACCGGGCTGGGACCAGTGTCCTGGCAAACCGAATAACTAGGGCAGTAGACAGGGCTTTAAACTAATGAGGAGGGGGCGGGAGGATTCAGGAAAGAGTAAATTTAAAAGCAGCGCAAGAAATGTCAAGGCTCTAGAGCAGAGTAGAGTTTTGGGTAAAAATAAGCAGAGTGGGTCAGGAAGGGACAGAGAGAGTAATAAAGGTATCGGTGACTATGGTGACATCAGGGAAAAAGAGAAATAAGTCAAAGCTAAAGCCACTATATCTGAATGCGTGAAGCATTCGCAACAAAAGAGATGAATTAATAGCGCAGATAGAAATGAACAGGTTTGATCTAATAGCCATAACGGAGACGTGGTTGCAAAGTGTGTTTTTTGTGCCTGAAAGGAATGTATATTTGTTGTAAATTATGTATTAATTCTTTAAATTCTAGCTATTGCTTCTCTACCGTCATACCTTTTAATGTAGTTTCCCAATCTACCTTAGCCAACTCGCCCCTCATACCTACGTAGTTTGCTTTGTTTAGATTTAAGACCCTAGTTTTGGATTTAACTAAGTCACTTTCAAACTCAATATAAAATTCTATCCTATTATGGTCACTCTTTCCTTAAGGCCCCTTTACTACAAGGTTATTAATGAACCCTTTCTCGTTGCACAATACTAGATCTAAAATAGCTTGTTCCCTAGTTGGTTCCTCAACATACTGATCTAGAAAACTACCTTGCATACATTCCATGAATTCACCCTCCACACTATTACTGCAAATTTGGTTTGCCCAGTCTATATGTAGATTAAAGTCCCCCCCTAAGGTAGTGTAGTAGATGTGTATATATGGATTTTCAAAAGGCATTTGATGCAGTACCACACAATGGACTTATTCGGAAAATAGAAGCAGGTGGTATTAAAGGGACGGTGGTAACTTGTGTACATGATTGGCTACAGGATAGGAGGCAGAGAGTAGTGGTGAACGGATGTTTTTCTGACTGGAGAGAAGTATGTAGTGAGGTCCCCCAGGGGTTGGTATTGGGACCATTGCTTTACTTATATATAAATAACCTGGACCTGGGTATAGGGAGTACAATTTTAAAGTTTGCGGATTATACAAAACTTGGCAATGCAGTAAATAATAAGCAGGATAATAGCAGAGTAGAGGTAGAATGGGATGTGTGAGTAGAGGTAGAATGGGACCAGTGAGCAGACAGGTAGAATGGGATGCGTGAGTAGAGGTAGCATGGGATGTGTGAGACTTTGCCCAGAATGTATATTGAAACGAGGTTCCTTCTCATCAAACCTCCAGACCTTCACATAATGGCCATCTTGATGGTTTAACTGCTAATCAATTTAACCGGATGTTTCCTGTCTGAATTTACAAAGGAACAAGAGATGACCTGGACAATCTCAGCTAGTTAATGTGACCTTGCTAATAGTTACTAATGTATTGGCTCCAGTGCCCCCATTGCTCTGGCCAATTAACACCTCACATAGGGTGTTGCTGACCCATCTGCTTCGTCCTACTTCATTGCACTGACTTATCTCCAATATTAGCATATCCTAATTGGACAATGACCCCGAGATGTTATGATTAACTTTACTGAGTCACCTGACAGCAAATTCTAACACGAGACAGTTTTTGTAAGAGCTGTGACCGGTCCGAGATAACGTAAAGCCAGTAATGAGGTTTATAAACCAAAAAAGAGTAACTGATTTCATGATTTTAAAGAGTTTGTCTGATTGTCTTATGATTTGAGACGGTGGGGTGGCAATATGGCATTACTGTATATATGCTTTTTAGTGGTTGCTGTTGCTGTCGTGCTTGTAAAAGTTGTTGTAAAATTTGCCCACCGACAAAAAGTCGCGCTCAAAGGAGTTCGTGGTCCGCCGAGTGCAAAAAAAATTAGAGGGAACATTGCTTATCACACCGTTAAAAATTCACTTGCTCAACAATGCACCAGCCCTAACTTTTTCTGGCGTCATTAGTGGCCAAGGACCCCAACTTCACTCTACCGCATTAATTTCAGTGTTGAGTCTATCGGCAAGGACTGTTGAGCGCTGTTAGCCTCACCGTTATCTACACAAAATCCGAGCCCTTGTCTCTCTCTTGTCCCTCAATTAAAAGGGGAGTTTAAACTAATGCTTTACTGCACTATTTAGGGGTCCATGTGCACAGATCACTAAAATGCAGTGGTCAGGTACAAAACATAATCAAAAAGGCTAATGGTATGTTAGACTTTATATCTAGAGGACTAGAATATAAAAGGAAGCAAGTTTTGCTACAGATATACAAAGCCCTCGATAGACCACACCTGAGTACTGTGTACAGTTCTGGGCCTCGCACCTTGGAAAGGATATATTGGCATTGGAAGAGTGCAGTGCAGATTCACCAGAATGTTACCAGGGCTCCAAGGGTTAAATTATGAGGAGAGATTACATAAACTAGGCTTGCATTCCCTGGAATGTAGAAGGTTAAGTAAGGGGTGATTTGATTGAGTTTTTTTTTAGGATTTTGAAAGGAATTGATAGGGTAGATAAAGAGAAACTTTTTTCTGCTGGTGGGGGAGACTGGGACACTGGGACATGACCTTAAAATCAGAGCCAGGCCATTCAGGAGAGAAGTTGGGAAACACATCTTCTCGCAAAGAGTGGTAGAAGTGTGGAAAACTCTCTCTCTAAAAGCAGTAGATGCTAGCTCGGTTAATAATTTTCAATCTGAGATCAATAGATTTTTTACTAGACAAGGGTATAAAAGGATATGGAGCCAAGGCGGGTGGTTGGAGGTAAGAGGCATTCCCAGGTCACTTTACAATGTGGGTTTGATACATGGTAATGTTTCCTAACAAATGTCAGTGCAGCACTTCTGTGTCTTGTAAAGCTAAATTATGCATTAAGTTGGTGTGGTGGGCTCATGTCAACAAAGAGCAGGTTGAGAGTGCCTTACATTGTTTCATTTGGGACTCTTGTAGCTGGTTTTTAAAAAAAAGAGATTTGCATCAAATTAGATTGTGGAATTGGACCCAGATTTCAGTGTTAAAATTCAGGGAAGTTGGTTTTGCTGGACAGTCAGAGAATGTACAAACAAGGGACCTTTTGAATAGTACCATCAACACTCCCGGTCCCTTTGTGCATGTGTGGGATCCTACCAGTAGGGAGTATGGATATGAAGGAACTACGGTACCCACTGCTTAAAACATCCACGTTTAAAACAGGCAGTTGCTTATATCGGCTAAAAAGCGAAAACCATCAACCATTTACGTTATGTCAATTAAAGACTGAAGAGGCTGGGGCTCTTTACTGTAGAAAGGAGAAGGCTCAGGGGTGACCTGATGGAGGTCTTTAAGATTATGAAAGGGTTTGATAGGGTAGACGTAGAGAAGATGTTTCCACTTGTGGGAGAGACCAAAACTAGGGGTCATAAATATAAGATAGTCACTAATAAATCCAATAGGGAATTCAGGAGAACTTCCTTACCCAAAGAGTGGTGAGAACGTGGAACCTAATATCACAAGGAGTAGTTGAGGTGAATAGCATAGATATATTTAAGGGGAAGCTAGGTAAGTCCATGAGGGAGAAAGGAATAGAAAGACATGCTGATAGGTTGAGATGAAGAGGGTTGAGAGGAGGCTCGTGTGGAGGATAAACATTGGCATAGTCCAGTTGGGCCGAATGGCTTGTTACTGTGCTGTAAATTTTATGTAATCAAACTCTGAAACATAAATAGGCCACCTCTTGTGACCACTTGTTGCTGATCGTGTTTCTGATACATTCGCCAAATTGTTCTGCTTTAATGTGCTTTAAATTCATTAGTTTTCACTAATTACTTTTAGGGTGTGGCGGGAAACCCAGTTGTGAAATCAGTTTTGGATAAAACGAAACATTCTGTGGAGTCCATGATCACCACCCTGGATCCAGGCATGGCTCCCTACATCAGTAAGTATAATGCACCAAAGACTCCGATCTATTGCGCTTAAATCATTTGAAACACAAACTAAATGGAACTGGATGCGATGGAGTTCATCAAATCCCACTTGCATAACATTGCTCAACTCCACTCCACCTCAGCCCATCTGCAGCGGAAACCCTCATCCGTGCTAGACTTGACTGTTCTACCGTTCTCCTGGCTGGCCGCCCATCCTCGAACGCTATGCAAACTTCAGCTCATTTGGAACTTTGCTGCCCGTGTACTATTCTGCACCAAATCTCACTCGCTCATTGCCCCTCTCAAGTCACCAGTGGCTCCGGGTTCCCTGACTTCCTCAAATTTATAATTTTCATTTTTTTGTCTTAAAATACTTCTGTGCAGCGCCTTGGGATGTTTTTCTACGTTAAAGGCACTATATAAATGCAAGTTCTTGAACGCTACCTGGTTTTGTACATGCAGTGCTATGTTTGATTTGTAAAATACATTAGCTTGAAAGCATAGGTAGTAGTATAGTTAATTCTAATTACTCGTATAGTTTTTGGGCTGTGATCCCCTTTGAACCACGAACTTATTTTATGTTGAACTGGCTTAATTTTGTGATTGTCGTTAACTGCACCCGTGGTTCTTTACCAACCTGATTCTCTGTGACTGACTCACTAATAATTGCTGTAAAATATGTGCGTGAAGCCATTGATAAAGCAATATGTGTCAGCAGATGTTTAGCCCGAGTTAGTTTAGCTTTGTTTTGCTTAGCGTTGCGATAGAGTATGCATGCTTAAGGTAATTGGATATTACCTGGTTGGTTTATTTAGCTTTCTGTCTGATATAAGGCACCCTCCCTTTGATTTACTTGTCTGTTTTCCCCCCTCCTCCCCCCCCCTCCAGAATCGGGTGGTGATCTGGATGTTTTGGTAACTTCCAATAAAGAAGTCAAAGTGGCCGCTATTCGGGATGCTTTCCAGGAAATGTTTGGGTTGGCTACCGTCACTGGGGAAGACGGCCAATCAAATATTGCTCCACAGCCTGTTGGCTATGCAGCAGGATTAAAGGCGAGTCTTGTTTTCCAACGCATTTCACATTGAAGGCTGACCTTCAAATATTTTTATTCATTAGTACAATTCTTCAGGTGAACACAGCTGTACGGGTTGAATTTGGTTCACGTGTTTCCTCTTATTCTGGTACATTATGGACACAGGATTGAGTTAAAAAAGATGACACATATTTGGAAAAATTTAAGGCTCGGTTTCTCACTTCTTGCCCTTCACATGTGGCTGCAACCACTAAAATAGGTCCAGGACCGGCTGCAGTGTGCTCAGATTCTCTTGATGGGCCAAATGGCCAGTTTCTGTGCCGTAGAGTTCAATGTAATCGGAAAGGATGGGGAAAACATTATACGAACATAAGGGATAGGAGCAGGAGTAGGCCATTCGGCCCCTCAAGCCTGCTCCGCCATTCAATAAGGTCATGGCTGACCTTCGACCTCGGCTCCACTTTCCCACACTATCCCTCGATTCTCTTGGTATCCAAAAATCTATCGCTCTCTGTCTTGAATATACTCAACGACTGAGCCTCGCCAGCCCTCTGGGGTAGAGAATTCCAAAGGTTCACAACCCTCTGAGTGAAGAATTTTCTTCTCATCTCAGTCCTAAATGGCCGTCCTCTTATTCTGAGACTGTGACACCCCCCCCCCCCCCCCAGTTCTAAACTCCCCAGCCAGGGGAAAATAGGGACACAGTGGGGCTCGTCCGGGATTTTAACCCGGGATCTCGCATGTCAACCAGTGAAACTCCTTAAGCGAGAATCCTACCCTTAGACAAACGAGATTAAGTCCTCTCACCTATGTCAAATCAGTAGTACAGCTTTACCCATAGACATCCTGTAATGTAGCGAGGCAATTGCATGCCTTCTAAGGACATTTAGATTAATGAATTGTAGCTCGGAAAGGTTTCACAAGTGGCGAATTGTTAACAAGACTTGACCTGGGAACGTGCGAGCTCAAGAGCTGTATAGTAAAGAATGAACAATCTATATACATTAGAGTCTACATACACTTCAATTTTTTTAATGATAAATTCCTGTGTCCAAATTTATAATGGAAATTGCCTGTGGGGGAAAAAGAAAGTAAAGATTTATTTATATAGCACCTTTCACATCCTCAGGAGTGCCAAAACACTTCAGATCTGTTGAAGTATTTTTTTTTGAACTTTCGGTGAGTTCATTCATTGACGGCAAGACAATAACACGCACAATCAAAGTTTCGCTTATTCAAAAGTTTAATCCTACAAATAAGGGATAAAATACTTACAAATCTAGCAAGCCTGATTCGGCGAGATGAAATTTATCGAGTATACAGCTCTTGAGCTCAAACGTTCCCAGGTCAAATCCAAAGCCTTGTTAACAGTTCACCACTTTTTATACCTATCTGAGCTACAACTCACTAATCTAAATGTCCTTTATAAGGCATGCAATTGTCTCCCTACATTACAGGATGTACATGGGTAACGCTGTACTATTGATTTGACATAGGTGAAATGACTTAATCTCAATGCTTTCCCTTCCCTTTCCCATTACAACTTATCTTCCTCCTTCGAGGTCACCGAAACCTCTTCATTAAGTCTCTCAACATACCATGTATGGTCCCTTTCACACTGGACGTGATAATCATGCAGGTACTTATCTTTTTCTTGAGGCCCAGCTTGCATTCCAGAAAGGATTGTAAAAGAATGAGATTCTGTGCTTGAGCTCTGATGTACTTTTGAAAATGCATTTAACCCTTTTCCTGTCCATGTCTCCTAACAGTGTAATTATTGTTTTGTAGGCAAATGCAACAGCCAATTTGCGCACAGCACGATCTCAAAACAGCAGTAAGATAGATGACCAGATATTCTGTTTTTAGTGCTGTTGGTTAAAGGATAAATGTTGCCCAGGACACTGGAAGAGGCCTCCCGCTCCT
This sequence comes from Squalus acanthias, assembly GCA_030390025.1. Classification (NCBI taxonomy): domain Eukaryota; kingdom Metazoa; phylum Chordata; class Chondrichthyes; order Squaliformes; family Squalidae; genus Squalus; species Squalus acanthias. The sequence continues at coordinate 130,488,548 of CM059425.1, read as the reverse complement.
GTTCAATTAGTGTCATGGGATTTTCCACGTCCACTTAAACAAGCGGACAGTGTAACATCTCATCTGGAAGTACTGCATTCAAAATGTCACCCGAGATAATGTGCCCAAGTCTCTGGAGTGGACCTTGAACACATGGCCTTCTGACTCGGGTGAGAGTGCTACAACTGAGACACTGCTGACACTTGTTACTTGACGTGCAAACTTGTCCCATAAATGACACCCTCCTGTCTGTGATGGGGCTGTAGTGTCTCAGTTTGGCATCTTCCAGCTCCTCAGCCTGTACTGCAGAGAGACTCCTGTGCTCCAATGAATACTATTTCTCAATTGCTATCTCGCCTACAAATGGCGACTGAATTAAGCCTGCATGCACTGGTGCAATTAAAAGAAAGACAGACTTGCATTTCTACAGCGCCTTTCACAGCCAATGAAGTACTTTTTGAAGCGTAGTCACTGTTATAATGTAAGAAATGCTGCAGTCAATTTGCATGCAGCAAGATCCCACAAACAGCTATGTTACCCCCTGCCCTCTAACCCCTCTTCACCAGAAGGCTACATGTGGTCTTGACTCCCTGTGCCCAACACCATAGGTGATTGACTCGCAATATAAGCAATGAATCTTGGTGTTCACATTCAAATGACGTCTGAATTGACCCACTCCCACATAGAAATTTGTAGTTGAATATTACGGTGTTCTCTGCATTAAATATAACTCAATAGAATTATTAAAATGTGAAATAAACCCTTACTTATCAGTACAAATTATTATGAAATGCTAAAATCAACTTCCCTGATGTAGAAGATGGAGACAGGAACTGTGCACAGTACTGCAAGGTGCGGTCTGACCAGCATATTAATACAGTTTGAGAAGCTAGATAAACATATGAGGGAAAAAGGAATAGAAGATCAGCTGATAGGGTGAGATGAAAAGGGGTGAGATGAGGTGCGTGTGGAGCATAAACACCGGCATAGACCAGTTAGGCCGAATGGCCTGTTTCTGTGCTGTACATTCTTATGTAATACAGCATCCCGGTCTAGTCACAGACACAAAGGAGGCAGTCAAACCCTGCAGGCAGTTCAGAGATGAACCGCAAGGCTGACCTCAAGCATAAGGCCTGATGTCTGAGACAAAATAACGGAGAACCTTGGGAAAGAGACTTGGTCTAGAAATATGGAAGATGTAGAAAATTACACGAGAGTTGGATAAGGGGACACGGGTTCCAACTAGTAAATGACCTATTTAGGACCAATGTCAAGAAGTTCTTCGCACAAGGAGTGACCAACACATGGAACGGACTTCTAAGTAGAGTAATGAAGGCAAAAAGCCTAGAATCCTTTAAGAAACAATGAACCCTATAATGGGGAGACTAGGAGTTTTTTTTAAAGATGGATGGGCTGAATGACCTTCATCCATATTTACCGTAACTTTGAAATATCATGGACTTGATTTTGTTTGTTATGCCCAGAGACTATTTTACAGTCTTGCCACTAGAGGGCGCAGATTACCAAAGTAAAACGAGCACCTACAAAGCCAATGGAAAGGGAAATCGGGCCGGGGATGTAAATGGGCAGCTGATTGGCTATTGCCTGTTTTGAGCCTGTGCCGCAGTTGAATTTCGCCACCATTAAGTCTTGCAGTCAGACTTTAATCATGCAATTGTGGATCATATTTAGGCACAGTCTTCAAAAGAATCCTTCTGCGACCCCAATTAATTACCGCCCATTTCTGAAACTCTGTCAAAACATCCCTTGCCTTGTTTCAAGGTCATGCCAACTTGGATCATTTACTCTTCAAATAAAATTACCAACAAATTTTTAAGAAATGAAATGAAGTGGAAGAGTTCAAGTTGCATTTAATGTGCGGTTATTTCATTTTTCTCCAGGGAGCCCAGGAAAGGATAGATAGTCTGCGGCGGTCAGGAATGATTCATGAAAAACAGGTGACGGTTTCCATTGAGAACTTCATTGCAGAATTGCTTCCAGACAGGTAAACAGCGCCTCCCTCTTAAAATAATTATCAAGCAACGTTTTTACTAGGAACGTTCCACTTGTGTAGTTAGGCAATCATGGTCAACAAATGAGGTAAGAGACCGTATCAAGCTAAAAGAAAAGGGTGACAAATTGCAAGGAAAAGTGGAAATCCTTGAGAACTGCAAGAGCTGTAAAAAGCAACAAAAGAATACAAAGAAGGCAATGAGGTGCGAAACAGGAATATGAAAAAATAAACTTGCAAGGGCTCATGGGGTTGGGGATAATATATTAGCATGGATAGAGAATTGGTTAACGGACAGAAACGAGAGAGTAGGGATAAACGGGTCACTTTCCAGTTGGCAGGCTGAAACAGTGTTTGGGCCTCAGCTATTTACAATCTATATTAAGGACTTAGATGAAGGGACCGAGTGCAATGTATCCAAGTTTGCTGACGATACAAAGCTAGGTGGGAAAGTAAGCTGCGAGGAGAACACAAAGAGCTTACAAAGGGATATCGACAGGTTAAGTCAGTGGGGAAATAAGGTGGCAGATGGAGTATACTGTGAGGTTATTCACTTTGGTAGGAAGAGTAGAAAAACAGAATACTTTTAGATGGTGAGAAACTATTAAATGTTGGTGTTCAGAGAGATTTAGGTGTCCTTGTACAGGAAACAAAATTAGCATGCAGGTACAGCAAGCAATTAGGAAGGCAAATGGCATGTTGGCCTTTATTACAAGGGGGTTGGAGTACAAGAGTAAGGAAGTCTCACTACAGTTGTACAGGGCTTTGGTGAGACCACACCTGGAGTACTGTGCACAGTTTTGGTCTCCTTATCTGAGAAAGGACATACGTGCATTGGAGGAGGTGCAACAAAGGTTCACTGGATTGATTCCTGGGGTGAGAGGGTTGTCCTATGATGAGAGATTAAGTAGATTGGGCCTATACTCTCTGGTGTTTAGAAGAATGAGGTGTGATCTCATTGAAACATACAAGATTCTGAGGGGGATTGACAGGGTAGATGCTGAGAAATTGTTTCCCCTGGCTGGAGAGTCTAGAACTAGGAGGCATAGTATCAGGATAAGGGGTCGGCCATTTAAGACTGAGATGAGGAGGAATTTCTTCACTCAGGGTTGTGAATCTTTGGAATTCTCTGCCCCAAAGGGCTGTGAATGCTGAGTCATTGAGTATATTCAAGGCTGAGATAGATAGATTTTTGGACTCTGGGGGAATCAAGGGACATGGGGATCGGGCGGGAAAGTGGAGTTGAGGTCAAAGGATCAGCCATGATCTTATTGAATGGCGGAGCAGACTCTAACGGCCGTATGGCCTACTCCTACTCCTAATTCTTATGTTGTTCTAATAGCTAAATGTTTTATAAATGTTTTGAGAGTATGTTAAATGGTAATGTGGGCCCATTAAAGACAGATGCAGATGAGACTGTAATGGGTTATAAAGAATTGGCACACTTGAAGGTGGGTAAATGGAGTTGAGGTACAGATCAGCCATGAAGTAATTGAATAGTGGAACAGGCTCGATAATTTTTATTAACGCTGCCACGTTATACTGGCCATCGCGCATAGCGGGCAAATCGTGTTCGCACAAATGCGCCTGCTATAAATGCCGGGAACTGTAGTAGTAAACCCAAATGGTGCTTATGAGGCTCCTGCCCGAGGCAAGGTGGGACTGGGTGAGGCAAGTCGGGCAAAGGCGCCTCAGCTGCCCAGGGGGAAAACAACGGCGGTAAACTAACCGCGGAGTGGGAAACAAGCGGTACTGCTTGGATTTTAATCACCACCCCACTCCTGCTCCTACCCGTTCTGCCCAATTTCAGCTGGGCAGAAGGAGTTCAAATTCCCTTTTTAAATCAAAAGTGTGAATCTGATGTTACTTCTGTAATTTGACCAGATGTGATTATTCCGGCCTTCATTTATAAACGTTGTTTTCCAGGTGGTTTGACATAGGTTGTCTGATTCTTGAAGATCCAGCGCATGGCATTCGTTTGGAAAATTTCACGCAGGCAACACCAGTGCCTTTACAATACGTGCAACAGGTCAGTCTGTCTCATTAATGCTGGTCTCTTTCAGAAAATAACTGCCCTTTTAAAATCGGACTGGTTCAGTTTAAAAGGTCTCACTTTGACATCGGCAGTGAGTAATGGAATAGTTCCAGTAATTAAAGTGATCACTCAACTTTGTATCAAACTAGAGCATAGATATGAGTCATTTTGGATTTTGGTTCAAGCCAAGGTAACTTGGGGGTAGGTAATTTGTGTGTTAAATTTATGCCCATAATGTCTCTGGTAAATGTTTAAGATTTTTAAAGAACACAAACTAGCTGTGGGACTTATTTGTAAAGTTCTTTCGGTGACTGGTGATCTGGCCAAAAGGAATCTCTTCAGACAAATTATTATATATGCAGTCATAAATATAAGATAATCAGTAATAAATCCAATAGGGAATTCAGGAGAAACCTCTTTACCCAGAGAGTGGTGAGAATGTGGAACTCGCTACCACAGGGAGTGGTTGAGGCGAATAGTGTAGATACATTTAAGGGGAAGCTAGATAAGCACATGAGGGAGAAAGGAATAGAAGGATATGTTGATGGGGTGAGATGAAGTAGGATGGGAGGAAGCTCATGTGGAGTATAAACACTGGCATGGACCTGTTTCTGTGCTGTACATTCTATGAATTTGCATAAACTGCCTTTGGCGCCCAGTCACAAGCCATCTTTTAGTTGTTTTCTAATTTGGGACGGTGTCAATGGACCAGATGGTCTTTTCCTGTCCGCCTTTTTGTACATGTTCACATTCATCTGAAATTTCTCTCTCCGCTAAGTTGCTGCAGACACTAGCTCATTTCTCATTTTATTTACGACCTCTGCTAAAGTAACAGCCCGAAGAATTTCAGACGCATGCCTTGAGTGTTTGTAATTATTGTCCCGCAGCGCAACTTCAAAGTCGCCGTGGTAGAATGCGGCACAAGTAGTTTGTCGCTGGTCTGAAATCCAAAGAAATGGAAGTGAGGATGTCCCCTTAACTATTCACCTGGTATTAACTGATTGTCCTTGGACACTGTTGAATTCTTCAAGAGTGGGGAGAAGGATCCTTCTGGGGTGGTAAAGAGAGAAAAATACACTGAAAAGTACTTGCCTCTTGAGTAGCCCTTTGATGTAAATTATCTTTGGTATTAAAGTCTCCATGTTAATGAAAAATCCTGTAGTACTCTACTTTAATCTCCATCAAAGGAATTAGATGGTTTAATGTGGGGCTTTTATTCATTATTTTCTTGAATGCTACATTTGCTTGAACAGAACTAACTTTATAGAATGGTACATTATTTTGCCAGTTCACCTATATTTGTATTGGAATGTTCAATTTCTTTTTGGTAAGTAAGCTTGTCCTTGAATATAGTTCTCAGCCATTCTCATTTTATGCCATTCTCCTTGGGAAGTATAGGAGAAAAGCTTATAAATCAATAATCAGGTGTTACAACCTGCTGTGATTTATCCACTAACCTTGGAATCATAAAATGATGCAGCATAGAAGGAGACCATTCGGCCCACCGTGCCTGTGCCGGCTCTTTGAAAGAGCAGTCCAATTAGTCCCATGCCCCCACTGTTTCCCCATTCAAATATTTGTCCAATTCCCTTTTGAAAGTTACAATTTAATCTGCTTCCTCCACCCTTTCAGGCAGCACATTCCAGATTATCATAACTCGCTGTGTAAAAAAAAAAAAAAAAATAATAATAATTCTCCTCATCTCCCCTCTTTTTGCCAATTACCTTGAATTTGTGTCCTCTGGTTACTGACCCTTCTGCCAGTAGAAACCGTTGCACCTTATTTACTCTTATCAAAACCCCTCCATGTTGAACACCTCTATTAAACCTCCCCCTAACCATCTCTGCGCTAAGGAATGAACTCTGTTTGTAGTCCTTAGGTTATTTTTTAAATGCCAAATTTATTTTAATTCAATATTTTTTAAGAGTACAATCTGGTTCATGTCCTCACCCAGGCTTCTTTTCTACTTGAATGCACACAACAAAACCTGTTCTTGGGATAAAGGGGTCTAATGAACAAACCCATTCTGTTTGCAGATTGATACAATAACGCTATAGGAAGGACAGGGCACAGTTTCAATTTTGCAATTGGGCTTGGCATTTTCCGACGACCTTGTGAAGTGCGGATCGGTCATTTATTTTTGCCGTTCAATTCATTTGAGAGGAAATGTTGGCTCTGCAACGCCCTTGGTGCATTTGCTTAAAACAGGAATGTGTGTTTTTTTTTAAACAGGCACAAAACCTCACACCAACTGATTACAACCTGAGATGGTCTGGGCTGATGGTGACTGTAGGTGAAGTGTTGCAGAGGAATATACCCCAGGTCAATCGGACTGATTGGCACATCATGTTTACGGGGATGTCTCGAAGACAGATGATCTACAGCGCGGCCAAAGCCTTAGCGGGGACGTACAAGCAGCAACTACCACCAAAGTCCGTTTAACAAATAAAACTGTGGCCGTCTGTTAAGTGGGGACTTGTTTTTTAAAAATATCGCTTCACTACACATGCAAGAACGGTTTAACTTCGATGTATTTTTCTACTCCCGAATCAACAAAACTCAGTTCCTGAACCAAAACATCTCTCTTGTAGCTGTCTCTCATACCAGCATGGCAACTGGTTAATTGGAACATTCCAGAAACTGAAGATCCTGTGTAATGGAAAATATTTTGTGCATTATAACTTTATATTAAAAAAATAACAAGTTTGTTACAATACTTTTGGTGGGTGTCTATTGAGATATGGCACCTGAGGAAGTTGAGATGCTAAGAGTTAGTAATGCTTAT